>CM050427.1:18570606-19024860 GCA_027564155.1 Gymnocypris eckloni scoliostomus | reverse complement strand
TGGTTAAACCGCCTCTAGTGTGCATCTAAACGTTCCGCCCCTCACTTCAGCTGCATCTGCTCTGGTTGTATTGTAAACAATGGCGTCGTCTATATTGCTTATCAATGTGAGCTCGATTGAGATGCAGAGAATCTTTGTCTGTTGTTGGTTCATACTTTTATATAAGCTGTTATTTGTAAATGCTACTGCTTCTGTTAGCTTTTAATGTACGGTTTTATCCTGATTATAGCTTTAATATAGTAGGCAACTGCACGTGCGTCCATGTATAACGCTTCTCATACAGGTGCATCTCAATAAATTAGAATGTTGTGGAAAAGTTCATTTATTTCAGTAATTCAACTAAATAAATTTAATGCACACAGACTGAAGTAGTTTAAGTATTTGGTTATTTTAATTGTGATAATTTTGGCTCACATTTAACAAAAACACACCTCTCAACAAATTAGAACATGGTGACATGCCAATCAGCTAATCAACTCAAAACACCTGCAAAGGTTTCCTGAGCCTTCAAAATGGTCTCTCAGTTTGGTTCACTAGGCTACACAATCATGGGAAGACTGCTGATCTGACAGTTGTCCAGAAGACAATCATTGACACCCTTCACAAGGAGGGTAAGCCACAAACATTCATTGCCAAAGAAGCTGGCTGTTCACAGAGTGCTGTATCCAAGCATGTTAACAGAAAGTTGAGTGGAAGGAAAAAGTGTGGAAGAAAAAGATGCACAACCAACCGAGAGAACCGCAGCCTTCTGAGGATTGTCAAGCAAAATCAATTCAAGAATTTGGGTGAACTTCACAAGGAATGGACTGACACTGGGTTCAAGGCATCAAGAGCCACCACACACAGACGTGTCAAGGAATTTGGCTACAGTTGTTGTCAGAGTCGTCTTACCTGGGCTAAGGAGAAGAAGAACTGGACTGTTGCCCAGTGGTCCAAAAGTCCTCTTTTCAGATGAGAGCAAGTTTTGTACTTCATTTGGAAACCAAGGTCCTGAAGGGTGGAGAAGCTCATAGCCCAAGTTGCTTCAAGTCCAGTGTTAAGTTTCCACAGTCTGTGATGATTTGGGGTGCAATGTCATCTGCTGATATTGGTCCATTGTGTTTTTTGAAAACCAACGTCACTTCATCCGTTTACAAAGAAATTATGGAGCACTTCATGTTTCCTTCTGCTTCCCAGTTTTTTAAAGATGCTGATCTCATTTTCCAGCAGGATTTGGCACCTGTCCACACTGCCAAAAGCACCAAAAGCTGGTTAAATGACCACCATGGCCAGCAAACTCACCAGACCTTAACATAATAGAGAATCTATGGGGTATTGTCAAGAGGAAAATGAGAAACAAGAGACCAAAAATGCAGATGAGCTGAAGACCACGGTCAAAGAAACCCACAAACTGATCACCTCCATGCCACGCCGAATTGAGGCAGTAAATAAAGCAAAAGGAGCCCCTACCAAGTATTGAGTACATATACAGTAAATTAACATACTTTCCAGAAGGCCAACAATTCACTAATATGTTTTTTTTTTTGGTCTTATGAAGTATTCTAATTTGTTGAGATAGTGAATTGGTGTTTTTTTTTTTGTTAAATGTGAGCCAAAATCATACACAATACACAAGTTTCACAATTTGAGTTGAAATACTGAAATAAATGAACTTTTCCACAACATTCTAATTTATTGAGATGCACCTGTAGCTATGTGAAAATAAGAGCAGTTCATTGTTGGAGCCGAGTTGATGATATAAATGAAAGCGAGCGAGAGATGCTGAGCATGTGCAGGGCGATGTGAGGAACTGTATTAAGAAACGGTGCTTTAGAACACAGATTTTGAAACTTATGAACCCATTAAAATAATTAGAAGACAGAATTGCGATTCATATGTGAATAGATTTTTATGTGCACCCCTTGTTTTCTTCCTCTTCTCTAAAGCCAAGCAGCATGGCCTCGCCCCTTTTGTTGCATATTCCCGGGGGCAGTTTTTTTTTCTGGGTTTGTGATGTCAAAAACCCGGAAAGTAACTTGTTGTAGTTAGGGTTGGGTACTGAAACCCGGTACCAATATGTAACCGGTATGTACTGGAAGGTACCATGCCTGAGCAATCGGTTGAAATATTTGTCCTTTGTTTCTCCGAAAAACAGACGTGAGAAGCATCATCACCGGTGTTCTGATGATTTGTGCTACCTCCCATTGTGCTACCTCCCATTAAAAAGATAGGTAGCAGAAATCGATAGCGAAAAATGCTAGCATGGTGGTGTAAACAGAATAGGTCACGTGACTGGAGGAGCTCTATAGCTATGCCTTTATACATATCCCTGGAGCATCATGAGTTCCGCTATTTCTATGACTGGATCTGTGGATTTTCTGTGCAAGGGCACCTTCTGGTGTCCAGTGTGAATGAAAAAGACATCATCCCCTGTTTTTTCCATCAGTGTGATTGGATTGAGAGAGAGTAATCTGTTTCGTGACTTTCATCAAATCAAATTGTGCATAGAAAACTGTAACCGCCAACTGCTTTTTTTATCATGGCTGCTGGAAGTGCATTCTTCAGGCATCAATTCAGTCACATATTCCTCTAATATGTTAAGGTACATTTTGGATTTCTGCTTACTAAATGATTTGTATATATGCTTGCCTATCTATATGGCCTGACATTTGAAACTTATGTCAGCGCGTGATGCAATAAAACTGCAGCTCGTTAATACAAAATGTTTAGTTTGATCCATTTTATACAATCCGCCTTAATTTAGCAAGTGCACTCGTGCATAAACAATTTCACGTTCAACACTTTTTGTTCCATTCAGTTGGATGGAATGATCTGCTGGATGATAGATATTCTTCATTCTTTATGACAAACAAGATAATGTGAATTACAGAATGCACAATGTTTTTTAAATAAAAAAATTGAAGTGTACAGCGTTTATTATGAGGGGGTAGAATCCACAGCTCAGTACTCACTACTCGTGAGTACTTTTAAATAGGCTACTCTTTTACTCTTACTCAAGTAGTTTTTGGACAAGTACTTTTACTCTTCTCGCACTACATTTTTTGGAAGGTAGCGGTTCTTTTACTTGAGTATATTTTTTCAGTACTCTTTCCACCATTGGTCCCTACAAGCTGTTTTTGTAGGCATTACATTGCCAAAGACGATATCTCTGTTTGCATTTAACTTTCAGTCCCGCAACTTTGCAGATATTGTTACGCTCAAACAGCAACATTACACACTAACTAATGTTAAAAAAGGGAAATCGCAATCAACCACCCCTTTAAGAATGACACTGTATTCTATGTTTTCCCGTTAGAACTTAGCATGGTGATTTAGGGCTTATTTTTGGACTAATCTTTAATTTCAAGCCTCTCTACTCAGTATTTCACAGAAGATACAGATGATCTGTGGATGAAACACTGCCAGCGAGATTTTAAACATGAACCTCGACAAGAGTATGAATCCTGGAGGGAGCTGTATCTCCGGCTTCATGAAGAAAGGGAAGAGCGTCTGCGCAAGCTCACAGAGAACATCACCTCTGCCCATGCAAACAAACCAAAAGGTACACACAGGCAGTAATCAATACTCTTAGATCAAATTTATAGCATAGATCTTTGCATAGAAAATGTTAACATTGTAGCTCAGCGAGTGCAATAAAAATTTCGGTGAGGATTTAGTAAACTGTTCACAATAATAACCACTCAAGAGTTTTCTCTATTGTTCACTTATAACAGGGCGGCAGGTTAAAATGGCTTTTGTGGGCTCTGTCGCTAAGCCTCCGCGAGATGTCCGCCGTAGACAGGAGAAGTTTGGCACTAAAAATGGTTCTACCAGCACAAGCGCTGCTCCTCCATCTGCCAAGTAAGTGAATGCTGCATTAGTCACAAAGATGTCATTAGTCATGTAGATGAATCTTTATCATGACGTTTTAGCTGACAATCTGCTTTTCTTCCAAACAAAAAAAAGAGAAGGATTTTGTTTTTTTGTAGCTTCATTTAAATATTATGCTAATTCTTCATATACAGGATCAGACCAGCAACAAACTACAGTGCTTATAGCAAATCCAGTGATGTGGGTCAGTCGTCTTCTAGCAGTCCCCCTGAGTCCTCCTCTCGCCCCTCTGCTTCCAGCAGTGCTGGTGCTTCCAGTGCCAGAGACAAACCGCAGGTCAAAAGTGAGTCTAAGAGGAAATGTTGTTGCTGTTAATTGTTTATCTTTACACATTTATTTTACATATACGTATTGTATATTCACTGTCAATGTTATTAAGATCATGTCCAACATTTGCTCATTTAATTGCTTGAACAGGTTGTTTGAATGTTGTTTGTTTTACCGCTTTTCTGCTCTTTGTTTTTCAGAAGTTGCTCCAATGATGGCTAAGACTATCAAGGCATTCAAGAACAGATTTTCCCGGCGGTAAAGGGAAAAATGTTTTTGTGTGTGTTAGAAGAGAGAACGACTGGAAGAAGAAACATTTTTGTTGTTGTTGTAATGCTTCATAGGAAATGTGCAATGCCTTCTCACCTCTTGTCTTTTTATGCTTTTTAATATTATCAGTACAGCTCACTGGACGCAATCATAGAAAATACCTGCATCAACAACCATCCACATTCAATTATGTCATAGCATGTTGTAAGCTTTTTACAAACACTGAAAACAGGTGGTACACTACAGATTACCATGTGACACCAGAACCCAGACCCTCTGTTATGTTTATTTTATTGCTTACAATAATATTGCATTTTCATGGGACTAAGTATATGATTTTATTGTAGAGTGAGAGGGAGAAAGAGATGAGATGTAAAAAGTGCAAGGACTGTACACTTCCACACCATCATATTTATTTTAAATATTGGACCTTGCCTTGAATGAAAGATCAAGTCGTTTTAATAGATTTTATGAAGTGTTCTATGGACATTTTTAATAAAATCCATGTGTTGCTCTCACCATGTTCTTATTTATTTATGTATATATTTATGGGAGATTTACATCTTGGTAATTATGATCAATAATGAGATGAAAGGTTTAATTTTCAACTTTTCACTAGCACTCTGTCCTATCACCTAAAATAGAAATTGTCATTTTTTACTCCGTCTCAACCTGTATGACTTCTTTTTCGTCAGTGGACCACTAAAGACCGTAAAAAGTGATTGTCGTTATTCCAAAAACATCTAACATTTGTGTTAAACCTAAAAAAAAGATAATGATACAGCTTTAGAACAACATTAGACCGAGTAAATCATGTCATAATATTGATTAACAGAATCACTTCAATGGCACCGCTTGTTTAAATTTTTTTTTAGAATGAACAACATTCAGACATAAGTTTTTGCAAAGGGGTAACAAAAAGCTATTGGGTACTTAATTTGTTGAGAAAATTGGCTGCTGTAATAGCTTTTTATTTGAGAGGGAACCTAGAGATGTGGCAAATGCTTTAAGTTCATTACCAAGTATGGAAAGGAAGGAGGTGTTTTCAAAAATCTGCATTTGTGAATGAAGTATTTCGCAAGTACAAAGAGGTTATTGATCAAATAGTGTTGTGAACAATCTTAAGTACACCAAACTTAATTTGTTTTTATTCAAGAGGATTTACACGTTATAAAACAAGCTGTGCCTTTACTATAACAAATTCATATTTTATGAAAACTATAATATAACATTTATTCCTTATTGGATATGATGGACAACTATGGTAATGTGCTCAATTACAATGATTTTTGTTTAAAACATGGATTTGTATGTCACCCCGAATAATTGTACACAGTTGTGAATGCCATACCAAAACCATGCTATAGATAAAAGGGGTTCTTTCCCACTACTCTGTGACATTCTCTCTCCCATCTCTTTGTCTGGATAATTTGTCTATTAGAGATCATAAATGTAACAACAAATATATTAGAAATATCTTCATTGGTAGATTTAATCCAAATCGAATTAAACGTCACTATATTTTCAAAGATAGTAACCTGAAAGAGATGAAGGAAATGAGACTGAATTATCTTACTCTTCCAAGTCTCCCTAAAGTGAAAGAACTTAATTTCTAGATAATAAATTACATATACCCATCTAAAGAATTTCTCAAATCAAAGTTGGATTTGAGAAAAGTTTTGGTCGTGTATAGTAAAATGTCATGTAAAGTCAACGACTAATGAGACGTCAATGCGTCACAAGAACGCGACTCTAAATTCTACTCCTCGTTGGTTCCCTTGTTTTTTTGTGGTCCAATCCTGTTTCGCATTTGCGTCATTGCGTGTTGTCTACTTTCCCACTTCTAACACCTGTATTAGTCCAGCATATGTCACAGAAGACGCTACTAGAGCTGTTGTACGTATCTCTCCAGTAAGTTTATTTGCGAGTGTTTCGGTACCGTTTCGGTCCAGAACTGCAGGTTCACGCCATGTCTGGACACGGTCACGGCCCCGGCGGCGGACACAGTCACGGTTGCTGTGAATGCGATCACGAGCCAGCAGAGCGAGGAGTGGAATATGAGCTCTACGTACGCATTGATATCGAGAAGCTTCAGTGTTTGAACGAGAGCCGAGACGGAGACGGTAAACGGGTGTTCAAGCCTTGGGATCAACGCACTGACAGGGCAAAGGTACCAATTAACCTGGTTTAGTTATTCAGGAGGTGCGACAGACGTTACATTATCCTGCAGAATAGAGTCAAACTGCGAATTAAGACACATTTTGTATTTACTTACATAATTGCATATATGCATATTTACTTTATATGAACTCTTCTAATTAAAGTCAACGGTTGTCTTTCGAGAAATTAAATAAACTGATTGGTTAATAAACTCTGTTGTCAGATTGCTGTTCTGTCTGTTTTAATGTAGCTTCTGTTTTATTTTCAGTTTGTCGAAAGCGATGCTGACGAGGAGCTTCTGTTCAATATACCGTAAGATTTGTTGCAAGCAGAATCCATTTCAGTTTCTCTTCTTTTCTTAAATATCGTTTATTTAATATAATTGTAAAATGTTTTGCCTAAATACTAAGTGGTTCACCAACAGAAATGGATACAGCTGGTGCATATGGTTAAATCTGCAGGTTTACAGGTAGCGTGAAGCTGAAAGGCATCATTATTTCTGGAGAAGATGATGAGTCACACCCAGCTGAAATGAGACTGTGAGTTTGCACTCACTGCAAAAATAAAAAACGAGTCCTTTAGTGTCACATATGGATGCAATGCAATATAAAATGTAATGCAGTTAAATGAATTGAATAAGTGTTGCAAATGGGAACAGGAATCTGCTTGCTGAGCTTGAGTATCCAAGCAGTTTGTTTTAATAATGACAACAGTGCAGCCGCTAAACTATTAAAGATAATATTGTGTAAAAGGATAAATATTAGAACATTTAAAATAGTGTTGTCTATTGTTGTACATTTGTTTAAATATTAAAAAAATAAGTAACAATATTTATGCAAATAATTTTGATAAAAGATCGATATAACACAGTTTTCTTTAAAGGAATAGTTCACACAAAAATAAACTCTTTTGAAATTGTACTCCGCCTCAGGCCATCCAATATGTAGATTCGTTTTTTTCATATTTTTCAAATTTAGTATTGCATCATTTGCTCACCAATGTTCCCTCTAATTTTTATTCTTGCTGAGCAAACTTTTCTCTATTGGGCGGACATTTTGGTCACCTGAGTAAAAACATTCTTTACACCAGACCTGTACAGCGCGTGCAAAACAGTGTGAAACTTTTCACTTTAATGTGCTATTTTTATTTGATTTGACCCTTGATGTAACTGAATGATGTACATTTTAGGTTTCTTATGCTCATCAATGCTGTATATTATTGCAATTTAAAATAAAAGTTTTCTTTTTTAATATACTTTCAAATATAATTTATTCCTGTGAAGCAAAGCTGCATTTTCAGCATCATTACTCCAGTCTTCGCTGTCCTTCAGAATTCATTCTAACAGGCTGATTTATAATCAATATAGGAAACAGTTTTGCTGCTTAATATTTTTTTGGGACCTATGATAATGTTTCAGGATACTTTGATAAATCAGTGTTTCTGTGGCTCAGTGGTAGAGCATTGTGTTAGCAGTGCAAAGGGTTGTGGGTTCAATTCCCAGACAACATACTGACAAAAAAACGAAATGTATAGCCTGAATGCACTGTAAGCCGCTTTGGATAAAAGCCTCTGGTAAATGTAAATAAATACAAATTTTAAAAGAACAGTGTTTATTCAAAATATACATTTTGTGTTTCAATATACACTACTATTCAAAAGTTTTGGGGGCAGTAATTTTTATTTTTTAAGAAATTAATAATTTTATTCAGCAAGGATGTGTTAAATGGATACAATAGATGGTAAAGGCTATTGTTAGAAAATATTTTATTTTGAATATATGCTGTTCTCTGTAACTTTTATTCATCAAAGAATACATCACATGTTCCAAAAACAATGAAGCAGCACAACAGTTTCAACACTGATAATAAATCATAATATTAGAATGATTTCTGAAGGATCATGTGACACTGAAGACTGGAGTAATGATGCTGACAATTTAGCTTTGATTCACAGGAATAAATTGTATTTTAAAGTATAAATAAAACAGGAAATCAATATTATAATTTTTTTGCAATTATATTTCACAATATTACTGTGTTTTTCTGTATTTTGATCAAATAAATACAGCCTTGATGAGCAGAAGAGCGTCCATTAAAAAACAAGGTCAATTATTTATTAGGTTTATGATATAATAGGCCTAACATAACATAATATAACAGCAAAACAAACTGAAGAATTCAAACTGAGATCTGCAAGCTAAATATTTTCAAAAAAAACTTGAACGTGATTTCTTATAGCCATCTAAACATTCGTATGAAGTGTAGTTTGCACAATACACCTGTGTGTGACTAAATGTCTCTGAGTTCTGTTGCCGTTCTGTGCTCATGCTCCGCTATTTCCAGCACTTATTCAAGCCACTCTTCTTTAATACATGAGGACTTTTATTTCACATGTCATTACGTTCGCGTAGGCTCTCGATTTGAGCTACCATTTATTCACGGGTTCTAACTCTATAGTGACATCAACTCTATAGCGATTTGCCCGAGCATTGCGATTCTTTCGTTTTTACTAGAATTCAATCAAACGGCTTCCCAACAATTATTTTTACGTGGTAAGTCCAGGGGTGGACTTACCAATTAGGCAAAGGTAGGCGGTTGCCTTGGGTCCCCAAAAGGCAAGGGCCCCTAAAATGCTTTTTATATTCGAGATTCGCATTAAGCGCTGACACGTGAACGTTTATTACCAGGACAACCATCTCCGTCCCGTGTCCGAGTTGAACGTGCTTCTTGTGTATTTATCCCAATAAATATTCAGTTCAATTTTGAGGTTAATTTTTTTTTTTGTTAACTTCTATCTCAACAGTAAATCAATTGCTATTTCATGATTTGCAACATGAAATAATAAAAGTGCCTGCCAAATTATTTGCCAACCCCATTCCTATATTAGCCTGGGGCCCACAATTCTCTAAATCCGCCCCTGTACATTATTTCTCTGCACGGCCGCGCGCAGCTTAGAGGGAACAGTGATCCTCAGCAGTGAATGGGTGCCGTCAGAATGAGGGCCCAAACAGCTGATAAAATCATCACAATATTCCTCAAGTTTTGATCAGCTGCATGTCTCAATCTCAGATCAAAAACTCAGAAACAAACTCCCCTGCATCCTGGTTGGCCTGAGGGAGAGCATCATTTTTGGGTGAACTATCCTCTTGCATTTATTAAAATGTTTGCATCCACAATGCAGCCCAGCTAAAATTAGATTGTACATTTGCTTTCTGTGTGTGTGTGTGTGTGTGTGTGTGTATGTGTATATACTGTGTATGATCTATCTATCTATCTAAAAAAATATCTTGCGGCATTGCATATGAATAATGCAGTTAAAATTTCTTGTTGCAACTGGGTACTTTTTGAGCAGGTACAAGAACATCCCCCAAATGTCATTTGACGATACAAGCAGAGAGCCAGAGCAAGCATTTCGTCTAAACCGGGATCCGCTTGCTGAGCTTGAGTATCCAACCAAGTAAGCAATTTTAAATATGTGAACGTGCATAAGTACATTAATAGTACATCCTGTATGTTGGACACTATTAATCTATGTTGACCATGCCCAAATGTTTTATATAGGATTGCGAGATTCTCCAACGTGCAGCACTTATCAATCCACATATCTCGAAACTTTGGGGCAGAATCCACTCGTGTGTATTACATTGGCTTGCGGGGAGAGTACACAGAGGTCAGTTTTGAATAAAACATATGCTATAACAACAACACTTCCAACATCATTAATAACTGGTGGAAGATATTATTACAATATTATGCTAGTGTTGCTGTTTCTATAAATATTTGTTTTACACTGGTAAGAAAGAAATCCAGAAGCATCTGCATTTTTATGGTCACCTTCATCTAGTATCTTTTTATCTCTCTTTCAGGCTCATAGGCATGAAATTACAATCTGCAATTATGAAGCAGCAGCCAATCCAGCAGATCACAAAGTGGAGACCATTACACCCCAAACACAGTTCATATCATGACACATGGAGGAGAGAGAATCTCACGTGTGCTGTGTGAAACTATAAAAGTGTGCACGAGTTTTGATAATGGTGAGATGATGAACTGAGAGAGCCAATGTGTTCAACCGGGATTTCTTCACCAGGGTTTGTTAATCTACAATTCTGCTAATTTACCAATCAACCTTAGGCTATATAAGCAAGCAGAATTACTTAATGTATGCTTATGTCAAATAAACAGTTTATGCTTCAACAAACAGAACAGATGAGCTGTGCAAGAAGTCTGTTCTTTAAAAAAACATCTCTAAAGAATGCCATCTAGTGGACATTTTGTTGTTCTAGTTCTCAATTTTACAATGTCTTATACATCCATTGAATATTCTTGTGCATTATTACCTTGGGTAAAAACAGCTAAATGTTTTAATTGTTTCCTCAAAGTGTATAACATTAACGGATTCCTGCAGTTTGTGTAAAAAGAAAGTTTTAAACAACATTTCCTGGTTAATTTTACTTTTGGCATTTCATATCACACATTTCACAACAACTTCCATTATTCTGCTGTTAGTTAGTTAATGGTGCACTTCTACAGTTTCAGTTCATGTTCACATAAAAGTCTATTGTGGCAGGAGCAGTGAATACCAATTTCACTGTAGCATATTTGTTTTTTTTGCTGTAATACAACAAACCACTTAAGAAAATGATTAATGATATTTTGTATAACTAACAGTTTACTTGACTTAAAAGACGTGTTACAACTGTGCCTAGATTTTAAAGTGCTGTGTGATGTGCTAAATTTAAATATTTAAAAAAAGTTGTGGTATGTGTTTAATACATTTAAAAATAATGAAACATAAAATGACAAAAACAGTTGTTTTTCTAAAGTCTTAAAACGAGCTTCTATTGTGATTGTACAAAATACACAATTGAGAAAATTAACATTTTGCATCACGTCGTAGCCTTGCGCTTACAAAACAGTGTACTATTTCCAGATTACTACCTAAAAATTCAAGATCACGTGGTTGAACAAATATAGTGACATCACAGCACAGTGACTCCGCCCCTCTCCGGCAGAAGGAGCGGAAGTTCCGTTGTGACCTGAGATAGCAAGCGGTGAGTCAATACATTTGTATCAGTGGGCCGCTGTTTATATCTGCTTAAACTCTACATTTTAATCTACTCCCTGGCCTTGGCTTTGTTGCTAGCTATAAAGGCGCAATCTTGTCGTTGAGTAGCGTAATTGTGGGATTATTCGCGGGGGTAGAGAGCTAGATAGCTTCATCTATGAGGCTGTGGATTCATTGTGACAATCATACAGGCGAAACAGGATTAAGCTGCACTGCGACCATGTCGCTCGAGTATTAATGAAACGATCTGGCGGCTTTATTTATTCATGTACCCTGTCCTTGATTCCGCCAAGTTAAAAAAATGATCTAAGCTTCGCCCTTTTGTCTATTGTTTTCGCTGCCCATCCCTTTCTTCCCGTTCTTTTTGAATATATGTGTTATTCATAGCAGGGTTCGCGAGAAGGATTGACGCATTCGAGATCATCAATACGGTCATTTAGTAATGTGTACGGTCATGGTGTAATCAAATGCACAGTGGTGCATATGGAGACTATGCTCTTTCGTTGAAAAGGTATTTTTCTGGTATTTAGTGGAGAATGCAGATGATTTGATATAAGTGTTTAATAACGTGGAGTACTAAAGTCCAGAAAGGCAGACTGACTCATAAAACCAAGACTGGCACATGGAGTTAATTCAAGTGTTGAAACACTTCAGTCTTAAACTTGTGATACGGTCACCCAGGCCACTCATAGACGAATGAAACCATTACACGAGGGTTTTGCCGCCTGCAGCTGTCAAGATTCAATTTATAAGTGCTCTCATGTGATTCCAGGAAAACGGACCCGTGGTTTTCATTTGAGGCTGCATTAGAAACCGTTTTCTGAGAACTCACATTAAGCAGAAGTCTGCAAGTACAAACTTGTGATCAGAAAATGAGCCTCTGTCTGTATGATTAACATACGCGTCAGCGCTTATCCAGTAGGTTAAAAAACCCTGTAATATTTACATTACCTTTCATCGTGCTGTTTCTTTTTCACGTCTAGGTGCTCTGCAGGTGCAATAAAACACTTTTAGCTTTAGATGTGCATGAATTGCTAGTTGAAATGACTTTAGTACATAACACCGGTAATTAAACCAACTTTTGTTAATCATTCTGCAGCCTGCTGACAGTGTCTTTCTAAAATCATCTGGTTCGTATCTTTAATATCCAACACTTATTGCCTGGGCCTTTTTATTTTGCTTAAATATGATGTACTGATTGCATTTGAACATTTTGTTCTTGTATTTTCCTAAAAGCACTCCTCACATTGTATGTGTGGCAACAACATGTCTGTACCCCTGCTTTCTGAAGCCCTGACAGTGCCTGGGACGGAGAAGGAAACGGCTGTGGTGAGAGACCAGTCCAATCATTAACTCAATTCTACTGTTGTCCAAGTTATTCATTAGCATTACACAGGCCAGTCTTCAAATAAATTGAATCCGTTATTTTAAGTTTCTTTAAATAGTTCACGTAAAGAGGAAAGTAATTTACCCACCCTTATGTTGCGAGAAAATAAAACGTTGGTTCGTTTTAGGCTGCCTGCCTCCTTTACTGGAAGAAAAGAGTGAATAGATTCGTAGAAAGCTGAAGTTTGCTATTGAGATAGTATCTTCATATAAAAGAACCACAAAGTCAGCATCAGACAGGAAATCTGGCCTCTTTTGGGCTTTGCAGTGATGAGTTTCACATCATATTCTGTAAACTTTGCAGGTGATCTTCCTTCATGGCTTGGGCGACACAGGGTACGTTCTGTTTATTACCTGCCTGTTGCAGGATCTTTTAATATCCCCTGGCATGGTGTAGAAATAACCCTGTGGTGTTACTTATTATAGACACGGCTGGGTTGATGCCATGACATCTATTCGACTGCCATACATCAAATACATCTGCCCACATGCGTAAGTGAAAACCTCAGAATTTTTTGTTGATGTGTTGATTGTTATGCAATACAAAATTATTAGTATCACTTGATTTTCTTTGTAATTTATTGACCATAAGCCTATCATACTTTCTGAATCTAGACCCCGAATCCCTGTAACACTCAACATGAAGATGACTATGCCCTCATGGTAAGTTTCCTCTGCTGTGGATAATATTAAAATCTAGTACATTTACATAGAAAGTGCAGTGGTAATTTAAACCGGAGAATAAATAATGCTCAGGACTTTGAAAAATGTAAAACAAAGAAAATGTATGATGTAAAATGAAGAAGCATTTCAGATTCTGTACTATTTAAAGGCAGTTAATCAAATCAAGTGGCTCTTTGTACACATGGTCAGATGTTACAAAGAAAAGTGGGACAAACAAAATACTAAGACATTCTGAAATTCTGAAAATGTTGTTCTTTTATTATATTATAGTATAATATGGAACAATTGTATTTATAAAATGCTAAATAAAAGCATTTTCTCTAGTATTGGATTCCTCCCTTAATTCTAGTATAATGTTTTTTTTTTCAGGTTTGATTTGATGGGCTTAAGCCCAGAATCACCGGAGGATGAAGCAGGGATTAAGAGAGCAGCAGAGAACAGTGAGCAAAATTTGTTTTTGGACACGCGTGCTATTTGGTGCAGTTTCCTGTATACAGCTGTCCCATATTGTTATATATCGAAATTTGATTATGTGGCCCTAAGTGTAGACCACTCCTTTTTTTCAATAGTAAAGGCCCTCATCGATCACGAGGTAAAGAATGGTATACCATCCAATCGTATCATTCTTGGTGGCTTCTCTCAGGTAATTGATCCATCCTGATAGTTTATACTCTCACTCAAATAGCTGACATTGCCGGTGCTTTTCAGTTCCTCTTTTGTTGTCTGTACTCTTCAGGGTGGAGCTCTCTCTCTCTACACCGCTCTTACCTCTCAGCAGCAACTAGCGGGTGTTGTCGGACTTAGTTGTTGGCTTCCACTTCATAAGACTTTCCCACAGGTACAAGATGTCAGCAGTGAGTTTGTCTAAGGATAAATATGTACTGTATGTATGCAAATAGGTAATGTCAATATGGATCTGCTTTTTTACCCATTAGGCTGCAAATGGGAGTGCAAACAAGGACACTCCCATTCTGCAGTGTCATGGTGAGATGGATCCCATGATCCCTGTGCAGTTCGGGGCCATGACGGCAGAGAAGCTCAAGACCATCGCTTCTCCACAGAATGTCACCTTCCGCACCTACCCGGGTCTCATGCATAGCTCCTGTCCTCAGGTGAGATTAATCTGTTACACTCACAGAAACCTACATTTTATGTTTTACCATGTTCAAAAATTAATATGCAGGCTTTCACAGACCCCCTTTAGACCTACCTATGTCTTCTTTTGATTAATAGTTATTTATTATTGCTGTATCACTACACTACTTTTTAACATTGTGAAAGCAGTTTCTTATGTTCATAAAGGCCGCATTTATTTGATCAAAAACAGTAATACTGCGAAATATTAATACAATTGAAAATAACGGTTTTCTTTTTATATATATTTTAAAATGTAATTTATTCCTGTGATGGCAAAGCTGAATATTTAGCAGCTGTTACTCCAGTCTTTAGCGTCACATAATTTTAATATGCTGATTAGGTGCTCAAGAAATAGTTTTTTTTTTTAAACTATTTTTAGCGTTTTCAATGCTGAAAACAGTTGTTGCTTAATTTTGTGGAAACCATGATACATGTATTTGATGACTAGAATGTTCAAAAGATATTATTAATTTGAAACAGAAATCCTTTTTAACATTATCACCGTCCTTCGGATGAGACGTTAAACCGAGGTTCTGACTCTCTGTAGTAATTAAAAATCCGAGGATGTCCTTCGAAAAAGAGTAGGGGTGTAACCCCAGTATCCTGGCCAAATGTGCCCATTGGCCTCTGACCATCATGACTAGGGATGCAGCGATTAAACGGTTTTACTATTAACCGCGTTTTAAAACGTCACGGTTAATTAATCGTAAAGGCTCCGCTAAACCGAGTGTTTCTGTTGCACGGAACGGAACTGTTGCAACTTGCGCAAAATGAAAACATAAGTTACACTAGCGATGCACCAGCTTAAAATGCTGTCCTTATCAGAGACGCGGAGACTACTACACGCATTAGATTAACTATGACAGAGGAACCAAACAGCGATCCTTTATTTCCACCAGAGCATGTCTGAAGTCGATAGTATGGGACCGTTTTGGGTACACCAAGAATGACCAGGGCGTCATTTAAATATTGTCGTAAAAAATGCTGTTAAAGAGTATACATAAGGAATAATGCACGGCTAGCCAACCTGTTCTCGTTGTGAAATAAACAATTTTAATGCAAGACGTGAAGGCAAGGACCACCTGACGCGAAGTTCATTAGCTCTAGCGTTCTGCCCGCTTCAGACAAAGATGCAGAGAAAGAGAGAGAGGGAGAGAGAGACAGGTGACAGTTGCGTGAGTGAATTAGTCTACCTGCATCTGCGCGTCATTACAAACAATGAAGATTTGAGTTTAGTTATTTCAACAGTAATATTACCACCTTCTTTGCTGATTAATATAATGTAGCGATCCAGTATCTAAGCTATTTTATTAATGAAAGTCGCTGGGCAGCGTTGACAACAAGTTTCTGTCCTCCTAAATCGATCTTAAGCTCACAAACCAAAATAATAGACATGATTTTATTTTTGTCAGGTCATATATAAAATGAGATGAATAAAGAATATTAAAATGAATATATGGATGACAGTTGATTACAATAATAGTTTAGTTTATTCCCCTCATTAGTAACAGTGTCCTCTGTGGGATAAATCAAGTTAATATTAGTCTTATATTAATAATACTTAATTAACATTGTGATTTATCATCCCTGTTATAGTATTATTCATAAGTAAAAAAGAAAAAGTACCTCAGGTCCAAAAGAAATGTAGAAAGAATATAAAAAATGAAAACATCAAGTACATTTGTGAGCTATTTCCATTTGATATATCCAAAAGGGAAATACTGACTGATGTTTACAGAGCAGATGTCACCTTTTTAATTCCAATAGAAGAGATGGTCTATTTATTCTTTAGTATTATTATTTTGTGCTGCATTATTGGTTACTGTGTTATTTCGGTTTCAAAAGGCAGCAATAAATAACACTTTAATATCTAAAGAATGTTTATGTGGTTTTATGTTGTGAAATTAATATGCATAATATTATTAATAATGCATAATAATCGTAAAACCACGATTATTCCTCAGACTATAATCGTACCAACAAACTCTATAATCGTTGCATCCCTAATCATGACCTCCTAATCATCCCCATACACTGATTGGCTTCATCACTCTGTCTCCTCTCCACCAATAAGCTGGTGTGTGGTGGGGGTTCTGGCGCAGTATGGCTGCACACTGGTGGTGGTTGAGGAGATTCCCCTTCTATGTAAAGTGCTTTGAGTGCCTTGAAAAGCGCTATATAAATGTAACATATTATTATGTACTATTGTCTTGTCTCATGTATTGCATTTTGATCAATTGAATGCATCCTTGCTGAATAAAAGTATTTTTAAAAGTATTCATTTATCTTCAAAAAAAAAGCATCTATCCCTAGCTGTTCAATGGTACAACAGCTGTCACTGGGGCGGTACCTTTTCAGAAAGTACTTCTGTTCCATACATTAATGGTAAGCAAGGTACAAAGGTGATTTAATTGAAAGGGTTACCTCCCTAGTGTCAACTTTTATGAATTTTGTTTCCTGACCTTGTAATGTAAATAATGCAAAGAAGAAAGCTCCTGTTCTTCATAGGACACTTCATGTAAACTAATTACGGGATGAGGTCAGAACTGAAATCATACAAAATATTATTTTAGCTTTAGTACAGTGGTTACATTAAAAGTGTTTTATTTGTTCATGCTAGTTCTAACACCCATGATACTCTCTGATTGGCTTTACAGGAGATGTCTGCTGTGAAAGGATTCATTGAAAAGCAGTTGCCCCGAGTCTGACCTCATTCTATCTCACTGTGACCCTTAGACACTGACCTCTCACCTCCGACCTGCCATTCTCCCACAGGAAACAGCCATGATCACATACAACACGAAACGACACACATGAGCATGCACATTCAGTTGTACATACTGTGAACATGCAACACATGTCATCTCATACCTTTCTTTGTAATTTCATACATCAGTGGACATTCATTAAAAAGGTGATATTATAAGTGGCATCCGTACATAATAATATTCCATGAAGGTCTTTTGGCCTTTTCTTTAAGAGAGACTCATGCATTTTCATTATAATTCCTGTAGGTTTTACATCTTGAACCATTATCTACTATCTCTCCCCTGCTCTTCTGTCTCTTTCTCTCAATAAGCAAGGCGGTAAAGGTAACATTTAGCTAGACAGCTCTGTAACAGAACTCGGGAGAGGCCGGTGCCGTCTGGAGTGACTCGCGTCGTGCTGCTCTGCATGCTAGTCCCACGGTGCTTGCCTGCAGTGGGGCTTCATTGAGATGCTGCAAATCATACCTGTGCTGAAATATATTTTGTTATTAAAATATGAAATATGAGAAAGGCAAGTGAAAATGGCTCAAATAAACTGCGCAAATGAATCAATCAAATCTTCCAGTATGATTTGTTCTTCTGAAACTATTACACAGAATGAGAAAACGTTATTTATTTTGTGCTAGAGTGAAATTCGGCCCCAATGCTTTGAATCTATATGTAAAATTATGAAAAATGTATTTTTTTTTAATTTAAATAATGCTTTATATATAATAAACTTATTTAAACTAAACATTTTAGAATAAACTCATATAACCAACTTTATTGTATAATAATCAATGAAACTACGCTCTTGACATCACTTATTAAAAATAATCCAAGTGAATCACTCCAGACGGCCGATAATATTTTCCATTTGCTTTAAATAGCTTCCTCAATCCTCCCTAATTCTCTGTTCACCTCATAACCACATCATCCTCCACTCACGTGACCAAACACATTTAAGTGTTCTGGGGTCTCAGATTGCATATGTATATACATTTCAGGTTTCATATTATTGCATAAAAGTATTGTTTACTGACCCAACCTATTAAAAAAAGACGGAAGGTCACAGTTGCGTGGCAGATTAAGCCTGCTGATATTAAAGAAGTAACCTTGATTAGCTATTAAAAGAGAAAAATGGAAACATGTTTGCTATAGTCATTTCTCACAGTTTGCTTGTATACATTTGAAAATTGATTAAAATGGTTTCTGTGTGATGATATCTAAACAAGTTGTTTGCAAAGTAGTGAATGTTGCTTTTTTAAATCTAAATAGATGTTCTTCAATATATTATTTCAGTGTTATTTTAATCTTACCGAGTCCATTTGACTTCCATGTTTTCATAACTCTTATGATCCCCTCTTTTAGAATCGGCATTATTCCTTATTATTAGTTAGAATAATTTCTTCGCTTCAGACAGGTTTCCTATATGCCCTGTGGCTTGAATGTTTATTGTATGAAGGGCATGCCAGCACAAGTCGGTCAGCAGAAACTGGCAATAACTTTGGGTTTAACAGTGAACTTATCAGTCTATGTCCACCTGAGTTGTATTTTGTTATTGTTTTTTGTTGTGTCATTTGTACTCGTTTAAAAATCTGTCATGTTGTTTTGTCGTTGTCTTTTTATTTGAAGTGTACTGAAGGACAATAAGTTCTTCAGAAACTTTACTGAAACACCTGTATGTGAAATAAATGATGCAAATCACAGCAAAGCAGTCCTGCACCTTATTGGTAATGCCATTTTAAACATTTTCATGTGATGTAGATCAATTTGAGAACTTCAATCGAACTAGATATTCCCAACATCAAGGTCTTGCACGCTCTGTCTCTCTTTTTGTTATACTAACAGGAGGCAAGCAAATAAACCAAAGGGTGTAAGTGTCTTAATGCAGAAAATGTGTATGCCTATGAATTGAGTCAACTTAAATATCTTCCAGTAATAAACACCTTCTCATTTTATATAAAGGTCCAAAGGGGTCAAAATGTGCACAAATCCCAAAGGAAGTAATCTAGCTGGAGCAAAACTGCTGTCGTGTTGACAGATGACCTGTTTTGACTGCTGATTGAAATAGTACTGAAATAAAAAATGTGCCCTAATTAAAGAATGTAGGCTTATAAAACTGCCTGTAAATTAAAGGGGAAGACACTGTATTTCATCAAAATCATTTGACAAATGCATAAATTCGATTCAGTGCCATCTCTTTAAATATTAAACTTAATTCCGAAGGGCTCTTTGAAGTGGCCTTCACTCCGAAGTGCCCCTCGGAGGGCGATATATCCCGTTTGGAACGCACCGACACCGTGTATAATATTATACCGTGCCTCATACTTCTCGGTAGGTGGCAGTGAGTGGCTCTTAGACTCGGTCCTTCATCTGTTGTTAGCATCGCGAAGGAGACACAGATTATTGTCCTATGAAATGAGAGCCTGACCAGCAAACACAGGCACGAGCGCCACCCCTATGATTATACAGTTCTTTATCATTTCTTTTTACACAATGATCGAAGGCCTGCCGTGCGATAGCAATGTTGATCTAAGCTTTTGACAAGCCGCTTGTTCTGGTCATTTGATGTGCCAACGCGTAATGGATACGTCCAAATCAGTGATGAGGTAACGTTACGTGTGTGAATGTTTGTGTGTTGATCGCTCATGTCAACACGCCTTGGTGACGAAATCTCCGCTTGACCAGTTTAGGAGTGTGGAAAACTCTGCTTTAAGCTCTGCTTTATCAAACATGTGTTTGTTGGTAGATGGCTTAATGCAAGGGGTCGGTCTGTTAGTCATAGACCGGTGTTGATGAACTGAACTGATGATGCTGATTAGCTGTCAACACTTCCTTGAAAAACTACAAGCAGAGGTTCAATAAGCGTTTGTTGAATGATCTGCCCAGTTTTATTCTTATATAATTGTTGCAAATGCTTCCTGAGAAATTTAGCTACCAGAGAGAAACCACTGAAAACAAATAAGCAAGTCAGATCTATTATGCAGCGTTTATCTCCATACCTTTTGATGGATTACATAAAAATCATTATTTTGTGTCTGTTAGTTTATTATAAGCAACTGCTTTTTTTAAAACAGTAAGTAATTTATAAACAACATATGTAATATGTTTTATGCGTTTAGCTATGCAACTACATGTTGTTCTGGAAAATCCCCTCAAGTTTGATGTATGGGTTGCTTTTAGGAGTAAGGATAGGGTTAAGAAAGATCAATGGTTACAGTTTTGGGATTACAGCTAGGGATAAAGTTAAGTGTAACTACAAATGTTAATTTAATGAGAGTCCTTTAAATGTAATAACCATGAACCAACATGTGTGTGTGTATTATAATAAGTATATACATAGTAGTTGAAGCCGCCAAATATAAAGCGTAACCATGCAAAGAAGGTGAATATTCCCTGAGACTGTCAGTCCTTCACATTTCTAATTTTGTCCCAAAAATAATAGTAAAGGTTTGGTACTGTCACTTTAAATGTCAGGTTACTGCAAGCTGTTCTTGTCTGCCATGGCAATTAATTAGCCTGAAGTTTCAGACATTGTTAAAAGTGAAAACGGCCGTTTTTATAATCTTTTAACACAAAGCCTGCATTGTTTGAAAGTAGCCCACTGCCTGTAAAATAAATGCAAATGGAGTTTTTCCATTAATGAACACAGTATGTTTAATGATTGAGCTCTAGTGTGGGGGAAGCTTGTGGAACATAAACATTTCCCTATGTGTGCCTGCCAAGTGCTGCTCTTAATTCATCTGACTTCCCACCTGAAAATGAGCCTTTCGACCACAAGCCCAAAGAGCATTTATTATGATCCTTCTCAGTTCTAAAATGTGCTTTGTTTCTGATGTAACTCCACAGACATTTTTGTTGAAGGCGAGTGAAATGTGAAATGATGTGGAAAAGAACAACAGAGCAGACAGTATGACCTAAAAAACCGGGTTGAACGCCCAGCTCCTACTCACTTCTGCCTGATCAGTGCACCTGCTGCCGCCCTCTATTCTCCCACAACCCTCTCAAACAGATTTATTAGAGCATGATATGATGCATACTGGATTGTTTTGCTGATGAAACGTTATAGATCCCTTAGGTCATGTAACCTTTTAAAAAGGTTTCTTTTTTACTCATACTTTTTTTTTTCTCAAAAAAAGGCACAGCCATTTTATCTGATGTAAATGTTTAGAAAAAAAGGGTAACGATAAGATCAGATAAGGACATCTGTGCAAGATTGTTATTTGCACAGTGTGGTCATATGCAAATTAGCATTTTGTAAAACAGACTGGTTTTGTTACGTTAGGGATTTCCATTAAAAAGTTATGCGAGTTGGATAGTAGCTTGTTTATTTTTAACACAAAATTACAGTATGAGATATTTATTCAAATCTGAACTGTATAATTTTTTACTGTTTAATATGTTACAAAGCAGAGCACAGAGCACTTTGTTGCTTTTCCACAGTTTTCTGTCAACATACGCTAGATGGATGTGTTTAACCATTGCGATCATGCTTGTCATCTTTTGCAGTGTCTCTCAAATGAGCACTGAGTTTTTAGAAAGCTGTGTCAAGTCAAAAGTTACATTTATAAAAAAAAAGCTCCTCAAGACCTTCATACTGTCCTAACTCTCGTTGCACTGTTTCAATGGCCCCAATTAAGCCATTTGTTGGTTGAATTCAAAGAAATGTGTAAACACTTCGGCAATATCAAAACAAGTGCAAACCCAACAGTCGATTTCATTGATCAACTGTGTCACCTGTCGAGAAATGTTCTGACTTTATAGATTAGGTTCAGAGTCCAGAAAGATTATTGATGTATCTGATCTGTCTTTTTTTGTGCAAGATATTTAGCATTTCCAGTTGAAATGCTTGTGGTTATTTTAAACTTCAGATTTAAGTCTAACACAATTTTTGAATCAAGCTTTGAGGGGAAGCTAATGCACTAGCGATGGGCTTAGAGATGATCTATATGTCACATTAGGATTAAAACCTGATTTCCTGGTGTCAAATATTTTTAAAGAGATCGCAATATGGTGCTGTTGATTTTCCACATTGATTTTCCATTCTGTGATTTAACACAGTGGATAACAGATTCCAGACAATGTGATCGTGTTGATGTGTTTACAGGTCTTGTGGTATGCGGCCCATCCACTCTCACGCTGGCTGAGTGCTGAAAACTTAATGTGGGCCGCTCTGCGGCTCCCACCACAGATCCTGCCATGGGGAATACCGCCACCAAGTTTCGTAAAGCACTTATTAGTGGAGACGAAGTCCTGGCTTGCCAGCTTTATGAGAGCAACCCCCAATTTAAAGAGGCTCTGGAACCCAACGCATCGTATGGGGAGCCCTATCAACACAACACACCCCTGCACTACGCCTCACGCCATGCCATGACACGCCTCATCAGGTAGGAACCGGTAAATGATTGGCCACCCAAAAACAAGCATTATCCTCCACTGATCGTGTTGTGGTTGTAACAAGTGGCAGTACAAATATAACAGTTTTGCTGAGACTTATTTCAAAAACATAAAAAAAAAACTTACTGACCCCAAACTTTTGAACAGTACTGTATGTGTCAAGGCAAAACATATAAACACATTTAGCCTAATTTTAATATGTATCCTAACAAAGAAAGTTAAGATTGTTAGACTTTTATTGATGTAATGGAAAAATCCAAACAGCACAGCATCATTTGTAAAGGTTTGTTGCTTCAGGGGAAAAAAACACACTGAATAATCTTCCCATGTTAGCCCCTAACAGACAGGACCTAAAGCAAATATGCATGGAATGGGAGCCCGAGGTGTTTTTGTGCGATGCAAGGTTATTTTTGCATGGTTGTTGAATTCCATTGCTTGGTATTTGAGTCAAGACCACTTGCAGCCATAAAGCCAACTCTGACTTAGTGTAGTTAATGCACCCTTCTGAGAAAATGGTTGGTTATTACCAGCTAGGACAGCTAGCTACTGAGGACTCTCTGTCCCTCCTCTTTCTTTTTCACATTCCTCTTTTCATTTTACAGCATGTTGGAGCACACAACTAGTAACCTCAATGATTTCACAGCCTGATTGCTTCTCATTCTGATTCATCAAGTTTATTGTAAAAGGCAGAATATAAGTTGATCTGTATAGTGCCATATCTTTACCTTTGCCATGATTTTTAGCCCACATTGTAGCTTATTCTGGTGTAGTGGACAGAAAAAGAGCATCTGATTGACATTTAAAAGTGACCTACATGTAAAGAGTTCTACTGTGCTGGTTAAATGCAGATTTATAGACCATACCACACAAAATAAGCTTGAACTGAAAGTTTGTTCAGCACAGAGGGTTGTTTCCAGGCAGACTTTATCTCAAAGTTGCTTACAATCAGCCAGTCAAATTAGAGCTTGCTAGGTCAAAAAATTATATCCTACACGTGTCCTAGTTGAAAACAAAGATGTTGACAAAACATCCTATCTAGAACCACCATCCAATCTGTAACGGCCAGTTTGAAGTGGTCATGTATTGAAAAGCAAATACCATAGTTCTGTATTTTGTAACTGAACTTTTGGTTTACTTTGTGGCTGCTACTGATTCTTGGAAAAACAGCCTGCCTGTCTAGACTACACCCATAATTTTTGAGGCCAAATGCCACGTACTCTGGCATCTGTCCTAATGTATGTGTACCCTTTGTGTGGTCTTGTTTTTATAATGATCACACTTTAATTAGCTAGCACAGCAGCATAAAGCAGAACGAGGCACAATATGTCTTTTATCTGTTTGTCTAGACATTATCTTTGGATGTTGGTGTCATTCCACCTTAAATGCTTGGCTTTGCATTTCATGATGCGGTTACAGCATTATTGTACTAATGTTATATTGTTACATCTCTGTAGATTTAACAGTCATGTAGTTAACAAGTGTCCGTGTCAATTTCATGGTAGTTCAACCAGTCTTTCTGGCCTCTCAGGTGCAGTTGCAGTTGGAGAGCAGGGTTAGGGGGATGCTGGGAGTTAGAGCTGTTGTTTTCAGTTGAATCAACTAATAAATTCAGATTGCCAGATTCACATCACAGACTTCCCAGAACAGCTTGCTGAGTCATTTCCACTAAAAGGCATTAAAGCCTGCTGAATGCGATCACTAAGTTCACTCTTAAAGCTTACAAGGTTGTACGTTTTCTGAGTCCATTCTATGGTGTATTTCAAACCTGTTATCAATTACTTTGATACTCCTGCAATTAATCGCCTGAAAATTATATTAGTCTTCCTAATTACCTGGTAGATGCCGCCACTAGCTCTCCTTTATTGCTTGAAGCAATATCTCTAAGATGAATACAAAGGTCTTATTTAAATACTGCCTGTGGTGTTTTATAGAGACTTATAAAATCATTATATAAGACACTTCTGGTCTTGGATGCTGATTGGGCAATACAACATGGCATAATCTACGAAGTGTTAACAGTTATGGGGCAAAACTCCTATTCATTGCTTGGCACCTTTAAGGCTCTTAGCATGCAAAATCAACCAGTGTTGATAATAACTGAATGTCATTCTATTCACTCATTGTTCATCGCAGAAATAAGTTATTTTTTTGTGATTGTACTTCTGATTCCTTTGCTATTATAGGTAAATAAATAGCAGAATAACAGTGCAGTGAACAGTTTGTTTTTCATCCCTATTTTTGCTAAAACATTTTATGACTATAAATAAAATAAAATAATACAGATTTATAGTAAAAGAATGTTACAGTATGACAACAAATACCTGTTTGCAATATCAAGCCTATAATGATGCCTGATTTTTAAATGATTTGTTCTTTTTAGTCTTATTGTTTTCAATGAACAAGTTGAAGCTGTTTACAGGTCAGTCTAAATGATTAATTAAAGAATCAAGTCTGAATCAAAATGATTTGCACTAAATTAATATTTACAAAAACTACACTAAGCTACAGTTTTTTCATAGCATTTACTGTTTGTGTTTTGCTGTTGTAATTTGTATTCTTAAATGTAATTCTGATTTACAGTCGAGTTCCTTTTCTGCAGGTCTTTCCTTTTCTCCAAAGATGGCAACCCCAACAAGTGCAACGTTCACAATGAGACTGCGTTGCACCTGCTGTGTATGGGCCTGCAGATCCTGCTGAGTGAGGGGGCGCTGCAGCCGCGCATCAGGCGCCCCCAGGAGGATGAACAGAAGCGGGCTGAGTGCCTCCAGATGATCCTGCAGTGGACCGGAGCCAAGCTAGACCAGGGCGAGTATGAGAGAGCCAATGTCAATGCCACCGACAACAAAAAGAGCACCTGTCTGCACTACGCGGCGGCAGCTGGCATGAAGAACTGTGTTGAGGTAACAAGATAGTTTATTTTGTATTATGTAGTTCAGGCCTTGTGTATGTATTTATTCTATTTTCAATTGATTAAATGCAAAGCCTCAGTTCAGATTCAACTCTGTTGGACTGTTTAGTATGTGGCCAAACTCCATGACCATGCAAGATTGCTTTGCTCTAGGATTGATTACTCAGTGAAGCCACTAACTAAGGGTTAGTCTTGTGTTTTACAGTTATTAGTGAAGAAAAATGCAGATTTGTTCATGGAGAACGAGGACAGGGAGACGCCGTGTGACTGTGCAGAGAAACAGCATCACAAGGAGCTGGCGCTCAGTCTGGAGTCTCAGATGGTTTTTTCTCAGGATGCTGGAGCTCAGGAGATAGAAGCAGAGTATGCCGCCCTCGACCGAAGAGAGGTATGGTTGTGTTAAAAACTGTTTTCTGAATTTAGATGTTCTAGCATTTATTTTTTATACATTAGATCTTCTAAACTTAGCATTTGTATCAGACTCCTATGTGTATTTTCAGTAATTTCGAATTATGAGAAATGCTCATTTTATCCACAAGTTTCCGGGTGGGGGGGGTGCTACTGTAAAAAAGAAGGCGGTGGAAGTAGTATACCAATGGTATTTCGTGTGCTAATTTGCGAAGAGGCTAAGTGTTTTTTGGGTCTTTCCCACAGTTGGGCCAGTGCGAGACAGTGTTTTCTGTAGGCCGGGCGGGGCTAATAGCCTGAGACCTGTAGTACCGAGCCCAAAATCACACTGCGTTTCCACCGTCAGGCCAGAAGCTCTGCTGCACTTCACTAAAACCTCGCTGAACAACGACACGCAACCCCATAATTTCACCAACAAAGAGAAGTTATCAGAAATAAATCACTGGAACTAGCGAGATCACAAAACGAACACGATTAATGTTGTTTTCTTAAAGATTTGAAACCAAAGCGATTTACCAGTTTTACAATATTAAGTGCTACATTGATTAATTAGTTTGTGTTAAGATTGATAATTAGTCACACAGAAATAAAGTTGTATTTACCATATTTTACATAAGAAAAACACACACAGCCTATTATTCAGTCACGTCCGTTTCTGTTTATTTGTAGTCACAGACAGTTTAGGTCTACATCACATTTAGAAAGAATTATAATTTCTTATCATTTTCCATCAAAAATACGACCATGAGTAGCTTTAGCAGTCTCTCTAGTTCTAATACATTTTAATATTTTCAGTCAGAAAAACAGGGAGCTCCCGAACAAAAACTAGGTTAATGATTTATGACATGCTTCGTAGGTAACGTTATATATGAACTTCGGGTATGAAGAGAGGACACTTATTGACTGATAAAATATCTAAATAAATAAATGCATCACTTGTTTGATTTTTTCAGGTGGTCATATTTACTATGTTTACCATGGTAATGCATGCATTGTCTTGTGCATCGAATATTTCTGCTTTGTTGATAATAATCTACATCGGATATCAAACAGAAGTTATTTCCAACACTCGCTGCAGTCTGAAAGTGAGTTTTGAGCAAACATTATTAGGGATGCATGATATATCGGCCACCATATTGGTATCGGCCGAGCTTTGTGGAGAGCGTATGTGGTGTGCGCGTCGTGAAGCTCCGCCGCTGGTGTTGTGCCATTCCGTCCTCTGTCTCCTGCCCCAGACAACGTGTATTGTGTAGTGTTGTCAAACGACGGCGTAACATAGTGTGAGTAATGATTTCTGAGCACGGCAAGGACTAAGCTTTATTGGAGTCCTCCGTAATCTAACACTTTTTTTTTGTCTAGCTAGGGAGTTAGGGAAGACTTCTGTATTTCTTTTGGGATTTTTCTTTGTTAGGTCATTTAAGTCTTTAAACCCCTTGTTAGTACTTTGGTTTGTTATTTTGGCCTGGATCCCCTTCCAAAGAAATGCGCTTCTTGATTTATGAAACAAATCTTGTCAACTTGTAATAATCTCTGTTGTGGTCTTTGTGAGCTCGGACAGGAGAAGAGGAGTGTCATGGTTTTTCAAATTTTATTTTATTCTTGTCACCGGCCTTACCAACCCTAGACTGGTCAGGACGTGATAATTGGGCAAGTCTACATAAGACTTAATAAAGGCTACATAAAATTATAATAAGAACATTACTGTAAATGACGTTGTGGAATCTTTGTGCACTGTGTTTTATGTGTGCGTCAACGGAGCTACACCTCCACGACAGTTAAGTTCGCTTGTACATTTGCAGCCTTGTGTGCAATTGTATGTAGTAATGTTGCGTTTATTTTATGTATATCTGCTTTATCTCATATAGAATATGTTTGGTTATGTTAATAGAGCGTTAATAGAGCGCTTCAGTTTGCCGGTGATCATCTTTAGCTCAGCGAACACAGCTCAAACCGCAGCACGCAACTAATAACTATGATTGGGACCGTCGTGTATATAACATTCTAATGAGAACATTATTATAATAAAACGTTGTGAATTCTTTGGTTTAGTTGCTGTGTTTCAGCGCGTTGCTACGGGAAGCCAAGTGCGCGTCCACAGGTTACACATTTGACTAGCACATAACTTAGTTCAAAATAACTTGTGCATATATAAGTTGTAATATTATGTTTATATTCTATAAATATCTGATTCTTATGTAGCCTAATTAACCCGCTATAACACTCGCTTCAGTTTACCGGTGTTTATACAGCGCACACAGCTCAAATAGCTGCTATTTAAAACAGTTGTAGCATATTAATTTGTTACTTTTTAAAAATCACTGAAGTATTATTAATAATAACCACCACTTTTATTTTCTCTTATTATTTTCATCATCAATATGGTTTAGTATTAATAGGCAATTAATATAATTTCATTATTGTCCATGCAGATGGCACTTCCGTTTTATTCATCCATGGCACATGCATTTTGATTCTTTACACATGTACTCATGTCCAATGACTTGTTTGCATTTTATTTTATTTGTGAGACTTTTTTTAATGGCGAAATTTGGTAATGGGAGAGTAAAATATTTTTTTTAAACTTACATTGTTCAAACTAGGCTGCTTATGTTAAAGTGTTTGGGATGTGGCTTTTAAAGATGAGACCTTTTTTTTTTTATCAGGCTCCCAAAAAGTATATAAAAATGTGGATATAGATTTATCGGCCAACATATCGGTTATCGGCTTTCAAATATAAAGAATTATCGGTTATAATTATCAGCCAAAATGTTCATATCAGTTCATCCCTAAAAATTATTTTACAAGTCATTAATGTTTATGTTAGCTGGTAACTAGATGAAATGAACCGCGTCACTGACGTTCTCCAGATGCAGAGAAACTCCAACAGTCCTGCTTGTTTACTTCGAACCGGAAGACACTCCCACTTTTGACGCAAGGCCTCATGGGCGTAGCAAACTTGTGGATAAGAAATTTTCAGACGGCACTTAGAGGCATTTGCATCTAAGTCTTAGCATGTTTTATTTAATTTTTTTGAAAAATAAATAACAATTTGTATTCAGCGTGGATGCATTAAATTGCTCCAAAGTGACAGGAAATATATTTATAATGTTACAAAAGATTTTCATTTCTTTTGAACTTTCTTTTCATCAAAGATTACAGAAAAAAAGTGTATTACTGTTTCCAAAAATTATCATCACAACTGTTTTTTAACATTGGTAATATTAAGAAATGTTTCCAGAACACCAAATCTTAAAAAAAAATAACAACCTGAATGGTACTGTTAATATGCGTATTTGTGTATATATCAGGGGCGTAGCCACGGGTGTGCCAGGGTGTGCCGGTGCCACCCACAGTGGCAGCTGGCACACCTAAAAACAGATGCAGAATAATTATTTTTTTAATCGTAATAAACATGGGCAGCGCAAAGGAGGGGCTAGCAGATGCTTCAGCACCCCAAGAAAGACCAAAGCACTGTCATTGCACCCATAAGAAATGAAATAAATTAAAAACATTTTACTTATTATTACGCATTCATAACTCTGCATTGCAATATAACGTGATGTGATTAGCAGGCGCACTTTTCGAATTGACAGCATTTTATTAAAAAAACTGATCGGTTCCTTGTGCCAAGAAGGCCTGTCCCCGACTAAAGATTTCCCTAGTCACACATAAATTGATTAATATAATAACTTAGGCTACTAACTATCCTTTAATATATAGGCGTATAGCCTATTCCGCGTAAGCGCACGTCTAAAGCTTGCAACGGCAAAAGTAGGCTAATGATTATGAATGTTGGGGGAAAGGCAAAATAAAACATTTAAATTATTCGTTAATAAACTAGTGATTTCTTCTCAGTCAGTGTCGGCTGAAAAGATAAAGTTGCAGAATGCGACGCTGACTTTAATAAAGAAATGCACCTTTTCATTCCGACTACATAATTAAAGATGTTTATTGTTTGGTTCGTTCGTTCGTTTAATAAAGTAGCCGTTTCATTGCTGCACGCGCTCCATTTCACGGAGACTGCACGAGACGGCAGAGAGCGCATCTTGTTTCTCTATTGTTTCTCTGTGTAGCCTACATAAATAAAAGCATATATATATATATGAACTGGCTGTTGAATTTTGTATTTTTGAAAGTTCAATAATAATATAAAAAACTTGCGGATGGATTCATTACCCGCTTTGTTCCGGGACCTCACAATTTACAGATCAAGCAGTGCTTATAATATTTGTTAATTTAAAATGTAATTACAATTTTAAATTATTTTCAAAAATAAATAAATAATAATAACATAATTGAGGCATTCAAGGCCAGACCACGCCGTCTTGCCCTTTGAGCAGGTAACAGGCACCATTAAATGTACTGTGCTATGTTGTTGGCGATCCTGAATGTAATGTATACAAAATATTTTACTGCTTTCTCTAATGTGTCTTGCAAGACATCTATTCAAGATAGTTTATTCCACCAAAAGTAATTTCAAAGGAACATTATATGTAGGCCCATGTACAGTTTAAGTCACCATTGCAGGATGTGCAAAATGATAATGATTTAAAAAGGAGGGATTATTTAAAAGCATTTAGTTTTTATTTAGTAGAGCAGCTACAGCTGTTTTTACATAATAGATTTTTACATAGCCTAGTCACTGAAGTCAATGATTATTCTTTGATAAAGTAAATGTGCTTTGCTCACTAATTTGTTCGTTGTTTGAATAACCGTGGAAATGCGGTGTTATAATTAGAAACTTAAAATGTATTTTTATTAAACCTGTGATCATCAGGTTAAATAGGAGTTTTGTCTTATTAAAATATGTGACATCAATTGTACTTGCCTAAAAGGGGTTTATGATGTGTGTAGTTAATGATTAGGCTACAGTGAGCGCGTTTGACTAGAGCGCAGTTAAAGAGCTGTTGAAGGTTATACTGTATGTGATTGTCGGTGACACTCTTGAGCGAGAAAGCTTCGGAAAATGGAAAAAAACAACAACAACAAAAATATAGCTGCAAGCAGCGATAACCAGGGTTCAAGAATGTTAAGGCCTAAGGCGGTATGCTTTTAGGGTCTAGGCCAACATGGCTGACAGTGAAACTCATCGAAAATGGACAATAGGCTCACAGAAACACACAGACACACACACAAATTAAATGGTTAAACTATCATATTAATAATCATTAAGCTTGCTTACACAGATACACACACAGACACACTCATATACGATTACGGACATACATGCACACATATTTTGTTGCAGATATAGATATTTGAAATAAATGACAGGTGACAATACTCTTTGCAAGTCTTCTCTTTTTAAGAGTTTATATCAGGGATCTCCAACCCTGCTCCTGGAGAGCTACCATCCTGCAGATTTCAGTTACAACCCTGCTCCAACACACCTGTCTGAAACTAACAAGTAGCGTTGAAGACTGCGATTAGCTGGTTCAGGTGTGTTTGATTGGGGTTGGAGCTGAAATCTGTAGGACGTAGCTCTCCAGGAGCAGGGTTGAGACCCTGGCAGGCCAACATAAAATGCAGGGCTGACAATAGAACACATTAATAATGGAGAATTCATTAAAACTGTCTCTCTCTGTCACATACACACACACACACACACACGCAGAAATGAAAGGTTTAAAATGCTTAATAAACAGTAAGCATACAAACACAGACACAGAGACATACACAGAAATGAAAGGTTTAATAATACTAAATATACAGCACGCATGCTAACACACACACACACACACACACACACACACTCACTTTGTTGCAGATATAAAATAGTGATTTTCAAAGACATCCAAAATGGAGAATAGGTTAACAGACACATGCAGCCTACCTACACAAAAATGAAATGGTTAAACTAACATATTAATACCCAATAAGCATGCTTGTTTTTTTTGCGCATTAATCTGACAATAAATGTGGCACACCCAGTTTTTCTGATGCACACCCAGAGTCTCCTTTCTGGCTACGCTCCTGGTATATATATATACTTATTTAGACTCTGAGACCCGCCCAGTACTGCCACCCGACCTCGAGGTCTTGCTTTCACAGCGCGCGCACACACACATCTCTCTGTCTCTCTCTCTCGTTCGCTCTCTCTCTATCTGCGTCTGCTCAGTTTCTGTTCAGCGTGCGGCAGCCGGCAGAGAAGAGCAGCGCTTTAATTCAGTTAAACACAGATATTATTTTGCTTGCGTCTCTAATTTTACATGATGCAAGCATAGCCGAAATCACAGCACAGCTATTGTCGTTATCTTACGTGTATTTGATTCATAAAACAACGGCTCGATTATCAGGATTTTTGTGCAGATTAACATCTTGTAAAGGAGAGCTGGTTATGTAGTCTTAATGGATCGTGTTTCAATCACTATTTCATATTCATCCCGTCTTCTGACAACAGAAACAGTAAAATAAATGAAAACAGTTTTATTGAGAATTTATCTGCATCAAAATACAGTATGTGGGCACAGAGAGTCAAACAAATGCAATAATAAATAATATAGGCTATGTACATTTTTCATGTTCAGAAGTGAGTTGCCCTGTTGTGCAAAAATGTAAACAGGTTTGTGTCAGTAAATTGCTCAGTGCAAAGAAAGAGAAGTAATGGGAACCCGGTAATTCTTTTTTCATGTGTCTAATAGACATGAACAAGTTCTGTGAAAAACATATATTACCTTTGAAACATGTCTAGTCTTCATGCTCTATGTTGACTATGGTTTCAATAATAATAATAAACACACATTTACATAAAGCATCCATATTTGTCCATGCCCATGTTGATTAGAGTATTAAAAACTTGAAAAGTATTTAAGGTACATTTAGAACAAATACAAATGTGTGATTAATTGCAATTAATAGCGAGTTAACTCATGACAATATTTTAATCGATTCATCGCCCTAATATATATATATATATATATATATATATGTGGAAAAAAAGAAGTGCCGATACTCACCGACCCCTATTTATTTATTTACTTATTTATATTAAATAAATAAATACTTTTAATAATTCACAATGTATGCATAGTGCCACAATCAATCAATCAATAATAATTAAATAAAAGTTTTCTATACAAATTAGCACAAGTCATAAGCGCTGTTTTAGGCTGTAAGGATCTTTGAAACAACACTAATCACTACTCATATCTGCACAGTTTTGTTTTATTTAACTGGTTTGCACTCTATCTGCCATGTGCCTTATGCCACTTTACTTTATATATCTCTTTAAAAAAACAATTTTTTATTTTTTATTGTTTACAATGTCCTCATTTGTATATCTGTATAGTTTGTATGTACATATGGTTAAACTGTATTTATCTGTATTTGAACGTCTACTGTCAGTGTTTAATGTTAACTGTATGCACCAAGGGTCTGAGAGTAACGCAATTTCAATTCTCTGTATGTATGTACTGTACATGTGGAAGAATTGACAATAAAGCAGACTTGACTTGACTTGACTTGACTAATCATTTGGCGAAGTGATATGGTCATGTAATGCCGTGCCTGGAAATACGTTCGCCATGCGTTTCCATGAAAATAATTGCACACATTAAGCCCAATTTATACTTCTGCGTCGAACCTATGCCGTAGCCTACACAGAGACGCACAGGCCTACGCCGCAACCTATGCCGTACCTGATGTGCACCTCTCCAAATATCTAACAGCACATCAGTTCTTCGCATGCCGCAAGCGCTGTGATTGGTCTGTGTCTGCAAGAACCCCTCCTTCCGTGTGTACTTGAGTTTTGTGTGCGTTTATGAGCACTGTAATATAGTTTAATGTTACACCTTATTTAAAATAAAACAAAGCAAAGAACAAGTGTCTTATCATTTATTATACTACATAGCATCAGTTGTTGTCTGCGACTAACAATGTTGATGTGCCGTGGTACACGTCCTTGTGGAGATTGCCATCTTCTCCTACTATAAATGAAAACTGATGCACAGCTTGTGGTGTAGAGGCTACGGCGTCAGACATAGGTCCTACACAGAAGTATAAATTGGGCTTTAGAACGCTCATCAGCCAATCAGATTCAAGCATTCAATGGCCCAATAGTATAATAAATAAATATATATATATAATACAATTTTCTATATAAAAATATATACTGTATTTAAAATATATTCGTATATAAATGTCTTCCTGTGCAAGTTTTTTCTTAGCAAATATTGATTTATGCAGTTATTTGCAATTTATGTAATAGCTTATCTTGTAATTATCTTAAATATATTGTTCTATTTGTTAAATTTGTTAATCAATTCATAGCCCAACATATAATATAGGCAGAAGTTTGCAGGCCTACAAACAGAGAAACGAATGTTGACTGTGCGTGTGAGTACACCGTTATTTCATTAGTCATAGCTGTGTGCTGAAGAAGTGAGCTCAAGATAAATCATAACTTGGTAATGTCATGTCAAAGGATAGGGCACCAGTTGAAAGAGGATAGACCCAACTGCCAGCAGCAGTCTCGTGATTGCTTCGTTTTGCTGCTCCAGACAGGCTGAGAAATTTAGAAGTTTAAAAGGAAAAGCTTTGTTAGTTCTCTTTCCATCACTTCTCCACTTACACCCTCTTTCCTTTACAGCTTTCATCTTTATCCCTCTCTCTCCCAAACCTGTCATTCTCTCTTCTTTTTCTCTCCAGCAATATGAGGGATTGAAACTGCAAGACTTGCGTCAGTTGAAAGACATGTTGATAGTGGAGACGGCGGATATGCTGCAGGCTCCTCTCTTCACGGCTGAGGCCCTGCTGCGAGCTCACGGTATGAATTTACTACAGCAAACAATGATATCACTGGGTGCATATGCTACTGTTTTATTATTATTATTTTATTTTTTTAACATTAATTGGCATCACAAGTGAATCCTGAGGTAGTTGGGTAAAATATTTTAGATTTTGTGAACACCTAAAAAGTCTCTGACTTAATTGTCTTACTGTGCTAAAATACTTTGGAGTACATGCTATATGTATAAGTATCCCTCTACCATAGTTTTGCTGCAGTATGTATTTGTAAAACATTAGAGATGAAAAAGTAATATATTGCAGAGGGCTGTCACAGTGCCAGCTGATCCATTTGATCAATTAAAGAAATATGCCATATTTGGCCAATATGCAGGTCCCTTCATTCTTCAAGATATTGCAAGCAAAAGGGTTTGGCTCGTCTTCATTACTGGGTAAACCAGAGCATTCCATGCTTAATCTTTACTGAAGTATTTGGCACAAATTTCACATTCAACATTCTAAGAGACGAAAGGTGTTTTCAAAGTTTTTTTGAAAAGTGAAATTGTGGAATTCTTTTAGAATATTGTATAGTTGGCAACTGCTGCATGTCCTAAACAGGCGCTATGCAACCAGGTTCCGGTTCACACTTATTTAGCAAGACGGACTAAGGAATATTTTTTACGTTTTTGTTCAAACTTTATTTAAAAATTGTGATGGACAATGGTAGACTTCTAGTCAAAAAATGTTTAGAAACACTGCATTAGAGAAATTCTTAATGTCTGTACGTTTAAACCTTCTTTTTGCTCAACAGACTGGGACAGGGAAAAACTTCTAGAAGACTGGATGTCTAATGCGGAGGACTGCTGCCAGCGCTCAGGTGTTCAGATGCCAGCTCCCCCACCGAGTGGCTACAATGCTTGGGACACTCTGCCTTCTCCTAGAACCCCGAGAACAACTCGCTCCTCTGTCACCTCTCCTGATGAGATCAGCCTGTCTCCTACTGATGGTCTTGCCCTGGTTAGATTCATCGCCATGCATGATGTTATGATCCACACTCTTTATCATTCAATGAACAAATACTGAAAAGAATATTGACACAGTCTGTTCAATGTTTCTTATACCCATGTAGTGTGGGATTTGCATGTGCAACATATCTGTGTTTGAGGACCCTGTGGATATGTCGTGTGGGCACGAGTTCTGCAGGGCATGCTGGGAAGGGTAAGGAATTAAATATAAGTTTTGTTTAATGCACAAGATCAGATCATATCAGATATGTTCTTAATAATGCATCCATTACAGGTAACTACTCACATTACCAAGTTTGGTGTCAGTGAGGTATTTTTTTTAAATTCATACATTAATTTGACAAGTATTAAATTGATCAATAGTGACTGCAAAGAAATTTGTAACATTACAAAAGATTTGAAATTGAAATGAACATGGATGTTTTCAACTGTTTATTTATCAAAAACCCCTGAAAATAAATATATCTTGGTTTCCACAATTTGTTTTGTAGCACTACTGTTTTCATAAATGTTTCTTGAGTGCAAAATCTGCATATTAAAATGATTTCTGAAGGACCATGTGACACTGAAGACTGGAGTAATGATGCTGAAAACTCAACGTGGCTATCACAGGAATAAATGACATTTAAAATATAAAAAAATGCAATTAGAAAAGTTGTTTTCAATTATAACAATATTTAACTAATATAACAGTTTTTTTTATTAAGTAAACGTGTCCCCGGTAAGCATTAGTGATTTTAAAAACTTTTTGATGCTTTTTTACATTTTTTAAATCCTGTGGATAAAATGAATAGGAAAATCCACCTCAGCTAAAAAAAAAAACACTATATTGCAGACTGTTTATAATACTTGTTTTCACAGTCTTTAAAAACTGTTTGTCTGGATGTCAGGTTTTTGAATCTGAAGATCCAAGAAGGGGAAGCGCATAACATCTTTTGCCCTGCTTACGACTGCTTCCAGCTGGTTCCTGTGGAGGTCATTGAAAGCGTTGTCTCCAGAGAGATGGATAAGCGCTACCTGCAGTTTGACATTAAGGTACAATTGCAGGTCACAAAGCACCAGAAACCATTTCAAAGCTGCCATTTTATTTTTCTTATCATAGACTGTCTGATGTTGGCTTTGAATCAAATGCTGACAATCTCCTGCTGTTGGCTGAGTTTATGCCAGTGTTTGTTTGAGCAAAAAAGCTTTTGTAAACACACATGCTCAGAAGTCAAATGTTTGATTGTTGGGTAAATATCACATCGATTTGATTTGGATGATTTACAGATTAAAATTGTTTTTTGATATTGGATCATTTACTTCATCCAAAACAAATAGGAAGTTTAAACACCTTTCTTTTCCATCACCAGGCTTTTGTGGATAATAATCCTGCCATTCGCTGGTGCCCCGTAGCCAGATGTGAAAGAGCCGTACGACTGACTAGGCCAGGCCCTGGAGCCTCTGATTCTCTGAGCTTTCCCTTGCTCAAAGCCCCCGCTGTAGATTGTGGCAAAGGCCATATCTTCTGCTGGTATGTAAACCAGCGGCTTTCTTTATTTACACTCTCAGAAAAAAGGTGCAAAGCTGTGTCTGGCGTGGTAAGGTACAAAAGCTAAAAAGTACATCTCAAAACCTCAAAATTATACATATTAGTATTCAAAAATCACAACATTTTATTATTGTGAGTTTTGTTTGAATGTTTTGGCAGGATTTTAATATCAGTTGAGCATATTTTTTCCCCCTTGCATTACTATAATTTCTTTGCATTTTTCAGAGTTTTGAAATTGTTATTATTCTTTGTGGTGATTTGATTTTCATTACTGTAATAGAACCATTTTATTTCTGAAAAATGCAGTAAAACTTAAACAAAATAATTAAAGATATATACAGGTGTATCTCAACAAATTAGTATGTTGTGGAAAAGTAAATTTAAGTAATTCAACTCAAATTGTGAAACTCTTGTATTAAAAAAATAAAATAAAAATAAAGCTCAGATGAACTTTATTTGTCGCATACACAATTATACAGAGTATAACCAGCATTGAAATGTGTTCTCTGCATTTAACCCATCCAAGTGCACACACACTTGGAGCAGTGAGCAGCCAACACTGCGGCGCCCGGGGAGCAGTTGGGGGTTCGGTGCATTGCTCAAGAGTCTCACCTCAGTCATGGACAATTCCTGCCGGAGCCAAGATTCGAACCCACAACCTTGGGTTGCAAGTCCGATACTCTATCCATTAGAGCCACAGCCTTTTTTTGGATCATCCACACATCAAAAATCGTATTCAAATTTGAGTATCATATATGATTCATGTGAGGAATGTTTGTTTTATTTCTAAATTATCATTGTAATGCATTACATTATATGTTTTCCCCCACAGTAAAAAGTACAAAGCTTTGATCTTAAAACTAAGTCTTTAAACATCATCTTACAAATGCACACAGACTGAAGTAGTTTAAGTCTTTGGTTCTTTTAATTGTGATGATTTTGGCTCACATTTAACAAAAAAAACACCAATTCACTATCTCAACAAATTTAAATACTTCATAAGACCAATAAAAAAAAAAAACATTTTTAGGAAATTGTTGGCCCTCTGGAAAGTACACTATATTGCCAAAAGTATTGGGTCACCCCCTTTTAATGAAAGGTTTGACTACTTGTCCATGAGTACAAATCTCAATGTTTAAGCATATAATGATATTCTAGGGAATTGTGTGCTTCTAATTTTATAGCAACAGTTTGGACAGGACCCTTCTCTATTCTAGCCTGGCAATGCCTATATGTATAAGGCAAGGATCAAAGAGAAATTATGATTCAGTCAGTGTGGAAGAACTTGACTGGTCTGCAGAAAGCCAAGTCCTAATCCCAGCTGAACACCTCTGGTGTGACTTTACATGCAAACCTTGTGCCAAAAACTCATTACCAAACTCCAATGTTTGCAGACCAGTCAAGTTCTTCCACACTGACTGAATCATAATTTCTATTTGATCCTTGCCTTATACACAGAGGCACTGTCGTGTTAGAATAGAAAAGGGTCCTGTCCAAACTATTGCTGTTGCTATAAAATTAAAATCACACAATTCCCTAGAATATCATTATATGCTTAAACATTGAGATTTGTACTCATTGAAATTACTAAAGTAGTCAAACCTGTGTTTCTGAGTGTTCCTGTGTGGCTCAATGGTAGAGCATTGCGTCAGCAGCGCAAAAGGTTGTGGGTTCAATTCCCAGGGAACACACATACTGATGAAAATGTATAACCTGAATGCACTGTAAGTCGCTTTGGATAAAAGTGTCTGCTAAATGCATAGGCATGGAGGTGATCAGTTTGTGGCACTGCTGAGGTGGTATGGAAGCCCAGGTTTCTTTGACAGTGGCCTTCAGCTCATCTGCTGCATTTTTTGGTCTCTTGTTTCTCATTTTCCTCTTGACAATACCCCATAGATTCTTTATGGGGTTCAGTTCTGGTGAGTTTGCTGATCAGTCAAGCACACCAACACCATGGTCATTTAACCAACTTTTGGTGCTTTTGGCAGTGTGGGCAGGTGCCAAATCCTGCTGGAAAAATGAAATCAGCATCTTTAAAAAGCTGGTCAGCAGAAGGAAGCATGAAGTGCTCCAAAATGTTTTAGTAAACGGGTGCAGTGACTTTGAAAAACACAATGGACCAACACCAGCAGATGACATTGCACCCCAAATCATCACAGACTGTGGAAACTTAACACTGGACTTCAAGCAACTTGGGCTATGAGCTTTTCCACCATTCCTCCAGACTCTAGGACCTTGTTTCCAAATGAAATACAAAACTTGCTCTCATCTGAAAAGAGGACTTTGGACCACTGGGCAACAGTCCAGTTCTTCTTCTTCTTCTTAGCCCAGGTAAGACGCCTCTGACGACAACTGTAGCCAAATTCCTTGATACGTCTGTGTGTGGTGGCTCTTGATGCCTTGACCCCAGCCTCAGTCCATTCCTTGTGAAGTACACCCAAATTCTTGAATCGATTTTGCTTGACAATCCTCATAAGGCTGCGGTTCTCTCGGTTGGTTGCGCATCTTTATCTTCCACACTTTTTCCTTCCACTCAACTTTCTGTTAACATGCTTGGATACAGCACTCTGTGAACAGCCAGCTTCTTTAGCAATGAATGTTTGTGGCTTACCCTCCTTGTGATGGGTGTCAATGATTGTCTTCTGGTCAGATCAGCAGTCTTCCTCATGATTGTGTAGCCTAGTGAACCAAACTGAGACCATTTTGAAGGCTCAGGAAACCTTTGCAGGTGTTTTGAGTTGATTAGCTGATTAGCATGTCACCATATTCTAATTTAAGATTGGTGTTTTTTTTGTTAAATGTGAGCAAAAATCATCACAATTTAAAAGAACCAAAGACATAAACTACTTCAATCTGTGTGCATTGAATTTATTTAAAACACGAGTTTCACAATTTGAGTTGAATTACTGAAATAAATGAACTTTTCCACAACATTCTAATTTATCGAGATGCACTTGTGTTTGTGAAAACAGTTTGTCATATCCAAGGAAAGTGAAATTTGTCTTAGCATCGATACATTGCTGGTCAGCTGAGCCTTTAAAAGTGGCACTCAGTTAAAAAAAATTCAACAGTGTGTTTCATTACATATCTCTTTGAATGAATCAGCCATTTGAACGTGCAGTTGAATGAACGGTTCAAGTACTCACTCAAAGACAGTCTCTTGACGTTACCTTGTGGCACAACAATGAAACTGCATTGACTGACAGCCCGTCTAGAACACACAGGTGAAATATCAACAGCAAAAGTATCTTGTCAGTCAGATTCGAGGATCAGAACTAACTTTTATATATACAGTGGGGCAAATAAGTATTTGATACACTGCCGATTTGTCAAGGTTTCCCACTTACAAAGAATGGAGAGATCTGTAATTTTCATCGTAGGTGCACATCAACTGTGTGAGACAGAATCTAAATAAAATGAAAAAAATCACATTGTATGATTTTCAAATAATTAATTTCATTTTGTTGCATGAAATAAGTAAACGTAAAGTAAAGTAATTTACAATAGAAAAATAGAACTTAATATTTGGTACAGAAACCATTGTTTACAATTACAAAGGTCAGGCGTTTCCTGTAGTTCTTGACCAGGTTTGCACACACTGCATCAGATATTTTGGCCCACTCCTTCATACAGGTCTTTTCCAGATCTTTCTGTCAGGTTTTGGGGCTGTCGCTGGGCAACACAGAGTTTCTGCTCCCTCCATAGATTTTCTATTGGGTTCAGGTCTGGAGACTGGCTAGGCCACTCCAGGACCTTGAAATGATTCTTACGGAGCCACTCCTTAGTTGCCCTTGCTGTGTGTTTAGGGTCATTGTCATGCTGGAAGACCCAGCCATGACCCATCTTCAATGCTCTTTCTGAGGGAAGGAGGTTGTTGGCCAAAATCTCACGATACATGGCCCCATCCATCCTCCCCTCAATACGGTGCAGTCGTCCTGTCCCCTTTGCAGAAAAGCACCCCCAAAGCATGATGTTTCCACCCCATGCTTCATGGTTGGGATGGTGTTCTTGGGATTGTACTCATCCTTCTTCTTCCTCCAAACACGGCGAGTGGAGTTTATACCAAAAAGTTATATTTTGATCTCATCTGACCACATGACCTTCTCCCATGCCTCCTCTGGATCATCCAGATGGTCTTTGGCAAACTTCAGACGGGCCTGGACATGTGCTGGCATGAGCAGGAGGACCTTGCGCGTGCTGCAGGATTTTAATCCATGACGGTGTAGTGTTATTAATGTAACCATTGAGACTGTGGTCCCAGCTCTCTTCAAGTCATTGACCAGGTCAATTACCTCATCTTTTTCAGGATCATTGATACTCCACGAGGCAAGATCTTGCATGGAGCCCCAGTCTGAGGGAGATTGACAGTCATCTTGAATTTCTTCCATTTTCTAATAATTGCACCAACAGTTGTTGCCTTCTCACCAAGCTGTTTGCCTTTTGTCCTGTTGCCCATCCCAGCCTTGTGCAGGTCTACAATTCTGTAGACCCCAGCTGAAGACTCTGCAGCAAAACCACGTGGTATGCGGTCGGGCCTAGGCCTGCCTCAGGGAAGAGGACGCCCCTGCCATGCACAGTCCACCACAGGCACCGTAGGAGGTGCGACAGGCCTAAGGTCCAGCAGAAATTCCACCTCGCTGTAAAGAATAATGCATTTCTGGAGACAGTGGCTACTGTGAATAGAGCAGTTGGAGTCCAGGGAAGACTGGAGGACAACCAGGAGAGACTGGTGGCAGCAGGATAGACTGCACCGGGAGAGACGGGCTGGTAACCCTATTCTTGAGTTTTCCAAGAGGAAGACACCCAAAGCTTACTATGAAGAAGAAACAAAGAAAACAACCCGAGGGCCCTCCAAGAGGCGGGATGAAAGAAAGGCCAATAAGGATGAACCACACGGTAACGGACGCAAGGATATCGGTAGAAGAGAAGATCCCAAGGAAGTGTGGGTGCGGCTGTGAAAAAACAACAACTTTGAGGGAACTTCACATCCATATGGGAAAGAAGAAGTGTGGTGGTGGTAGTCTGATGCAAACTTGCACTGCCCGGTTAAGGCAGGTCAGACAAATGGGATCCAAGGCCGGGTTGACAACCACAGTGCCAATGGGCCCAATGTTGCAGAGGCAGAGCAGGAGGAAAGGAAGGAGGGGAAAGGGATGTTGGTGAACCCCAAGAAGTGAACTCAGTAGCACCCCTAAGAACTGAGTCGAGCCAAAGGGTCAGGAACCTGAAGAACCCACTCCGAAGAAACAAGATAAAGTGGCCAAAGGCCAACGAGGTTGAGGAGTGGAGAAAGCTGGATGAACATCTGAGCGGGCTGCTGCAAAAAGCTCTGCGCGGGTCAGTGGTAGCCAAGCTAAACCTGTTTGGGGAAATCCTGTATGAAGAATGCAGAAACAGGTATGGCGAGGTGACCATTAGAGAAGCTGTAGTAAGATCAAAAGGCAGGAGGGAGAAAGAGATCGATGACCTGGTGGCAAGCAGAAGGCAGCTCCGTGAAGCGTTGGAGGAAGGCAGAGGAGTCTGAGAAGGAGGGCCTGAAAGCTCTCTGGGATGAGATCAGAAGACGCCTTTCTAACCTCTGGAGGGCAGAACGCATCAGAAGATGGAGAAAAAGGAAGGAGAAGGAAAGATCAAGTTTCTTCAGGAATCCATTTCGGTATGCACGTGGGCTCCTCGAAGAGAAGACAAGTGGAATCCTAGATGTCTCCAAAGAAGATCTGCAGGAGTATATCTGCACTCAGTACAGTGACCCAGTAAGGAACAAACACCTAGACTCTCCAGGATATGTGCCTAGACCCTCAGAACCATCAGTCCTGTTCGACGCATCACCACCAAAGTTCAGCGAGATCAGGCAGGTGATCCAGCGGGCAAGATCTGCTTCTGCACCAGGCCCGAACGGAATACCGTATAAACTGTATAAGAACTGCCCGGGAGTGCTGAAGCTGCTATGGATCCTGATGAGAATCACCTGGACTAAGCAGACCATACCATCTGAGTGGCAGAGGCCAGTGGCAGTTTATATTCCCAAACAACAGGACGCTAAGACCATCGAGCAGTTCAGGAGCATAGCTCTACTTAATGTGGAGGAAAAAATTTTCTTCTCCGTGATGGCAAGAAGAATGACCAATTACATCACGGAGAACAATTACATCGATACCAGCTGCCAGAAAGCCAGAATTCCAGGTTTCCTTGGCTGTGTATAGCATGTTTCCGTGATTTGGGAACACATCCAGACCACTAAGAGGGAGAAGAAAGATCTGCACGTCATTTGGCTAGACCTAGCCAATGCCTATAGGTCAGTGCCACACCTGCTTATAGCCTATGCCTTGGAGATCTTCTACATCCCAGACAACATCAGAACCATGATCTTGAACTACTTCCAGGACATGCACATGTGTTTTGCACTGAAGAAAGTCACCACTGGCTGGCAACAACTGGAAGTAGGGATCGCAATGGGATGCTCCATTTCTCCCATCCTCTTCGTGGCAGCGTTCAAGGTCATCCTGATTGGAGCAAGGCAGGTGGTGGGCGGAGTCAGGTTGCCTGCTGGTCAGAGGCTCCCGCCCCTAAGGAGCTATATAGACGACATCACCTGTCTGCTACGAACCGCCCCATGCACATCCAGGCTGCTTAAGAGGCTGGATGAGCTGATCACCTGGGCCAGGATGAAGTTCAAGCCATAGAAGTCAAGGAGCCTCTCATTGCGAAAGGGGGAGAGAAATGATAGTCACCTTCACCATCAATGGGGAAGACATCCCCCGAATCGTGGATCAGCCCATCCGAAGCCTGGGCAGACTGTACACATCTGGTCTCTCAGACAAAGATATGGGGAAAATCATCCTTCGGCAGCTGTCAGAAGGCTTGTCTAAGATCGACGCAAGCCAGCTCCCTGGAGAGTTCAAGGTGTGGTGATATCACTTCATCTTGTACCCAAGGGTGATGTGGCCTCTAAAGTTGTGTGAAGTCACCTCATCAGCAGTAAGTCGGATGGAGGCAAAAGCCAACTCCTTCATCCGCAAATGGCTCGGCCTTCCACGGTGCTTCTCAGCTGCTGGCCTGTATGGATGGAACTCACTGAAATCCTGAAATCCATCACCTTGGGATACAGGCAGGAGAAGGCAAGGCTGGTGATGGAATTAAGGGACTCCTCCGACAGGGCAGTGGCTGATGTAAATGCCAGAGTTGAGACTGGAAGGAAATGGAGGGCTAAGGAGGAGGTGCAGAAGGTGATGGGAAGACTGCAACACAAACAAATCGTGGGCATGGTCCAGACAGGCCTCGGATGGAGCGAGCCACCCATCCTATGGTCCAAGGCAAGCAAGAAGGAGAGGAAGGACCTTGTTGTTGCAGAGGTCACCAGGATTGAGCAGGAGGAGCTCAGAGTGAGGTCTGTGGCACAGGGGCAGCAGGGGCGGTGGAAAACTTGGGAGGGTGTCGCGAACCGAGCAATCAGCTGGGCAGAGTTCTGGAAACTGCCACAGGCTCGGCTCAGTTTCCTCATCAGGGCAACATACGACACTCTCCCGAGCCCTAAAAACCTCCATCAATGGCTTGGGACAGAGCAATCCTGCGACCTCTGTGGGACCATCAATGCCTCACTCCAGCATGTTCTGTCGGGCTGCAAAACAGCACTGACACAGGGTCGGCTCAGATGGCGGCATGACCAAGTGCTCAGGAAACTGGCAGAGGTGCTGGAGAAAAGTCGACAGGAGGCAAACAACCAGAGTCCATTAGAGAGTCGATGCAGGATACACTTCCTCAGGCAGGGGAACCCATGACGCATATCAGCAAGAGACCACCCGCCAAGCTTTTAACATCAGGGGTGGTGTGGAAGATGGAAGTAGACCTGGGAAGGCAGCTCCAGTTCCAACAGAAAATATGCAGCACCAACTTAAGACCAGATGTGGTGCTGTGGTCTGCAGCCGTGAAGTCAGTGGTACTGATCGAGCTGACAGTGCCATGGGAGGAGGGACTGGAAGCTGCCTATGAGAGAAAGAAGGCGAAGTATGCAGACCTGGTTGCGGAGTGCAGAGAAAGTGGATGGAGTGTGAGACTGTACCCGGTTGAGGTGGGAGCCAGAGGCTTTGTGGGCAGATCAACATCATGTCTGCTCAAGGACCTGGGACTACGGGGAGCCACACTGAGCAGATCCACCAAAGAGCTCTCTGAGGAAGTGGAAAAAGCAAGCCTCTGGCTGAAACGACGAGATAAGGCTTGGGGAGTAACATCTAATTAGGTTTTGCTGCAGAGGGTGTCAGGGAGACGTCCCTGTTCACTGCCCTGCCACCAGGAGACGTTCTGGGTTAAGGGGTGAAACGTCAATGAATGGTGGACCCCAGCTGAAGACTGCAGCAAAACCACGTGGTATGCGGTCGGGCCTAGGCCTGCCTCAGGGAAGAGGACGCCCCTGCCATGCACAGTCCACCACAGGCACCGTAGGAGGTGCAACAGGCCTAAGGTCCAGCAGAAATTCCACCTCGCTGTAAAGAATAACTGTCCCTAGTGTCCTTAGTCAGCTCTTTGGTCTTGCCCACAGTGGAGAGGTTGGAGTCTGATTGATTGAGTGTGTGAACAGGTGTCTTTTATACAGGTAACGAGTTCAAACAGGTGCAACTAATACAGGTAATGAGTGGAGGATAGGAGGGCTTCTTAAAGACAAACTAACAGGTCTGTGAGAGCCAGAATTATTGCTGGTTGGTAGGTGATCAAATACTTATTTCATGCAATAAAATGGAAGTTAATTATTAAAAAATCATACAATGTGATTTTCTGGATTTTCTTTTTAGATTCTGTCTCAGTTGAGGTGTACCTACGGTGAAATTTACAGCTCTCCATTCTTTGTAAGTGGGAAAACTTAAAAAATCGGCAGTGTATCAAATACTTATTTGTCCCGGTGTATGTGTGTGTGTGTGTGTGTATATATATATATATTAGTGGTGGGCCTTTATCGGCGTTAACGTGCTGCGTTAACGTGAGACTGCTCGGCGATAAAAAAATATCGCCGTTAATCTATTCTCAAAGTTGGGTTGGGAGCTGGGTCTATACTCGCAAGCTATGATGACTTTCACCCTGATATTTTAGCGTGGATGTATACCTGGCGAATTGCACTGTAGGGGCGAGCGAGTCTTGAACTAGAGGCTCGCAGTCCGTGATGGACAGATTGTTAGCGGCTGGTCTGTGTGGTAATACAATCGGGCAGGACATCCAAGCGCTCACCTATCATTCATCAACCTCAAATATGGCTTTTCATCTGAAAGATGTATGTAGTAACAACTTTATATGGCTCAATATGATGTTAACCTAGAAAAATGCGCTATTGAAGTGTTTGTGTGGGCGTTTGCTGCAAGACAGGCTCGGTGCGCTCACTTGCTCTTAAAATCTCCGTCATTTTGGTCATACAGATAAAAGTAGCCTAATACATCTTTCGAATCTGTAAAGACTCTCGTTTGTTGTGTGCACTCAGAATAACAACGAAGCGTTGCGCTTTTAAGCAAACAGGATGCGCTTTAGGTCTCATGTGAACTTGAGCGAGAAACTTCGAAACTCGAATATATCTAAAAATACAGTACATAGAAAAATATATCTATAGAGAGTGAAATGTCAAAAAAAATAAAATAGAAGACGTGTGTGTTAGCATGGATGATTTACATGAAATTTAATCTGTGCAACACTGTGCATAATAAGATGGCTTTCAGTTCAATATAATAACAAAAAATGACATTTTGGGTTTTTATTCAACTAATAAGGTGGGCACGCTGTGATCTGTACTATATTTTTACTGTAATTGACAGTTATCGGCAAAAACAAAAAAAAAAAAACACGGGGTGGGAGGGAATGGGAGTCATTCTTCCGGGAGTGGAGCAGGATTTTCCTCCAGTTTTTCGTGGGATTGGGACGGGAAGAGATTAAAGTTTGTGATGCATTTTGGAAACAGGAGATGAGCCCTGGTCTAATCGCCACCTGGCTTGAAACCCGTTCTCAAAGACTTACTTTTAGTCATTATTTGGGTAGCACATATTCTGAATGCCTTCGGCAGAATTCAAATGAGCCATTTTAATCTAGATTAATTCCAAAATTAATCTAGATTAATCTAGATAAAAATTAATCTATGCCCACCTCTAATATATATATATATATATATATATATATATGCTAACAATGGTCTAACAATCTTATTGTCAGGTTTATGTTTTGTTATGTGGACCGTTATTTTGTCATTCCTGTCTGTTTACTTCACTTCCTGTTTCAACGGGATTTAGTTTCGGTTTTATTGGTTTATGAATATGACCTCGTTACATCGTAACATATATACACACACAGATTATATATGTGTGTACGTTAATACCACATACCGCGCTATTGAGCCACTTAAAATTACAGCAAGGGAAATTCCTTCACCACGACAGCCCTAGATACAAAAACCCATAACAACCCTAAATGTTTTTATTTTTGATAAAATATAATATATTGTTTATTTTAATTTTAATGGGATACTCTGACACAGTCATGTTCCTGAGAGGTTTCATGAGATCTTAACGTTCATTCTGGAAAATACCATCAAAGCACTATTCATTTTTATCTCTCGGGTTTCTTCTCAGGGAGTGTCTTGGTGATGCTCATGAACCATGTGACTGTGAGACATGGAAGATGTGGCTGCAGAAAGTGTCTGAAATGAAGCCTGAAGAATGTAAGAGCTCCATACTTTTCAGTCTGCACCTTTGCTTAATATATGCACCTTCACCTGTACCTTTATTTAATGTGTCCATGATATACAACTTGCTGCAGTAGGTTTTAATATTGAGCTCCCCTCTGTCTCTGAACAGTGGCTGGTGTGAGTGATGCCTATGAAGATGCTGCCAACTGCCTGTGGCTACTCACCAATTGTAAACCTTGTGCCAATTGCAAATCCCCCATCCAGAAAAACGAAGGCTGTAATCACATGCAGTGTGCGAAGGTCAGTGCAGAATGGCGAATGTGGACAAAAAAGACTGTTGAATGTCAGCCTGCTAAATATTGACTGTCTGATGATTATCAGCTGATACATTGTGGACTAATGAGGTAAAATTTTGGAAAATGTATTCTATCATTGAAGAAGGTGGTAAACACATATGTATGGCACATTTATAAGGACCAATATTTAGCTCCAGAATTTTTTTTATCCTATGAGGGCATTTGTTTTTAACTATAAAAATCTAAGTAAGACATCCATTAATGTAAAAAAACGTCAATTTAATCAATTAATTGAAAGGAAATAGTTTCATAAAGATTAAATATTTTTTATAAATGGATTTTACTTGCAGTTTTGTGATATTTAGTACAGCAGCAAGATAGCAATATATTGCTTAAAAAAAAAAAATCTCAATTAATTTGAAGTAAATTGCATTTTCAACACAATATGACCAGCTTTCTTATTTATAAGAAATCATATTGTTATAAAAATTCTCAGCACTGTTAGAAAATTGCTTGTCCAATCAAATTTAAGGACTGCAATATAATTAGTATTCAACAGATAAAATAAATTCAAATCAAATTTGACAATTTTGTCATTTTTAGAGCATTTTAATACTAATCTAAAGGAAACTCTATGAGTGAAAATATCCAAATGATGCTTTTTGAGATACTATTAGACTTAAGATAATTCCCTCCTGTTATCATGTGCTTGTCCACATGCACAGGCTTTAAATGAGCACTTTCATTCTATTTGTTCTATAATGTTCAAAATAATGTGAAGTAAACATTATAAAATATGTTACAAACTTCATATGAGTGTGTTTGTATGTGTTTGACCCTGACACAAGATGCATGTTTGATGCAAAGCGGCCCTTCGACGTCAGAGGCAGGTGTTTGAACAAAGGCAGTGTGGAGACCATAGCCTCACTGTTATTTTCTTAATGAAGGCTTAACTAAGGCTATGAGTGACGGGTGCATGGCAGGGGGAAGGGGAAGCTATTCACACCACCAGCACGTGGAAGAAAGGCAATGTCTCACGCTCACAAAACAAATATTAAATGCTCACTAGTGCCTGGGTGGCTATATACATGTAAAGGATCTTGTACTGCCTGCTCCATGGTCGTTCACTCTTTTCGTTAAATAATAACATGCATGATGCCAATTGGAATTTCTTGCTGGTTTATGTTATTGATAAAAAGGAAGGGAAGACAGTTGGAATGTATGAGAGCAGTTGGAATTGATTGTATAATTCAAAACAATTTCTAGTGCTTGCATAAATATTTGATGAGTTCTGTTTTGCGCTCCTTTCTCATCTGGATCTCTTTGCAGTGCAAGTATGATTTCTGCTGGATTTGTCTTGAGGAATGGAAGAAACACAGCTCCTCTACCGGAGGATACTATCGCTGCACGCGCTACGAGGTCATCCAACATGTGGAGGAACAGTCCAAGGAGATGACTGTGGAGGTACTCACACCTAAAATTAGCTAGCACACATGGCAGCCAAGCCATTCAAGTAATGCATTTACTTCACATTTACTTTCCAGGCTCATATTTCTCATGTGTAAAAAGTAACAAAACAGGTTCTGTGCTTTTGTTCCGAGTTTACGTGTTGTTATGAGCTTGAATTTCCATCATGAAGTTACTCTTGCTTTTATGATTGTGTCCTCGCAGGCAGAAAAAAAGCACAAGAGTTTTCAGGAACTTGACTGTTTTATGCATTATTATACACGATGCAAGAATCATGAACACAGTTACCAGGTGGGAATATTTTTGTAATGAATGTCTTAAAAACGTTCCAGTTGAGTGATTGACTCACTATTTGTTGACAGTCATTCGTCAAACGTGCTTCTTTTATATTAGTTAGAAGAACGACTCCTGAAAACTGCCAAAGAAAAGATGGAGCAACTAAGCAAAGCTTTCATTGGAAGTGAGTGGAACATAATTTACATCTACTATTGTACATGACTTTAGTTTTAAGTGTGATATAGTATGTTCTTATAAACTGACATGTTTACATATTTACATTATGTAAAATACCAATATATCGGTTTCTTCAAGGGGAAGGAGCCCCACCTGACACCACTTTCATTGAGGATGGTGTGCATGAACTTCTCAAGACCCGACGCATCCTTAAGTGTTCTTATCCATATAGTTTCTTCTTGGAGCCCAAAAGCACAAAGAAAGAAATTGTTGAACTTATGCAGGTAGTGAGATCGATATCTATTCACCACTTAAGAGAAACAATGCAGTGTGATTGGTTTCCATTTATCCTTTTCTTGCGCAATATGCTGATGTGTTTAATCTTTCTCCAACATACACAGACTGATTTAGAGATGGTCACCGAAGACCTTGCTCAGAAGGTGAACAGGCCTTACCTCCGCACCCCTCGCCATAAGATCATCACTGCCACGTATCTGGTGCAGCAGAAGAGACGGGAGTTCTTGGCCTCTGTGGCTCGAGGTGTCGCCCCAAATGATTCTCCCGAGGCTCCCCGCCGCAGGTAAATCCTTGTGCTGCCATTTACACCATTTTTATTAGGTTATAATTTTTGCTAGTGTGCTAGTACAGTATAATAGTATACATTTTCAATATGCACCATATGCAAACGCCATATAAAAAATAAGTTTTTTTTGTCAGCAAAGGAGAAACTGTAAGATCTCTGTGCAGTTCTGAAATGCAGTATAAGATCTGTGATTTAATGTTTGACAGCAAAGAAATGAAGACATCCATAAGTATTAATATTTTATATTATGTAAAATAAGTGTATTGTTATCATTAAATAGTATGTCAAATAGTATTAGTACTATAGTAAAAAAGAAAAAATGGCGTGACCTTGAAGATCACACCACAAAGATGGGTTATACCTGGCTACAGCTGGAGAGAATGGCCCAGGACAGAGGACTCTGGAGATCTGTTGTTGACGGCCCATACCCTGATTGGGGTGACGGGCAATAAGTACGTACGTACTATAGAAAATAAATTTTTGTTTGATTTATTTTTATAAAATAAATCATTTAATACAATTTTTAAAACAACATGTATGGTCAAACTTTATGTATGGTCATATTGCATCTCGTTGAAGAACACTATGATGGTATTATAATACTTTGATATTACTTTGATACCATGTCCAATATATATTATACTAACAGAAATAAAACCCTACAGCCACAGTACTTTTTTGCTCTTTTGCAGTTTTGCTGGTGGGACATGGGATTGGGAGTATCTTGGATTTACCTCTCCTGAGGTATTAAAGCATTACTGCTCCTGTGTTTATATTTGTTTTTCTGTTTAAACTAACCTGCTATTGCAAAGCTCATACAGCCAGCCAGAGTTGTAGCTCACTAGACTGTTAATGCCATCTGACTCCCTGTGATGTCCTTGTAATAGGGATGCACGAAATTACACATTTTAACCAATATCGATAATTAAGTCCTCCTCACGACCGATTCGATACCGATAACCAATACGTTTATATTTTATATTATAATTTTCATATAATCTGCAGTTTGTGCACCCAGGACAATACAAAATGTAAGATGCACTGATGAAATTGACATTTAGTAGCTCTGGCCTAACTATAATAGCAAACATCAGTCCTGACTCTTCAAATGTTTTTATTTTTTGTGTAAGGCACCACAATTCTTAGTAACAGAAATGGTTTAACAGAACTATAACATAACTATGATTTTTCTGCAAATAACAACTCCTTAACAAAAAAATTATATTAAAGTATTTCATGCATAAAGAAATGCATCTATTCAACCTTTTTAGTGCATGAGGATGAGGAAGTCATATCTAGGGACTTTAAACAACAGCTGCAAATGGAACGGCTACGTTGGACGGAAGTAAGCTGTTACACCGCCTTAGCTGAGAACATAAAAATCATTACGCAACCATAAACAAGACTGTGCAATGCGGCATTTGGTCATTTATTTAAATACAAATGATGGATTATAAGGAGGATGTTCAGGCAATAATTACATTATCTTCACATATCTTTAGTCTCAGTCTCAGCATACCTGAGGTGCTGTTGATAACAGCAGACATATCTTTGTACAAACAAAAACAATCGTTAAAATTAGCTTAAGTTTAAAAGATAATCAACATAGATTAATCGAAAGACTAATGGTAGAATCATATACTGATGGAATTAAATGGTATATAACATAAAACCCAATATTTTAACTACATAAGCTGTCACGTTGTGATGACTACGGCAAAGCAGCTGTTCTCCCACAGTAGACGGTTACAAAACGCCACGAAGTAGCAGCTGAAGTTGCAAACGTGCAATATGACGTTGGAATGCCGTTACTGTTCCAACAGTGAAGGCTGCTTAAAGTCCCTTAATACAGCTTCGCCGGGATGATGACTTTTCAAGTTAGACATAAGATTTGTTGTGTTAAAACTTGACGCCTTTTTTCCTCCTCTGTCCTTGCTGAACATGCGTTGCAAATAGCAATGGCATTGTCCTCCTCTGCAACCGAGAAAAACTATCCGGTTACTATCGTAACCTCGGTTCCCTGTGAGCAGGAACGAGACATCACGGATAAATTCTCCGTTATGGGAACTCCTTCCCTTTCAACCTTCCTGAAGTCCTATTGGATCACGCCAGTCCAAATGACTGGCCAATTGTCGCGAAGTATGCAAATCGCATTCAAGTACTGGCAAGCTGAGAGGCAGTATAAATGCGGTGTACGTGACAATTACGTCAGAATCTGATACTGAACGCAGTAACACATAGCATGATGATGGTACACCACTTAATTAGATGCTTGGAACGAAACGAGATGCAACGAAACGAGGCAATAGCGGCCACATACACTTTCAGTGTTGATGGTAGAGATCCACTATCCAGTCTGTACCACAGAACATCTGACACGGAGCAAGTAGCCAGGTCGATATGAGCATACGGCATCATTTCACAAACACTCCCCATTTCAGAGCATACAAACGCCTCGTAGAGGGTGTCCTCGCCTCCGAAAGCGTGTTGAGCACATGAGAATGCATCAGAGGCGCTCAGCTCCTCTGATATCCCCGAAGCAGCTATACATGAAGACTCCACAACTCCAGGTTCGGTTGCCACACCAAACCGCTCACTTGAGATAGCAGAAGATCCTTCCTGATGGGATCGGACAGGGTGGCGCCACCAGCAGCTCTGTCAGGTCCGGGGACCAAGGCTGGTTCGGCCAGTTCGGGGCAGTGAGTATCACCAAAGCACCCTTGTATATTGATCGGAGGAAACCCATACAGCCTGGCTGCTGGCCAGTGTAATGTCTGCATGTCCCCATTCAGCGGGGAGTGAGACAGAGAGAAGAACAGCGCGAAATGCGCATTCTCGCTTGTGCATGGAAAAGCTACAAGTTGTTTTATCGCTTCTTTCTCGAGCAATTTGCATGGCTCTTGTCTTAGGATCAGTGCCTTTCAAGGCAATGTTAGAGACTGCACCATGCCGTTGAAACTGGGTGGTTGAAGGGTGTACCCACGCTCTTATGCAGAGTAACCAGCGTGAGATTCTTGGAATAGTTTTCCACGTGCTCAGGATCTGACATAGCGGCTTTAGCGGCTTGGTCGTTGGAATCGCCGATGAGTACTACGTGGCTATAAATTGGTTATCGTATGGGCAGCGGCTCCGTACCGCTTTGAGTCGGGGCGAGCTGCGTCTGTATTGACTGGAGGAAAGAGCTCTTTTGAGCCAATTTATGCATTTTACTGAACATACCCTATCACACAAATTTGAACAATTTTGAGACAGCTTGCGGGCTCCCCCACTGGCCTTGGTGCCTCTTCCTGGGTCTCTTTACACTTTTCCCCGCACATACGGCTCCTGGCAGCAGCGGTTGTGGGCACTGCGATGCACCAAAGAAGACCTCGATCTTGAGGTCTTCTGCTTTTAAACCGGTGCTGGTGGCTGCTCTGAGGCGGGGCGAGTGGTGCCCGATCCTTGTGCAGATCTGCTGCAGCATCTGCACCTGGCTGTCACTACAGACTGACTATGCTATACGACCTAGTTGAACACCACCTTGTAGGGGTTTAAACAACTGGCGTAATAGTCCAGCGAAATCTGGAAGGCTGATAGGATGCGCACAGGGGCGTCAGGTGATTCCTCGGCTTTGCGCGCTTTTCAGCGCAGCGGCGTCAGGTCACTCCTCACCTTCTCGCGCAGGGGCATCAAAGACCCCTCGCCTTTGCACGTTTTTCTGCGCAGGGGGATGAGGTGACTTCTTGCACCGCAAGGGCCCCATATCACCTTGAATGAGTGAGAGAGCAGAGTCCTCTACTCACGGCAGCCACTGATGTGGGGCTGGTATCATGTGAATGAGAGGGTATCCTCTACACACGGCAGCCGCTGATGTGGGGCTGGTATCAGTGAATGAGAGGGTATCCTCTACACACGGCAGCAGCTGATGAGGGGCTGGTATCGTGTGAATGAGTGAGGAGCCAAGTGATTGTGCTTTGCACGCGGCAGAATGCCGCTCTGAGGCGGGGGGCTGCATGCTTAGACAGTGAGTTTTTCCGTGCGGCGACATGAGAAACCTTAGCTCCTGTATCTGCCCTCAGCTCTCTGCTCCGGCATGGAAGGGGGACGTGAGAAGCCGGGCTGATGTCCTGTCCTGCAGTTTCAAAGGAGTGAGAAGAATGCAGACATTCAGTCGGCATGAGCTCATCGCCGGAGTTGTTAAGGTCCACCACTGATCGAGGGCAGACGGACTCATCTTTAAGAAAATGTCATACTCACCTGAACGCCGCAGAGGAGCGGCCATCAAGGCCCTCCCTCGAATGAGAGAACCTCAACTGTGAGCTGTAATAGTTTAAGCCATAATCTAGGTTGTTCAGCAAAGTAAAGGAAAACATTCTGACGTAATTTCGCATACACTGCATTTATACTGCCTCTCAGCTTGTCAGAATTTGCATGCGATTTGCATACTTCGCGACAATTGGCCAGTCATTTGGACTGGTGTGAGCCAATAGGACTTCAGAAATGTTGGAAGGGAAGGAGTTCCCATAACAGATAATTTCTCTGTAATGTCTCGTGAAAGTTCGAGAGGGAACTTCCAGACCGGCAAAGACATGTTCACAAATGATGATGTAATGAGCACGACACAAGCTGAGGGTCACTGCAGTTTAAAGCTGCAGTTACTTGCACTCAGAAAGCGGATGAATCTCAGATAAATCAGACTGATTGATTGATTTACCAGCAAACGTACTTTATCGGATTTCATTGATTTATCGGAGCAATAAAACTATGCCATTTTCACCCATATCAGTCGATAATTTATCTGTCCGATGAATATCATGCATCCCTACCTTGTAATAATGTTGGAGAGTTGTTGTAGAGTACTAACAGTCACCGAATCTCATTCTGTGTCCAAAGATGGTGAGGAATCACCCAGTAAGGGGATCAAATGCACAGCGTGAGAGCAATTACAATGCAGGAGGCCAGCCGCAGGTACTGCTGAAGACAAAATAACAAAACATTCTTACTTAACAATTCTTAATACCAAAATTTAGTGCAGCATAAATTTTATAGTCATTCATATGTCCAGTATGACAGAATATATATGATGCTGTCAGAATAAATGTAATCTGGTGTTTAGCTGTTAATGCTGGTCATCTCCTGGAATATTCCAGATAAAAGACAATGCCGTTACTTAGTCTAAATGCTTAAATAAACCAGAATTCCTGTTTTGTGGTCAACTTCACCATTCTTGAAATGTGGACACTGTTGTAGGTTGCTTTGTCATGCATTCAGTTTGCCTTTGCAAATAATCTGCATTCAGGCTTTCTAACAACTGCAACATTTGTATAATATAAGCTTTTTAATATATTATTGTTTTCCTTAATTTTTTAATGTCTAAATACAGTGGCCTCAAAAAAGATTTGGACTCTCAATCATTCTTAAAGTATAAATTATTTTGCAACTAATAATTATTTATTAAACTAATAGGCATCTGCAAACAAATTGTGCCGAACATATTTTCTCAAAACTAACATCAGCCTTCTAAACTGTTTTTTTTTTTTCCCAATGATTAAAAAAAAAAAAATCTGGTTAGTCTTGCAGAATAAACACCGGTGTAGTTCATTGTATTAACCATGAACATGTTCTACTACATTTTAACTAAAGCATTACAACAAGAAAATATCCAAATACTTACAGTAGTTAAGTTTTTTTTGTGTGTTTTTGTGTCAAGTGTTTTGCTTGAAAATTGTTTTAACAAACTGTGGTTAGACATTTTGTTATATAATTACAAGAAATACATTTTTAAGTGTGACTCGAGTGTCCAAATATGTTGTAGGGCCACTGTCTTTTATTTTAATCCATATTGTAAGGATTATAGACGCAGGATACGGTTTTCAAATAATAATTTCATTACTTCTTTTATTCACTGCTTGTGATTTTGAAGTCAATCAGAATTCTTGCGAGGGCCTGTCCATTTTTTTAAGAATCTATCCATTATTTAATTTCTGCTCCTTGACAACAAGTCATGTATTTTTATTATTAAATTGAGATGGATGGTTACTGCAGGAATACTCAGATTTCCAGTACAGACGGAGACACAGACAGAGGCGTAGAGGAGACCTCAGACTGTACAGCCTCCGCAGTAACACCCCTGAACCACATGACTCCAATGACAACACTTTAGGTAAAGCTCCTGCCCGATTTAGTGACCCCACATAAAGTTAGGATAGACATAACTGAAAGAGCTGATTTATGTCGGTGTTACAGAGTTTGACATTTCTGTATGTCCAATTTGTGTCTACAGAAACGCATGAGGGAGGCAATACACAAAGGCATGGGATCTCCACGGTGAATATACTGTTTATATGTAAAGATTTTCTAACCTGATTATAGGACTGTAAAACGATTAATCGTGATTACTCTCGTTCAAAATAAAAGTTTTAGTTTACATTTGTGTGTGTACTGTGTATATTTATTCTGTAAATATAAATACACATACATATATGTATATATTAAAATATATATTTTATTTATATATTTATAAATAAATTAAATATATATTATATATACATACAAGTATTTTATATATAAATCTAACATGTTTGTCCTTATATACATGTGTGTATTTATATATGATTAATAAATATACACAGTACACACAGATATTTATAGGATGTAAACATAAACTTTTATTTTGAATGTGATTAAGCACGATTAATCTTTTTGCAGCCCTAAACCTGATGCAGCATTAATTTTTCCACAATAACTTGTTTTAGTCATATTTTTGTATTTTGAATAAAATGAATTAGTTACCGTTTCATATTTACATTTTTGTCAAATTTATTATAAAATGGCATCTAAATTTAGTCAACGAAATTGCTAAATTAAACAAAATATTTCATACACTTTCTTAAACTAGAAAATATTTTGTATGCTATTTAAACATGAAACAACATTTAAAAACATACATTGCCATTCAAAAAATCCTGCATTTATTTGATAAAAAGCACGGTAAAACAGTATTGTGAAATTTTACTACATGCCGAAACATTTCTTATCAATTTTAAAAAACAGTTGTGCTGCAATATTTTGGAAACTGTGATGCATTTTTTTCAGAATTTGATAAATTGGAGTTTAAAAAGCAGCAGAAATCCTTAGTAACATTAATAATGTCTTAATGTAATTTTTAATGCATTCTTGCTGAATAAAAGTAATTTCTAAAAAAAACTCTTACTGACCCCACACATTTACCCCTCAGGCACTTGGGTCTCTGGATGAAGATGACCCCAATATATTGTTGGCTATTCAGCTGTCCCTACAGGAGTCCGGGCTGGCCTTGGACTCCGAGCCTCGGGATGTGCTCAGTAACGATGCCTCTGTAGGTGCCAGTGGTTCCTCTCTGCCCTCTAGACTGGATTCTGTGCCCCATACAGCGGATTCCCCCCGAGCTTCCATGAGCAGCTCTGAGCTTCTGGAGCTTGGCGACAGCCTTATGAGACTGGGCAACATTACCAGCCACTATACACCCTTTAACATGAGTTCCTACCCTGATGCCTTGGGTTCCTACCCTGATGCCTTCAACCCTAGTGACCTAGACTGCCTGGACCCTTCCACCAATGCCAACCTGCTTGGTAACATTATGGCCTGGTTTCACGATATGAATCCACAGAGCATTGCACTGATTCCCTCAGCCACCTCAGTTGCCAGTCCTGAGCCACCTGTTTTTGGAGAGGGACAACCTGCCAAAGCCCAGGATGAGGAGAATGAGGTGGGGAGTCCTGAGCAGGGTTCCCTATCGCTAATGAAAGAGAGCACAGATGTGTTGGCATCGCAGCTTTTGGAGCTAGAATGTGTGGATGATGCGCAACCTCCTAAAGCAGAGCCAGACTTGAAGGGTTCAGGCAGCAGTGTAGATCTCTCCGGCGCAGTTTGTCCAGAGAGCAGTACTGATCGGGATGCGCAGGTAACCGAACTCTCCTTAGAGTGGGAGGAAGAAGTGCACCTAGTGTGAGGAAAAAGTCTAATTATGTTTACCGACTGAGTGCTCTTATTGTGCCAAAACACTAAATGAAAACAGAATTGCTTTTTCAGAAATGGAGAAGAGTGGACCAGGTGCATTGGGGTTAGACAGGACTTGTCCTGGTTGTGTGTTGCACCGCGTTTGGTGGAAGAAACAAGAAATTGTGGTCAGATACAAGCTGATAAAAATAGATGAGACAAGAGTGGGTCTCATTCATTAACCGTATGTGTGTATGAATTTTTTTTGCACAGAAATCATAATTCATTGACACATTGATTTTGTTTTCTACATTTAGCATAACATTTAAAACCAACTAAAACTGTATGTATATAAAAATCTGTCCTGGTGGCCTTAAAAACATTAAATGGTTTAAGCCTAAAAGTTTATATGGAATTGGAAATTTGAACAGTTGAGTGGCCCAAAAATTATTTAGCATTAAAAATGACACCCATTTTAATTCTGAAATGTGTTCTGCATAAAAATGTATTGTTTGGCCTTTATAAAAGGGTTTTTATTTTGTATTTAAAAGCCATTATATGGAGATGGTTAGGGCAATAATTATGCTAATTGCTCATTTTAGGGATGTTTATTTAGAATAATCTGGATTCATTAACATTAGAAATTTTACATATTAATAGTAAGAGCAAATTTACATGCCTACCCGTTGAGAGTAATCGGGTGAAAATTTTGTGAAAGAACCATTTCTGTGCACATAAGAACACGGTTATAAGAGAATGTTGCAAAGTATTAAACTCACAATGAAATGGAAGTAGTGACAGGTATTTTATTCCATATTGTGGAATACATTAATCCGAGTGAAATGGATATTTGGAAAATACATTTTTTTTTGGTGGCGACTTGGTTATATCCAGTGTTGTCGATTGCAGTCGATTGTAAGAAAGAGGCAGGGTTTATGCGCGCTAAATGATTGGAGAAATGGACATACATCATAGGCAAGTCTGTTATTTTCACTAGAAGATCACCCTCGTTTAAGAATTACAAGGTTTTCATTTGAAGCCGAGTGTGGCCACTTTGGCCATCTCTTGAAATATTGCTGTGGGTGCCACGAGAGAAAGCTCCATCTGTATTAGATTGGAAAGTCATTCTTTCTTTTAAGTTCAAATGAACAGAAATTAAATGGATTAATTTTTGACATAGTTGTATCTTTCTGGAAAGGAAAAAGGAATGTTTACGTGCGGAAGAAAATACATAAAAGCATTAAATCCAATGTTTCTTGGCTCTTACAATTACAGTGAAACTGTGAAGCCGACATAAAGACCTGAACTTCTTGCCATGTTTTGTTTTATTTCTAAAGTTCTCCTATTTAGCAATGCCAATTTGTTGTGTTATTTCATTTGGGCTCATCTAAAAAACAATTGAGTATCGTAAAAAAGTTTTTTCTTGTAATTTATTTCAAAAAGTGAAATAAAAGTGATATATTTTTATAATATAATAATATGAGTTAATATAATTAAAAGAGGAATATGAGAGACACCAGACCCAATAATGCAGATGACCTGAAGGCCGCTATCAAAGCAATCTGGGCTTCCATAACACCTGAGCAGAGCCACAGACTGATTGACTCCATGCCACGCCGCATTGATGCAGTAATTCATGCAAAAGGAGGCCCAACCAAGTATTGAGTGCATAGAAATAAACATACTTTTCAGAAGCCTGACATTTCTGTTTAAAATATCCTTTTTTTTATTGATCTTATGTAATATTCTAATTTTCGGAGACACTGAATTCTGGGTTTTCATTATCCTTAAGCCATAATCATCAAAATTTCAAAAATAAAGGCTTAGGTAATATTTCACTCTGTGCAATTAATCTATATAGTGTATGGGTTTCACTTTCTGAAATGAGTGACAAAAATATTGACCTTTTTCAAGATATAATTTTTTTAGATGTGCCTGTATATGCATAAAGACACTTCACAAGTCTTCTGAAGCAATAGAGAGATGGCAACAGTGCTTTCCCTTTTTCGTCTGTGTGCCGAACTATGTATATTTCATATTACAAAGAAGTAATTTTGTTTAACAACAAAAACAGAAATTTTGTCTCTTGTTTTATGTATGGTATATGAGGCCAAATTAATCATCTGTTTAGCAATTATCAAACCTTTGCAGAAGGCCAATCAAATCCCTCACTGTCGAAACATACTGTGTAGTAACCAAGAGGCTTTTCAAGGAATTCTGTAGATTAAATACAATTTAAAATCTTTAGACATGCTATCGGTTACCACATCATTAGTTTGTAAAACAAAAGCAATATCTTTAAAATGTAACTCCAGCATTGTTGATAGATCTTAAAGTGTATTTAAACCAACATATATTACTGATACATAATTGTTGGAAGGTTTTAGATGTGAGGGGAGAGATCTCTCCCCCCCCCCTCTTTTTTTTCTTTAATTTACTGTGCTCATCGGTGTGCCTTTTTTGTACTTTTTCCTATTTAATTACATGTTGCTTAATTATGTTAGTGTTTGCTGTGTCAATCAAATATCCTAAAATCAACCTTACATATTCATGAATTGCTAAAATTTCCATTTCTATTTTCCTTTGCTAAAAGTATGTTTCTATTTCAGATTGAATAGTTTTTGGTTCGTGTTGACAACATTCTCATGTTTTGTATTACACTGAACAGGTTGCCATGTTTTGATTGTCTTTTATTGACGTTATGATATAAGGGGAAAAGAAAGACTAGATGTAGATTTGGTGATTTATAGTGGGTGTATTTAGGTTTGTTTGTTACATTGACATTTATGCATTTAGCAGACGCTTTTATCCAAAGCGACTTACAAATTGCATTCAGGTTATACATTTTCATTAGTACATGTGTTCCCTGGGAATCGAACCCACAACCTTTTGCGCAACTGACGCAATGGTCTACCACTGAGCCACACAGGAACATTTTTGTTACTTTTTCTTGTCTTTTTACATTGAAAGTGATGACCAGACATTTTCCCCTAACTTAGGTATTTATGGTGGTGGTATTTACTTTTTGTCTTTTTTTGTCTTTTTCTTTTTTGAGGAAACGTGACCATTCACATAGCATTGTCATTTGCACTTTCATAGACTATACTTGATACATTCCCAGTTTGTATGATGTGTAGCCAATAAACAGAAAGTATTTGTAAAGGTTTGCTCGGATTAAAAAGTTTCAAGTGCAGTCCTGTTTTGTGGTTCATAAAAAAAACTAATGCAACAAACATGCTTTCTTAAAATGTTATGACGTGAAACCGTAAATCCGGTTAAATATTTTTCTTGACAGATTTGTTGACTTAATTTAAAATGCTTAATTTCTTGGGGGTTTGGGGGCATTAACCATAAATTACTGCACATATAGGCTCAAATAATATATATTTTTTTACATGAATTTTCAGTACAATTTTACAAATTTACATTTCTAACTCAAATGAACAAAATAATCCAGAACTCAGAGTTTGACAGTTAAATGCGGAAGCTGCAGTAGTACAACATAGAAGTCTACAATCTAAAAACAGAAAGTTTAAATACAAAGTTAATTTTCAACATCGGTTAATTTGTACACAGTGTTGTTATCTGATCTTCCAGTTCTGTGAGGAATGGGTCATCTTGAGCTTAGGTTGCCTGTTCTCCAGCTTTCAGTATCTTGCTCTTGTTGAGATGTGGCGAGTCTGTGCTGGTGTCCAAAAGATGTGCCTGAAACATCCAACCCTTGATTTAATTTTAGCTGAAGGTTGAAGTGAGGAGGCATGTACAGTATTTTTGGCCATATTTGATTGATTAAAGAATAATCTGTTCAATTAAATCTGTAAAATTATTTCTGTAACTCACATTGCTTAAATTGATGATCGTGGAGATTATGTCTCCAGTGGCCATCTCATTATTGAGCATGTTTTGCAAGGAGGCAGTTTCCTTGAGCTGGGTAATCTCCTGATCATGCTGCTTAATCTCCTCCACTGTAGCCCTGCAAGACATTGAAGATGCTACTACATTTGACTGAATATGTCTGTATCCACAAATGTACCTGGAAAGAAGCAGAGGAATATGTTTTCAGTTTTTTTCTACCTACTTTTGTAGCTCTAGTTTAATGGTGAAGTATTCATCCATGTTTCTTTGTATCGCTAACATGACGATGACTACATTTTCGTAGTTCTCTACAGTCAGATTCTCTGTATAGCCACTCCTTAATGGCTTTTGATGCTTGATCTTGTTTATTTTCTTAACCACCACTTCCAGATGGATCATGTCCGCAGCTTTGAGTTTGGCATCCAGTGGCGAGTCCTGTTTATGTGTTAAAACATTAAAGGTTTTTAGCTTTATGAACACAAACTAGATTTTCATGGAGGAATATAAATATAAAATGAAGGAATAAATTATTAGTTTTTTTTCTTTAATGTAATAGAAAATTATTTTAAAAAGAGACTTTTTGAAAAAATAGACACCTAAAACTGATCAAATATGTGCTCCAGCATATAGCACAAATTGCGCTTCAGGCTCAATCCCAGCTCATAGTTATTTTCCTACCCCCCCCAGACACACACACACACACACACACAATCACTTTATGTCCTCTCTCCACCTGTACTATTTGAATTGTAAGAATAAAATATCACATTCATTTTGAATGCAACATTTTTATTGCATTAAAACAAACCTTAGTCCAGCTAAGTACTGCCAACTGCTTACATTTTGCCTGAATCAGATCATTTTTTTATTTGAATGAATTATTTGTTACCAGGGTTATTGCTATTAAAATAAAATATAAATATTTTTTTTAAGTATTCCATTTCAGCTAGTTGCCAAGACATATTTTCTAATTTTTTATTTAGTCTAGGTTCACACACACACAAAATTAAGCTCAGGTGAGCTTTGTTTGTCACATACACAATTATACAGAGTATAACCAGCAGTGAAATGTGTTCTCTGCATTTAACCCATCCAAGTGCACACACACTTGCGTCCGGGGAGCAGTTGGGGGTTCGGTGCCTTGCTCAAGGGTCTCACCTCAGTCGTGGACAATTCCTGCCGGAGCCAAGATTCGAACCCACAACCTCGGGTTACAAGTGCAACGCTCTATCCATTAGAGCCACGACTGCCCCCTCTAAAACTAATAATCTAAAAACTAAAGCGTATACAAACCATATACACATATTTAAAAAACAAAAATAACACTGACAAAACAATTAAAAAGCTTTAACTAAAATACAAATATTAACAAAACCCGTAGTAGTATATCTAAGATACTAAATGTCTTAGATGTTATAATGTACTTCATTTTGTGACATTTTAAAAATGCTCATTTTAAAGTTAATTTAACATTTTAGATTTATAAATTATTTTTATTTATAAAGTGATAATTGTTTTGTTTTGGCCTCTATAGATGTTTTTATTTATTTATAATGAAATTGTGAGTGGTCCTTCCTTGTGCAAAGCTAAGCATGGTTATCGGTGGGGGTTGCCAGGGTGTTTTTAAGAGCCCGGTCTCATGAAAATGCATATCAGTAGCAGAGGCGGACAGTAGTGAAGTATTTTTACTCTGCTGTAAAAGTACTTTTCAAGTGTGTCAGTGTTTTTCTTTAGAAAACTTTTCTTCACAACATTCCAAAGCATAATATTGTACATTTGACTGCACTACCTGTCAATATTAAATATAACTTAATACTTAATTAAGGTTCAAGGTTTCTTTATTTGTCACATAATAAATGATACAGGGTATAATTAGAAGTGAAATGTAATAAATAATTACATTAGAAATATATTACTTTATATTTACTCAAGTAAAAGTAATTCAAAGATTTACTTCAGGTTCAATTTGCACTAGACACTTTCACACACTACTGTGTGTACATAATCCCACTAAAGACTCAGTAATATATGTGTTTACATGCTCATGCACTACAAATCACCAAACACTGTTCCCCAGCCAGCTGCTTGAATGTTTATCTTTTTGCACATGTACAGTGTTTGTGAGGTATTTGTACAGTTTGTATTTTTTAGTTTATGTATAGGTAACCACTTTTATATATAGCATATGTATAGTCAAATCTGACAGTAGGTTAGTTGTGTATAGGTTTATACTGTTGTACTTCGTTGTTGTATGTCTGTATTCATGTAGCACCGTAGTCCTGTAAGGCACGACATTTCGTTCCACTGTATGTTCACCCATGTAGCGGAATGACAATAAAGCTCGACTTGACTTGAGTAAAAATAAAAAAGTTATTTAATGTTCTTTTTATGAAATGCAGTGCAGTAAAAAATAAGACATGCTTTGGAATTTAGTGAAGTAAAATTTTCCAAAGAAAAACACTCTTGGCATAAATAAGATACGAACGTGTTTGGCATGCATATAAAACGCAGTTTTCGCGTGCATATGATACCACATTTTTTGCCTGAATATGATACGCATCTACCCCACAACCTTAATCCTACCCATCGTGTAGCATATAAATGACAAAGTCCATTTTTGCATATCAATACCAAGAGTTTTTATTTGGCATACTTTGATTTTAAGGAGTTCTGGGTTGTTTTCTTAAGGCCAACTGCACCAACAGATGCCAACAATTGGCATCAGACACGTTCGTCAGGTTTTGTCTGATCAGTGTGCTACTGTTGGCGTTGATTGGCGCTTATTTTTTACAGATTGAACATGTTGAATCAGCATTTTTGGAGTCTTGGAATGTCTGAGAAATGATGTACTGTAATATGTTGACTGTCGGTCTGCGTCTGTCTTTGCGATGTGAATTGGCCTTTAATGGCCCAAGTCAAAAGAGGAAACCTATTTCTGGTCCTTACCTTGAACAAGGCATTAACTGTTAGACGCTCTTGCTCAGCCTGCTGTTTCTGTGCTACAATGAAATTGCCTTGTATCCAAGCATCAAACATTGAAAGCATTAGGCCGCTAGATAGGATGAATGTAGAGAAGTACAGTAAGGTCCAAAACGTGTTTCCCATTTCATCTCTGGAAAACATGAGTAAGGTAACTGTGACTTAATGCTGGACATGGAAGAAAGCTTGTGAGTATTATGATGAATGTTTCTGGAAAGCAGTAAGTTGTACTCTTGTAGTATTTTATAGGTATCCATCCATGAGTCTTGGGTTATGCAGACAAACAAAGTGTAAAACGTTAAAGACAGATTCTCAAAGGCTGATGGAAGAGTAGTACCGAACATGTCGACTCCAGCAACAGTAAAAGCCTGAGAAACAATCAAAGCAAATACAACTTAAGTGCTCAAATTGAGTAACAAAACCAACAAAGATTTAAAGTGCAAATATTTATACGTACCAGAAGGGCAACCACACTAATAAAAATGATTATTCTCATCTCTGAGAATGATTGCACAGTGGCTTTCAGTGTCATGTCCATTTCTTGCATGGAACAAATAAACAGGATCAGACGAATTGAACGCAGACATCTAAAAAGCCCAAATGAACTGGTGAGTATGCTTTGTGTGGAGTGTAATGTTATAACATGTTCTGTAGTAATAGTAGTAGTTAATTCTGCTGGTTAGTAGCTGTTTTTACAAGTACGGAAATAAAATATTATTTGTGTATTGTAGCTTTTAACAACTTTAACTTAAGAATTCCACACCTGAAAACTGTAAATGTGTCGGGATCACTGGTGACCCTGTGTCCCACAAAGAGAGCCAGGGTGATCAGGAGGTTCATGATGTTCCACCTGCTCTGGAGAGATTTTAACACAAGAGTCATTGAGGGACACTGTATCTGTAGTTTTTGAAAGCAACACCATGAAGTTGTGTTGAGAGATTTGTATGATGGGGTGTTCGGGTGCCACAAAGTAACGGGCAAAAGAAAATACTGACTAAAAGGCACATTTCACAGATATGGTATACACTTTGAATGAAGTTATTATCAAATGATTGTGCTAAAACAAGCATTAATAAAAAATGATAGAATCACAAGTAAATAAAAAATGAATACAAATAAAACACCTACTGAAGCAATTACTTTCATGTTAGTTGTTTCTTTCTTTTTTTCTTACAGTATTCTATTATGGAATGTTTCTTAAAAAAGAGAAAGAGAAAAAGGGAAAATACCCTCCAGAACATCTTGAAGCCATTATACCACCTGACCAGAGTTTCCAGTACAAAGACCATCAGAAACATTTGTTCACAAAAATATAACGCAAATCCATGTCTCTAAAAGAGGAAAGAAATGTGACATTATATGGTTTTATATAAAACAAATATACAGTATAAGTTCTAAAGATGCAAGCCAATGGAAATGCACAAAAAAAGGCATACTCTATCTCACCTGTGAAATGAATGTGATTGTTTGGAGGACTGCTATTATGGAGTCGCCTACAACAGAGCTTATTATCAGGAAACGGAAGAAGAGCTTCAAGTAGTTTTTCTATATATCCAAACAGAGAGCTCGCAATCACTCACTGTCTTTTAGCTAACGTTACCTGCTTTTAATAGTGAACTGCCTACTTGTCAGCGCTGCTGAAAAAAAATCGAAACCATCACAGAAATGTTTATGTTTTCCACTACAAATACCATTACAAACCACCAACTTTTAACGATTAAAAGTGGTTTTCTGTAGAGTGTTTTGGGACATATTCATTACAATTTAGAAGTTTTAAGCCACCAATAGAAGGCAACCACCAGTAGAAACCCACAGGGTCCATTACAGTCTCCATTAAAGCCAATACCACTCCTAATATAACCAGTAAAACCATTACACATTTTGTGATAGTGTGGTGTCTTTGTTTTGTTTTTTTCCAGCAAGGAGTAACTGTTAGGCGTTAGTGTTTCACATATACAACAGTGAATATAAAAAGGAACGGCTGTTTACTTAAAAAAAAAAGTTAAGTATTACTAATAATTACATTTTAATTACACGCGCTGTTTTAGTAGCCAACAGAAAAAAACTGTAAAATTACCTTTTGTTCTTCGATATCAGTATTTTTGCGCTGAAACTCCAGCCATCCAGTCTTCGCTGACACTCGCTGCTCCTGACGTGTTCAGCAAAACACATATAAATCAAACTAGCTTTTCATTGCTGTTTGAATATAATTCAGAGATTTAATATTAACAACAATATCTTGTTTGTAAACACTGTTCCCCGTGACTGTACCGGATCGGGATGTAACGTTACCCTGTTATCCATTTCGGCGATTGCAGACGGTCTTGCACGTGACAAATAAACGAAACGTCCGTTTCAAATGGTTAGCTTTTAAAAAGCTTCAGAACGTCATTCTTGAATGAATCGTATTCGAAAAAAATCGGTTAAAAAACAAAGACAGTATGGAACAAACAGATGAGGGGAGTGAAATAAATACGCGTAAAACAAATAATCAAACGAGGGAAAACATCATAGTAGGCTAACCTATCCTTATTTATTGGACAGGTGCAACACTAGACGATCTTCTAGTAAAGATGCAGTTCATTAATTAAACCCATTCCGAGAAGAGCAGTGCCAGTTTATTGTTTTTTTTTGTAGAGAAAGTCAGAAATGATATAAAAATTTAATATTTTTTTATATTATTATTGATTAATATGATCGAACCACTTACTTTATGAGGTTATGTATTTATACTGGTTCATATACTCACTGGTTACTGTATACATATTCAAGATAAATGCATACACTCAATTGTTTTAATCAATCTAAAGCTTCTAGTCAGTCATTCTTTCTGTCATTAGTCTTTCACGCATTCTTTATTTTCATTTGTCTCAGGACTCTGTTACACAAAAACCACTTGAACGTGGAAACAAATACGAATGACGAATCCATCCTTGCATTGCTGCTACCTCCATCTGGTCACAGGCCTCCTCCATGGCTTGGATGAGGGGTACCTCAGCCTGGAGACGGAGATCATATACCTTCCACCGCCATGCCGAGAAAAACTCTTCTATAGGGTTGAGGAATGGAGAGTATGGTGGAAGATATAGGACGGTGAAATGTGGATGTTGCTGAAACCAGTTCTGAACCAGAGCAGAGCGGTGGAAAGACACATTGTCCCAGACAACAATGTATTGCATATGATCGATTTGATTTGCTGCTGTTATGTTGTGCAATTGGTCCAAGAATGTAAGTATGAGTGCTGTGTTGTAAGGGCCCATATGGGCATGGCGGTGGAGGACCCCATTCTGTGTAATGGCTGCACAGAGTGTTATATTACCCCCACGTTGCCCTGGGACATTGACTATAGCCCTGTGGCCAATGATGTTTCTTCCCCTCCTTCGTGTTCTCGTCAGGTTGAACCCAGCCTCATCTACGTAAATGAACTCATGCTGGATCTTCTCTCCATCCATTCGTAAAACTCCCTGAAGAACAGTGTCAGGCAAAATTGTGTAGTTCAGTGTAGATCTAGTATACATATTACAGTACAGTAAAAGATTATGAGACAGTATGCAAGATCACACTGCTAAAGTGAATACATACCTCTGCATAATCATGCCGCAGTCGTTTCACCCTTTCAGAATTGCGCTCGAAAGGCACTCGATAAATTTGCTTCATTTGAATATGTTTTTTTTTTAGGATGCGTGACAGTGTTGATGTTGAGACCTGATGATATCTTTTAACTGGCATGGTTATTGACAATGTTAGCTTGGAGCTGATTGAGTGTTATAGCATTGTTGGCCAAAACCATGTTTACTATCTCCCTCTCTTGCTGTTCTGTGAACATAGGAGGCCTTCCCCCTTGTCGTTCCTGATCCTCAATCCTATGTAGAAAAAAACCAGTATACAATAGTACAGTAATTTCACAGGAAAAGGTAACAGAAGTGCTGATAGTGCATAGAATACAGTACTGTAAGCAGTTACTGAAACCGTGCAGATGTTTTTGATATGATGATACTTTTACAATACCTATTTTCCAGTCGAAATGTTCTTATCACACTTGCCACTGTGTATCGGCTTAGATTTGGCTGTACTGTCCAGCCTCCCTCAGGGTCAGGCCGTGGTTGACAACGTGGTCAACCAGTGTTGCTGGATCTCATTTGTCAGATTCGGTCCTCTTTGAGCACCTTCTTGTCTTCCTCTTCCTCTTCCTCTACCTCTACCTCTACCTCCAGCATGGCCTCCATCTCTTCCTCTTCCTCTGTTGATTCCTCCTCTGTTGATTCCTCCTCCTCCTCCTCCTCCTCCTCCTCCTCCTTGTTCTCCTCGTTCTCCTCCTCGTCTTACTCTTTCTCTGACTCTTTCCATTGTGCTTGAAGACCGATGAACTCACCTGCTGCTTTTTATAGTGCTTATACACCGATTGGTGTGTCTACAATTAAGCAAACAAGTGTTTGCACACCTGATGTCTGTGTTGAACCAATTGGTTGGACGGTGCGGTAATTTGACAGTCAGTGCTTTGGTATTGCAAGGAAGTGACTTCATGATAGATTTTTGTGTGTAATGTATGTTAAGTGTGTTTAGTGTTTTGCAAATCACTGTGTGTAGAGTTTTGCAACAAGTGTGAGGTTGACAATGTGCTTATAGTTGTGCAAATATGGGCTGATGTTTTGCTTCTTGAGTGTAAGGTTTTGCTAATAGTGTGCTACTTTTAATTTTAGTGTGTAAGCAATCCAAAAAAACTGTAATAGTGTTACTAAACTGGATGGCCAATGTATGTATTTTGTGTATTTTCAAAATACTGTATTTGTATTTAAAAACATTTTACCACACAGTATTTTGTATTTTTAATTTAAATACATTTTGATGTATTTGTGCCCATCTCTGCCTGTAAGTACCCTTATGAAATATAATTGTTTCTTAAAAGTGATCAGGGTTTATTTCTATTATATTTTAATTCTCAGGGACAGGAGGAGAGTTTGGGAAACTTGTTAGGAAGCAAGTCAGTATTTAATATGGTGCCACTCGTGTTGATGTATTTACTGCTTCTCTCTGAGCTGCTCATATAGTTCCGAGTTCTCAGGGTTCAGCTCACTGTTGTGACATCATAATGGAGAATACGTTCTGGCAGCTCTTAACTGCTGTTTTGACTAATTGTCTTCTGTTGGTGTGTTAGGAGTGAAAAGATCGAAAACTACTTTTGTGACTTTCTGCAGATATTGACGACAAACTGAATTCACTCGCAGCATCCAGTGTCCACAATGGCACTGTTTAGCAGTGTATTTAGACAACTTTTTGAGCGTTTTACTCACTTCTTGCGCAGAAGGGAGACACCTTTGAGGGCACAGCATTGTGCAGCGCAAGAATGGACACTTGAAAGAGAGGTGAAGAGAAAGGTGAAGGAGAGAGAGATGAAAGAGGGAGAAGGTCATCAAAACAAGATGGAAGCAGCGAGAGAAAAACTCAGCCTTGAAAAGTTAAAGGCCAGAAGACATGTGCATCAGAAAAAAAGAGAATCTGCCAAATTCAGAGTGATGCAGAGTCTAGATAAGTTGATGGAGGGAGGAAGTGAGCATAGAGAGGCTGGAGAAATAAAATGGAGAGAAACCTGAAGGAACGAAAGACAACTCCACTTCTTGTGGAGGTCAAACCTCAGAAAATTGTAATCAGTCCTCCAGTGAGATCTTCCTTCTTGACGCCAATAGAAGGAGAACTTCCAGTGGTTCCAAGTGTCTCTGAAGACTTTCGTCTACCATCTGCTCGCTTCAAGCCCCTGCCGCCAGTGATCCAAACCACCCATGCATCCTCAAACGCCAGCTCCTGCACCAGAGGAAGTGTCCCTGCCATGTTCTCTTATTCAAGGTAATCCTCCCAAACTGTTGGCAGTTCCTCCACACCCCACTCCAGCACCCGATGAACTGTTTTCCCTCCGATGGTCCCAAGTGAGTCCTCCCAAACAACTGGTGGTTCCTCCGAGCCCCACTCCTGAATCTGATGAAGTTGTTGATCTGCAATGTTGTTTAACACAAGTGTGTCCTCCCAGCCTGGTGAAGCCTCAGCCTTCTTCCCTGTTTGAGCCGTCTCCACAACTCATGCTCATCGACATAGAGGATGAGGAGACCGAGTATGTGGAGTACACAGGGAAGACGATTCGGGCCTGTGACTTACCCAAGTCTGAACGCCCCCGACCGCTGGAGGCTGAACTGAAACCGAGACAGATGATTACATGGTTGGAGAGTGACAGCGAGGTGCTGGAGGAAGTGTGGGCTAGTGAAGTGGTGGAGGTCCAGGAATGTGGGAAAGATGACCCCAAAGAAGTGGGAGATTCCAAAGCCATTCAAGGCCATACCGATGTCTCTTCTCAGGATGAGCACATGATGAAGCTGTTCTGTGTAACCTCTCCTGAAATTCCCAAGAATGAGACCCAGCAAAAAGTGAACATCCAGGAAGCGCAAACAAGCAAAAGAAAAGTGGCACTTGTTCTGTTCACTTGGGTAGAGGATAATACAAAGAAAAGGAGAAGAAGAAAATACAGAAGAAGGAGCAAAGAGAAAAAAGGTTGCTACTTGTAAGCTACAGGAACGATCCAAACCTGAAGCACTTGTTTATTAACAAGCACAACTGCAGCTACTGCTCCTCTGATTGAAGATTAGGGTCTCCAAAGTACCCCTCTTCACCTTTAACTTACTACACGTTTCTGTGTGCAAATAATAATAATAATAACAATAAACCTGTGCAAACTAAAAGCTGGAAGAACCATGACACTTCCTGTATTCGAATAAAGTAATGAACAGTTTAAATGCTTAATATGAAAATCTGTTTATTATTAAATTAAAGAATTTAAACTTTTTTAATAACCAAAATGTTCCTTTAAAAGTTAATGAGTCATTCAGTTCATTCAGTATATCAGTTCATTCAGTATATCAGTTTCATTTTGTCTTTTAGTAGTTTAATGTTCTTAAGATAAGTTCATAAAACATAATAGGGCTCCACAGAGTCCAGATGCCAGTGTTGTCGTCTCTTTTTCTTACATATTTTCCTGATTTCACACGATACAGTCATGTGTTTCTTGTTAAAAAATGTCATTTGATTTGAGTGAGAGGTAAGTTCATTATACTGTCACTTGTATGGAATTAGTGGCTCAAATTTTTGTCTTGGTCTGTAGGTTAAGCAAATTTGACAGGAGGCTTTTGCATATTTGATTCTTCCAATATATCTAGTACATCACCAGCACCATTCTTCCCCTATAGGGGCTCTTTGTTGATTTTTCAGAGCAGTGTTTTCTTAGATTAACAGGTACAAAGAAATAGCAGTTGCCTTTTATCTAATTGGAATATTTATGCTGCTGTTTATTGCTATTTGTTCTTTGTTTTTCAGATCTACAAATCCTACACATCAATTTCTCATTATCAGACTAATTTCTTATGAACAATCTTCTAGAATGGCCCATACTGGAGAGAGAAAGAGGAATAAAACAGACCACCTTACTATTTCGTGACTATACTATGTTGTATTTCAAGGCATCACCAGAGGACCCTATAATACATTTTTTAATTGATGAAATGCATTGCAACTTTTATTTTGTATAATGAAATGCAGTAAAGTTAACATTTTAAAAACATATTATATTGCATTTAGATGTCACAAAACTAGAATATATATGTGACCCTGGTCCACATAACCAGTCGCTGGGTTATATTTGTAGCAATAGCCAAAAATACACAATACATGTAAGGCAAAACATAATAATTAAAACCAAAAAAAACTTCAACATGTCCGAAGATATTTTCGGGTCACGACAATTTTTAAGTAATCTCAGAGAGAGTAGAATAGTTTAAATTTGTTCATGAAATGTTCAAAGCAGGGGCGAAAGTCTCTCCACTTACAACAATGTATATGATATATAGCAACTAGGACAACAATATTCACAATGCCTGATATTGAATTATCTAAATCATCAACATAAAACAGGATATGGTTGATGTTGAATACAGGGATGTTTGACATTTTTAAAGTCAGCCAGTCTCTAACATCACTCCAGAACCGGCATGAAATGGAGCAGGTAAAAAATAAGTGTTCTAGAGATTCATCAGAAAAAGCACAACCCACCTTGTCAAATTTAAATCGCTTGTAAAGAAAATTGGAAACTGGATAAATCTTATAACACATTTTGAAATGCGTTTCTTTGATTTTAGGCGGATTTGGCCATTTAACATATTTAGAGAAGGCTTTCTCAGCATATCAGAAAGGTTTACAGGCACATTGTTTTTTTATAATCATGGAACAATTTAGATTTAAAAGTATCCATAGCAACCCTATTATGGACATTTTTATCTAGTAATTTATGATGATCAATTGATAAATTCGGCAATATTGGAGTGACATCAGAGTAAGTCGAAGTATTATGTATTAGGTGGATCAAGGCTTCAGGGATAGCTTTACAAATGTTTTGATACTCTCTGTGAGTACAGTTAATATTAGAACGGTCAACAAAGCTGGTGTGATCCAGTAGAACACCTTTACAATCCATCAAGTCAGTTACAAAGATAATTCCCTTGTCAAACCATTCAGCTTTAAATACAAATTTTCTGTTTATAAGTATTGTTATATTGTTCCACAGAACCGAATTGTGCGGAGTAATGTTATGTGAGAATATAATTTTCCAAAAGTGTAGTATTTGACTATGAAATTTAGACAGTGCAAGTGGAATCTTATTAATATCAAAATCACATAAATCCATACCACCAAATAGCCCAAGGTATGTGAAACCACATAGAGTTGGAACAAGCAAAACAAGTTTTTAACAAATTGATTCTAAATGAGCCTATCAACGCTTCAAAATCTAAGGCTTTTAATCCGCCATTTTTATACTCTTTAACTAACTGGGACCTTTTTAAATAATGGGTTTTATTTCTCCATAGAAATTGAAAAATGACTGAGTTGGCGTTCCTAATTTTGTTGTCAGAAATAAACAAAGAGTGACAAGGATATTTTACAATCAACACACCTTCAGCTTTAGATAGAATAACACGCATGTGGCAGGGACTGAAGACCATCTATTCCTCTGGAAATAAATCCTCCGCAGAGGTGATCCGTTGCTGGCCGAAGAGCTAAACACCTTCTATGGCCACTTTGAATGCAATGGCGGCAGCGCGACTCTGCCGATCAGCAGCAGACAGAGCAGCGATGATCATTTAATCACCGTAACATCAGGAAAGCAGCCTGACCTTATGGGATTACTGGTCGTGTTCTGAGGTCCTACGCTGATCAGCTTGCTGGTTTGTTTACTTCAATCTTTAATGAGTCCCTTGCTCCCTCTGTGGTTCCCACCTCCTTTAAAAAAATCTGTCATCATCCCTGTGCCTAAGATCAGTAAACCTTCTTGCCTGAATGACTATCGTCCAGTTGCCCTCACATCAATAGTCATGAAGGTTTTTGAGAGACTTTTAAATAACCATATTTGCTCCTCCATCCCTGTTACTTTGGGCCCTCTTCAGTTTGCCAATCGGCCAAATAGATCTACTGACGATGCCATCTCTCAGGGCTGCACTCTTCCCTTACACACATTGACAGCAAAAATGGCAACTATGTCAGGCTGCTTTTCATTGACTATAGCTCAGCTTTCAATATTATAGTCATAGGAGCCCCACAGGGTTGTGTCCTGAGTCCCCTGCTCTACTTTCTCTACACGTACGACTGCGTGTCCTCTCACAGCTCCATTTCTATTGTTAAATTTGCTGATGATACTGTGGTTATGGGCCTCATTTTCAACAATGATGAGACTGCATACTTGGATGAGGTAGAGAGACTTGCATCATGGTGCCAGGACAACTGTCTCTCTCTGAACGTGAGCAAAACTAAAGAGCTGATCGTGGACTTCAGGAAGAGACAGCAGCGGCCCTACACTCCTCTTATGATCAGTGGGACTCCTGTGGAGAGGGTGAGCAGCTTCAAGTACCTCGGTGTAAACATCTCCAAGGACCTTACTTGGACTGCACACATTCAATCACAGGTTAAGAAAGCCAGGCAAAGACTGTACCATCTGCGACAGCTGAGGAAATTCAGGGTCTCACCAGCAATCCTGAAAACTTTCTATTCAGGGGCCATAGAAAGTGTACTGACTCAGTGCATCTCAGTGTGGTATGGTAACGCCTCAAATCAGGACTGCAAAGTTCTGCAGAGAGTTGTACGCTTGGCTGAACGCATCTCAGCGTCTGCTCTCCCCTCTCTGCAGGACATCTGCCTCAAATGCTGCAAAAGCAGAGCTTCTAAAATTATCAAGGACTCAAATCACTCCGGTAACCGTCTTTCCACTACTTCCGGTGCTGCACTGTACAGTCGACGTTACGATGGCTCCGCTCAATTTGTGCTTTTATCGACTTTTTTACATATTTTTACTTTCTCTTTTTACACGCATAACGTCTGCACTATTTATATATGACAAAAGAACACTTTTGGACATTGGACAACGCTGCACTAACCTGCTTCAGGACACTTCATCCACAGATCCAGCATGGCCATTGGAGATACAAACCCGATTCCCAAAAAGTTGGGACACTGTACAAATTGTGAATAAAAACAGAATGCAATGATGTGGAAGTTTCAAATTTCAATATTTTATTCAGAATACAACATAGATGACATGTCAAATGTTTAAACTGAGAAAATTGATCATTTTAAGGGATTTATTTATACATTTCATGGCATCAACACATCTCAAAAAAGTTGGGACAAGGCCATGTTTACCCTTGTGTGGCATCCCCTCTTCTTTTTATAACAGTCTGCAAACGTCTGGGGACTGAGGAGACAAGTTGCTCAAGTTTAGGAATAGGAATGTTGTCCCATTCTTGTCTAATACAGGCTTCTAGTTGCTCAACTGTCTTAGGTCTTCTTTGTCGCATCTTCCTCTTTATGATGCGCCAAATGTTTTCAATGGGTGAAAGATCTAGACTGCAGGCTGGCCATTTCAGTACCCGGATCCTTCTTCTACGCAGCCATGATGTTGTAATTGATGCAGTATGTGGTCTGGCATTGTCATGTTGGAAAATGCAAGGTCTTCCCTGAAAGAGACGACGTCTGGATGGGAGCATATGTTGTTCTAGAACTTGGATATACCTTTCAGCATTGATGGTGCCTTTCCAGATGTATAAGCTGCCATACACGCACTCATGCACCCCCATACCATCAGAGATGCAGGCTTCTGAACTGAGTGCTGATAACAACTTGGGTTGTCCTTGTCCTCTTTAGTCCTAAATTTTGATTCGTCTGACCACAGAACAGTTTTCCACTTTGCCAAAGTCCATTTTAAATGAGCCTTGGCCCAGAGAAAACGCCTGCGCTTCTTTAGATATCATGTTTAGATATGGCTTCTTTTTTGACCTATAGAGTTTTAGCCAGCAACGGCGAATGGCACGATGGATTGTGTTCACCGACAATGTTTTCTGGAAGTATTCCTGAGCCCATGTTGTGATTTCCATTACAGTAGCATTCCTGTATGTGATGCAGTGCCGTCTAAGGGCCCGAAGATCACGGGCATCCAGTATGGTTTTCCGGCCTTGACCCTTACGCACAGAGATTGTTCCAGATTCTCTGAATCTTTGGATGATATTATGCACTGTAGATGATGATAACTTCAAACTCTTTGCAATTTTTCTCTGAGAAACTCCTTTCTGATATTGCTCCACTATTTTTCGCAGCATTGGGGAATTGGTGATCCTCTTCCCATCTTGACTTCTGAGAGACACTGCCACTCTGAGAGGCTCTTTTATACCCAATCATGTTGCCAATTGACCTAATAAGTTGCAAATTGGTCCTCCAGCTGTTCCTTATATGTACATTTAACTTTTCCGGCCTCTTATTGATACCTGTCCCAACTTTTTGGGAGTGTGTAGCTCTCATTAAATCCAAAATGAGCCAATATTTGGCATGACATTTCAAAGTGTCTCACTTTCAACATTTGATATGTTATCTATATTCTATTGTGAATAAAATATAAGTTTATGAGATTTGTAAATTATTGCATTCCTTTTTTATTCACAATTTGTTCAGTGTCTCAAATGTTTTGGAATCGGGTTTGTACTTCGGAACATCGAGGTGAACAAAGGCCACCTGAATAACAGACTGAGGGAAAGGGCTCACAGTCCTCCTCTACCGAGTATTCTGCTCACTAATGTCCAATCCTTGGAGAATAAGATGGACGATCTTAGAGCCAGGATAAGTTTCCAACAGGACATAAGGGACTGTAACATCCTTTGTTTGACTGAAACATGGCTCACGCCGTCGGTTCCGGACATGGCTGTAAGGCCGTCTGATAACTTTTCTGTTTAACGGATGGACAGAACTGCCGAGGCCGGAAAAACCAAAGGTGGGGGAGTGTGTTTCATAATTAACAAGAAATGGTGTGACCCCAGGAATATCTCCATTCTGTCGCGTTCCTGCTCGCCTCATCTGGAACATCTCTCCATTATCTGCCGCCCATTCTATCTGCCCCGGGAGTTTTCATCAATCGTTGTTACTGCCATCTGGCAAGCGCTTCAGGAGCATGATGGCAAAAACTGAGAGACTGAGGAGGAGCTTCTTCCCTCAGGCCATCAGGCTCCTAAACTCAAACTCGGTCTAATAACATTTACAGGACTCAATTTAATAAACTGCAAAACATTCATATTCTCCACCATCCGCATTGCTGCTATGTGTACATACCCGGTACAACCTGTTTGCACATTCTTCTTGCACATCCCTGTTTATATTATTATTTATTAAGTCCACAGTATACTGTATTGCACATTTTATTTTATTACACATTTTACTCATTATTTTTATCTTATTTTTAATTTTTACCTATATTTATATATATTCTCTTGTGTTATGTTTCATTTTTTTGCACTGTCCATTGAGCGGACCTGTCCTGATTTACATTTCACTACTGATTATATCCTATACAATTGAGTATGTGACGAATAAAAAGAACCTTGAACCTTGAACCTTGAAGAGGGGTCCAAGAACCGATCCCTGAGGAACCCCAGTGACCACTTGATGTGCTTTGGATATCTCCCCTCCCCAGGCCACCCTGAAAGACCGACCAGTGAGATAGGATTCAAACCAGCAAAGTGGAATCTGCCCAGTGATGTCCAGTGATGAGAGGGTGGACAGGAGCAGATAGATCCAGCAGAATGAGGACTGATTATTTGTAATCGGCTTTTGCAATTTGCAGGGCCTCAGTGACTGAGAGTCTCAGTCGGTCTCAGTTGAATGGTCACTCCTGAAACCTGACTGGTTAACGTCCAGTTTGTTGTTCTGTGAAAGAAACAATGATACCTGATTGAAGACAACTCGTTCGAGTGTTTTCGCTATGAATGAAAGGAGAGAGACAGGTCTGTAATTTTCTATAAGAGAAGTGTTTAATGTAGGTTTTTTTGAGCAGTGGGGTTACCCGAGCCTGCTTGAATGCAGTGGGGAAGATGCTTGTGAGGAGAGATGTGTTGATAATGTGTGTGAGTGCTGGTAAGATGTGGGAGAGATTGCTTGGAGAAGGTGTGAGGGGATTGGGTGTAGAGGACACGTTGCAGGGTGGCTGGAGAGGAGAAGTTTGGATACTTCTGCTTCAGTGAGGGGACAGAAGGAGAAGATGGGAGTTTTAGCAGTGGATGTGGTTGGTTGGAGTTCCTGTGTGTGTGGAGATGAGAACTAATTACTGATTGTTCTAGTTTTGTCTGTGAAAAAAGTGACAAATTCATCGGCTGTTATAGAAGTGGTGGGAGGTGGTGAAGGGGGACAGAGGAGAGAATGAAATGTTCTGAAGAGATTATGCATGTCTGGTGCACTGTTGATCTTGTTGTGGAAATGTGGGGATTTGGCAGTGTGGACTTCAGCAGAGAAAAATGAGAGCAAAGACTGATACCTACTCGGGTTCAACGGATCATTTGATTTGCACCATTTTCTCTCTGCCGCTCTGAGATTGGTCCGATGCTCACGAAGAACATCAGATAACCAGGAGTTAGAAGGGGCCGCCTGTGCTGGCCTGGAGGAGAGAGGCCAAATGTCGTCTAGACAAGAGGTTAAGGTAGAGCATAAAGTGTCAGTAGCTGCATTCACATCCAGAGATGAGATATGGGTAGGTGAGGGAAGAGAGGAGGATACTACAGAGGAAAGATTGGGGGAAGGGGAGCTTTTCTAGGTTTTGACATATATCAATATTCCCATTAATGTAGTAGGTCAGTGTGCTTATATTCATAGACTGCAGTGTTTTTTTTACAAAACCAAAGGTAGTCTTTACAACCATATTGCTTGATTATGTTCTGAATAGGGCTGCTAATATTATATTAATTATAAATGCCATGTTTTATTGCTAATATCAAGGTTAAAACAACAAAACACATAATGTACCAAGCTAAATAAAATATAACATTAATAGAACATGCACTTTTATGGAGCTGTATGGTGAAAGAATCATTTAAACTTGTTTTATTTTAGTTTAAATGTTCTATCCTCCATCCTAATAAATAAATAAATAAATATAAATATATAATATATATATATATTTATTTATTTCAATGTATTTGCATACACTTGCTAAACTTCTGTGTTCTCTTTCTCAATAAAAAAAAAATGTTTCCCTGAAAATAACATTGCTTTCCCTCGAGAAACACTGTTTATGTTCTTTCACAAAACAATTTTAACCCCTGATAAACATTGCATTCGCTCGCAAAAACATTTTCTTCCCACCTGATTCTTCTTTCCATCACCAAAGTTCTGACTACGAAAATGTTTATTTTCAGTAGCGATGGCGAAATGAATCGTTCTGAACCAATGAAGCTTTTGAAAAAGGATCATTACTCAAAGCTTTTTTAAACGGTTCATGCTGTGGCCATATATTCTTGTGGTCATAAAAATGAACAACACCTTCCAAAGTGCTGTGATTCACAACAGCTGCTGGTTTCATATCTGGTTCTACACCGATTCCTTGTTTTAATTTATTGTATAAAAATAATGTCCATTGTCAAAGTCATTCATTTTTGTCGGTGTACTGCCACAAAAATAATTCAAATAAATCAAACATAAACTCATGAATTAAATCTGTGATCTGTCAATGTTAACTCTGCATAACAGTCAAGGACTGAGGCAAAGTTCACTTTAATATATAAATTAGGATAAAAAGAAAACATTGCTAATGCATTATAATGTAATAATGTAAAGGAAACGGCGCTGAGGTTCGCTTTGTTTGAAGCAGATACCGAAGCAGTCACGTGGTTTTCAGGTGAATGAAGCTTCAAACGGCATAGATCTAATGCTTTTGGCAAAATGAATCAAGCTCCAATACAGTGCTTTAATGTGAGATGATTCTTTTTTTTGACACAAGCTTCGAAGCCTCGGTGTCGAAGGTCACATCCCTACTTTTCAGTATACTTTTGCTTGCATTTATTGTATTTTCTGGGGCAACCTTTAAGAATTGTTTTGAAAATACAGATATATCCACAGAATGTAACTATTGTTGGTCACAGGTAAGAGTCTTCTATTTTCTTTCCAGCCATCCGAAATCTAACTGCTGTTTAACCTCTGCCTGTTAGTCATGAGAGTATGAGACAGCTGCTTCTATAAATAACTAACCCGTTCTCGACTACCTCCCCCTCCTCATGCTTTTGATCAGCAGTCTCCTGTTCTTGGGTTGACTTACATGTATATGTTGGTTGAAAGAGCAGAATAAACACTCCATATCTCCTTAAGGCTGACATCTCTAAGAAGATTCCTTGATCTTGGGAGCTGACAAACACTGCCATGAAGAGCTTGAAGTTCCTGGCAGCCGAGGGCTTTGCTCAAACCGGCCCAAGTGCGTGTAAGAACCTTCACTGCTTGTCTTACAATCTCTACCCAATCCTCTTCAAAGCCAGCTATCTGTGTGAGGAGGCCACAATGCTCCACGACTTGGTCCAGACGTGGCCTCTGACAGATCTCAACTTGCGCAAAATATTGGGAAGGACAGTGGACTGTCCAGATGATCTCACGTCCCGCACCTGCAGGCCCTGTCTGGAGGCCATTCTCTCAGGTCTGAGGGACTATGTGCTTCAAGCTCCAAGCACTTATGCAAAAACGTTACGTGTGGTGGATCTAATCGGTCTGCAAGATATAGAACACCAGGTCTGTCCTTGTAGACGGACTCTTGGCCGTTGGGCAAGAACTGAACTGCTTACCCGCATGTGCTACGAGACAATGGTGTCCATACAGGCCGGCCAAACAGCACCATCAGCGTTTGATGTGGAGGTAGATGTGCGCTTGGATGCATTTGTCACTGGACGGAACTATGAGGTGGTAGCTCAGGCTCTGTTGCTGCGCAGACACTGCCCATTAAAACTGAACTTCGTAGGTCTGCGTGTGGACTCGCTGAGCCTCAGGAACCTCTTTTACCTCCTGAAGCTGGTGGAATCACATGGCCTGCAGAAGCTGGAAGTGGTGCACAATGTACATCTGGAGGCTCCACACATTGAGGTACTGCTCTCTCAGCTGAAGTTCCCACAGCTGCGCTCGTTAACGTTTCCTGCACAGGCTTTGAATGTACGCAGGTTGTGTTCGGAGGACGAGGGACTCATGGGAGCTTTGGGTGAGCTGATGAGCAAACTGACTGAATTGAGAGAGCTCTGTCTGGGGTTCTCCACACTTACAGGTCATCTGAGGAAACTGCTGAGGTAAAGACTATAACCCCATAATGTGACCACAGTTGCCATTTAAAAATCCTATACATTTTTCATTCATATTTCATCATTTGTGAAAAATTCACACAATTTATTACATTTAAAATATCTTCTGCATTGACATATGTTACCCTAGTTCACAAAACCAGTCATAAGTAGCACGGGTATATTTGTAGCAATAGTCAACTATACATTGTATGGCTCAAAATTATAGATTTTTCTTTTATGTAAAAAATCATTAGGGTGTCAATTAAAGATCAAGTTCCATGAAGAGATTGTAAATTTACTACCAAAAATGTCAAAACGTAATTTTTTATTAGTAATGTGCTTGCTAAGGATTTAATTTGGAAAACTTTAAAGGCGATTTTCTCAATATTTTGATTTTATTGCACCTTCAGATTCCAAATGTTCAAATAGTTATATCCCGGCCGAATATTGTCCCAACAAACCATACATCACATGAAAGCCTTTTTATTCAGCTTTCAGATGATGTATAAATCTAAATAAAAAAAAGAATAATTGACCCTTATGACTGGTTTTGTGGTCCAGGGTCACATATTTTAAAATGTTATTTATTGCTGTGATATGGCAAAGCTGAATTGTTGAACTCCAGTCTTCAGTGTTACATGATAATTTGAATATGCTTATTTGGTGCTCAAGAGACATTTCTAATTATCATGGTTGAAAGTGCTGCTTACTATTTTTTGTAAATCATGATAGACATTTTTTACTGACCCCAGCCTTTTGTAAAGTAGTTACCATAAGGTATATTTTTTAATTTAAATATAAGATCTGACACCCTTAATTGACGGTTTTACAGTCTACTCAACTGTTTAATATCAACTGTTTAATGATCAATAGAGATCATTTCAATTTTAATTGTAAATGCAGCCAGTTTTTTTATTTATTTTGAAATACGTACGCACTTTTATTTTGACATGACGAAAAAACCGGAAGTAGCGTCTGTTCTGGTAAGCGCCGTAAGTGAAACTGAGAGACCAAAGCGCACCTGTAGCAGTGATGTAGCTGTGATGTTACCTGCTAGTTTTGTTTCTTTATTATTTCATGCTTAGTGGTGTTTGCTTCATCTGTGTGTAAGCTGAAGAAGTATATATTTCGACTGTGAAGATTGCTTCTGGGAAATGACTCTGCCGTTGGTTGAGAAGCAGGCTAAAGTGGTCAGTATTACACTGTATTCTTTATTAGCATAAGCTACAGTGCTAAGCCATGTTATTTATGTAAAGATTTGCAATATTTTATGTTGTCTTTTATTTTGTCTATCTGAACTTTTAGTTCTACGGTGGTAATAAACATCTGTAAAAGGAACCGGAGTCTCGCATTCAATCAATGGGCGGCACAGTAGAACACTTCTGCATCGGTGAAGACTCCGAGCGGATGAAGACGGGTTAGCTGCAGGCCACCTGCGGTAAAGGAGAGGCCACATTGTGAATTGTTCGTGTGAATTAAAGGGCAAGTGGACAAGGCTTCACAAGCAAGCACGTCGAGGAGAGTGTCTTGAAAGTAGCGCAAGTACTGCCATTATAGCTCACGGACATTTCGTTTGTGTTTTTTCCTTAAGGCAGCAGTGGACATTTTTTTCCTGCAAAAGATTATCTAGTAAGAAAATAAGTTAATTAACCATTCTCCCAGTTGGATCTAAGATGTTTTAAGTTAATATCAAAGCATTGTTAATACAAGTGAGTTTCATATTTAGGCTGTGATAAGAGTTTTTTATTTTTTATTGCTCATTTATTGAAGTGTGTTATTATGATACTGTAGTGTTTGATGTGCAATATTCAAAGGTTAAACTAAGGTAATCAAAGAGATTATTTTTACATGTTATTTCATATTTGCACACATTAGAGAACAGAATACAATTTGTTCAAATTTCTACACATTTAAAACTCTGCATTTAATATGTCACACTCAAAAGAAAACACTTTTCTTCCAACTGAAGAGGTCACTCGGGGAGACCTTCAAGAAGATAGTGACGCAGAACAGACTACCCTATCACAGCAAGCTGACGCTGATGAGCAAGTTGAAAACACAGCGCAGGACACCCAATCTCAGGTTGGTGCGGATGACACACAAATGCCTCTTGGAATTAGGAAATCTGGACGCATACAAAGGCTCACTAAAAGGGAAAAGCTCTGTTAGATGACAAATTGAAGGATCTAAATGTGAGTTTTGTAAAGATGTACAGAAGATGGAAGTATCATATCAATGGCTTAAAACGGTCCATTAAGAATAATGATGCTGATGATCTGATTGATGAGATTGTAAATGCAATCAATACCATCCAAGTTGACATGGACAATACTTACCTCAAAATAAGAGCCATTTCAAGTCCTGAACCTGACATTCGGAGAATGAATGATACATGCCAGGCGTTCACTAGGATTGCAAATACAAATGTTCAACATTTCCGCAGTGGTGATGATTCAGAAATCATCGTTGGCCTGATGCTAAATCAGTGTTTGACAGCACAGTGTCTAGTGTTTCCTCAGCTCAAACTGCTAAGTCAAGAGCTTCTTCCAAAGTATCCAGACACTCTTCAATCCTGTCCCTTAATGCAAAACAAGCGGCAGCGGAAGTTGTGGCTACGCAAGAGGTGATAAAGATAACAAATGCACAACATCAGCAGAAGGAAGAAATTCAAAGACTTGAGGTGGAAGATCAAATCCTGAAGGCTGAAAGAGAAGCTAAAGAAAGGGAAATTGAAGCAGAGAGTGCTAAAAAAAGAGCTCAGTTCATAGCAGAAAGTGCTGATAGAAAATTAAAGCTGGAAGAAAAAAAAAGAGAAGTAGAACGGCTAGAAGAACTTAAAGGGCATGTTGCAGCTCAAGCAAGACTGCAGGTTTATTCAGAAACTGTCGATCCACCACTTTCACTTAACCCTTTAGTGGATCCATTTTTTCCCTCCTATCAAGTACCAGTCTCTCAAGCTCTTCCTGCGCAACAAGCCAGGCCCAGTCTAGTCCGTCACCCACATGAGGTCAAAGCCACTAAAAACCCTCTCTTAAATCCCTCCATGTACACCTCATGTTCTGTTCCACAGCCAGCCACATTTTCTCAAATCCCGTAAGTCAAGTCTACACCCCAACTGCACTTCCACTCATGCAACAAGCCTCAACCACTCAAGCTCCTGCCACTCAAGCCTTTTTAACCTCTCATGAAGCTTCCAATGACCTTGTGAGAACTCTTGCGGAAGCAATCACAGCTAATCGAGTTCCAATCCCAGAACCCGAAATTTTCAAAGGAGATCCTCTCAAGTACAATGATTGGAAACTTTCCTTCTTTACTCTGATTGATCGCAAGAACCTGCTAGCTCAAGAAAAGCTCTTCTTTTTACACAAGTACGTTGGTGGCTCAGCCAAGAGAGCTATTGAAGGCCATTTTCTTGTAGGAACAGAAACAGCTTATCGTGCTGCCTGGGACATACTTGAAGACAGATTTGGTAATCCATTCATAGTTGCCAAGTCATACCGTGACAAGATACATGCATGGCATAAAATTAGCCCCAAGGACAGCGAAAATCTTCGTGAGTTTGTTGATTTCCTGAGCAGTGTGGAATCAGCTATGCCATATGTTCAAGGTCTACAAACTCTCAATGACTGTGTGGAAAACCAAAGGATTGCTCTCAAGCTCCCGGATTGGTTGAGCTCACGCTGGAATAGAGAAGCCACCATTTATCAAGATGGACACAAAATGTTCCCTGACTTTAGATAGTGTGAGATTTCTCAACATGGAGGCTGCATGCAACCCCATCACATCATTTTATGCAGTAAAGTCAACTGACCAAGAAAGATCAAAGCCAACAGAACGAGAACAGTCTAGGTATCAACGAAATCAAAACTTTAGCGCTAAGACTTTCACTACTAATACAAGCGAAGACAAGCATCACATGCATGTTTTGCAAGAAGAAAGGCCATACTCTCCATAGGTGTCTCAAGATTAGGGAAAACCAGTTGAAGAAAGAGTTAAGTTCGTACAACTGGAGAAATTATGTTTTGGCTGCCTTAGGATCGGCCATAACTCCAGAGATTGTACATCCAGGAGTGTGTGTGATTTATGTGAAAACGCCACCCTACTTGCCTACATCAAGATCGTGGGAAGAAAGACCAAGAACAAGGAGTAAGAATAAAACAAGAAAGGGCAAATGAAAACAAAGGAGACAAGAACCAACAGTCTGAAACAATTGAAATGAAGCAAGCTACCTCTAACCGAGTTGTTCAAGAGAAGAGCAGCACTTACACTTCATCTATTGTTCCAGTCTATGTCTCCAGACAATGGAACCAGACAAGGAAGTTTTAGTGTATGCTTTACTTGACAGTCAGAGCGACACAACCTTCATCCTGAAGGATGCGGCTGTAACATTGGGTGCCAAGAAAGAGCCAGTAAAACTTAAAGTGTCCACGATAACATCAAAAACAAAAGTGGTGAATAGCCAAAAGGTGCAAGGGCTACAGGTAAGAGGCATCAGCTCTGACACTAAAATCAAACTCCCAACAACCTATACCAGAGATTACATACCGGCAAACAGATCCCATATACCCACAAGCACAACCGAAAGTCCTGGCCTCACTTAGAACATTTGGCAGATGAAATGTCTCCTGAGCTCGACTGTGAAGTGGGATTGTTAATCGCTATAACTGTCCACAAGTCTTACTTCCCAGAGATGTCATCTCGGGCAATGAAACCAACCATATGCGCAAAGGTCTGTGTTGGGTTGGAGCATTATTGGCTACAGCAGCACTGAAGTTGATTATGATCCTGAGGATGAAATTGGTGTGAGCCACCGTATCATCATAAAGAAAGTTCAGCCAGCTACCAAGCCCTTTACTGAGCTCAAGTCTGAGGTCCATTTTGTTTATAGAACTCAAGTCAAGGAAATGATCACTCCAGCAGATATACTCAAGGTCTTTGAGGCAGATTTTACTGAGAAGTTCAGTGAAGAAGCTCTAATATCACAAGAAGATATTAAGTTCTTGGCGAAGCTGAAAGAAGGAATCAAGCAAAAGCCAAATGGGCATTACGAAATGCCATTCCCTAAGGAAGAAGAGTTTAAGGTGAGAGAACTCAATGAGGACGACCCAGAAATCAAAAGAGCACAAGTTCACACAACAAAAGCAAATGAGGAAAGGTTCCTATCAGACCGACTTCAGAAGTTTTCAGATTGGAAAAGAGTCGTAAAAGCTATAGCAAGACTTAAGCGTCTAAAAAGAGGTGAAAGGTCTTAAAACAAGATCCAATGAAGTTACAACACTTGAAGAAAGAATGCAGGCTGAACAATTCATGATCCATGCAGTTCAAGAAGAAGCGTTCAGTGACGAAATCAAGGCTCTTAAACAAAAGAAAGATGTACAAAGGAACAAGTCAATCAAACTGCACAAGTTGAACCCTTTCATGGACAGCCAAGATATCCTGAGGGTGGGAGGTAGATTGACACAAGCAACACTCCACCCTCATGTCAAACACCCAGCTATCCTCCCCAAAGGGCATCATGTGTCTCGATTGTTGATAAGGCACTATCATGAGAAGGTGAAGCATCAGGGTCGTGGAATGACCATCAACGAACTACGCTCTAGTGGGATTTGGATTTTGGGGTGTAGTAGTGAAGTGTCATCACTCATTTTCAAGTGCATAAATTGCAGAAAGCTCAGAAAGTGTAATCAGGAACAAAAAATGGCCGACCTCCCCCTAGAGAGGATGGAAGCTACCCCTCCATTTACCTATAGTGGTATGGACTGTTTCGGACCATTTTATGTTAAAGATGGAAGGAAAGAAATGAAAAGGTATGGGCTTCTATTCACCTGCATGTGTTCACGTGCCATCCACATTGAGGTATTGGATGACCTTTCCACTGATGCTTTCCTAAATGCGTTGCGCTGCTTTATTGCCATAAGAGGCAATGTAAGTCAACTACGAAGTGATCAAGGCACAAACTTCGTGGGGACGCAATGAATTCAAGAATTAATGAAAGGGATGGAGAGAGAACGTGTAGAAGAGTTGGGATGCAACTTTGTCATGAATCCACCCAGTTCCAGTCACATGGGCGTCTGGGAGAGGCAGATTCGGACCGTGAGAAGTGTCCTCACTTCCATCCTAGACCAGTCTTCTGGAAGATTAGACAGCTCTTCATTATGAACATTCCTATACAAGTGATGGCTATAGTGAACAGTCGACCATTGACCACAGAACATCTCAATGATCCGTTAGGACCTGAACCCCTAACTCCAAACCATATATTGACAATGAAATCATCAATAATCGCACCACCACCTGGTGAGTTTGTAAGGGAAGATCTCTACCTTCAGAAAAGATGGAAGAGACAGTTCTTGTCCAATGAATTTTGGACCAGGTGGAGAAAGGAGTATTTGCTGAATCTGCAGCAGAGGAGCAAATGGAACAAGGACAGGAGAAATGCTAAAGTGAATGACATTGTCCTGTTGCAAGATGATTGCATACCAAGAAATCAGTGGAAGTTGGCGAAGGTAGTTGAAGTCTTCCAAGGAGCTGACGGAAGAGTCAGAAAACTCAAACTGTTACTTAGTGACACAACACTAGACAGTAAAGGCACACGCTCACATAAGCCAGTTTACTTAGAAAGGTCAATACACAAAACAGTACTATTGCTTGAGGCTGAATGAGTAGGTTAGCTCTTCAATGACATTGGTTTGTTTATATTTGAGAGTATATTTGTGTATTTACTTTAATGTATATTTTTTTGTTGTGAATCACACATTGTGTGATGGTGGGAGTGTAAATGCAGCCAGTTTTTTAATTTATTTTGAAATACGTACGCACTTTTATTTTGACATGACGAAAAAACCGGAAGTAGCGTCTGTTCTGGTAAGCGCCGTAAGTGAAACTGAGAGACCAAAGCGCACCTGTAGCAGTGATGTAGCTGTGATGTTACCTGCTAGTTTTGTTTCTTTATTATTTCATGCTTAGTGGTGTTTGCTTCATCTGTGTGTAAGCTGAAGAAGTATATATTTCGACTGTGAAGATTGCTTCTGGGAAATGACTCTGCCGTTGGTTGAGAAGCAGGCTAAAGTGGTCAGTATTACACTGTATTCTTTATTAGCATAAGCTACAGTGCTAAGCCATGTTATTTATGTAAAGATTTGCAATATTTTATGTTGTCTTTTATTTTGTCTATCTGAACTTTTAGTTCTACGGTGGTAATAAACATCTGTAAAAGGAACCGGAGTCTCGCATTCAATCAATGGGCGGCACATTAATAATATTTTACAATATCACTGTATTTTAGATCAAATAAATGCAGGCTTTGTTAGTATGAGACTTCTAGATGTGCAGTAGAGTTGCAAAAAAATTTATTGCCCAGTTAATCACTCAATTTATTGAGATCCCAATGCTGCATTCTTTCAAATTTTGTTTAAATTATATATATATTTTTTATAGTCATGTAAAGCATGGTGTTGTTGTTCGGATGCTCTCTGTTTGTTGTGCTGTGCTAGACTGCAGACAGCTGTCCCATTGCAAACCTGAAGTAGGTCAAGACATTACTCTGGCAACACAATATGTTCTATATGGTCTGTAAATAGCAGCACACGAGTCATATAACAGTCAAAACATCGTGTCTCATAGGTGTATATTAACAGAGTTATTTATTTTACATTATAAATGTCTTTACTGTCACTTTTTATCAATGTAATATTGCCTAGTATAACAAGCCTTGCTGAAAATAAGCATTATTTCATTATAAATAAAATAAATCACTGACCAATTTTCATCACTGAAAATTTTGAACAGTAGTGCATATATAGTACAAAACTATTGGATACAACATAAAATGTATAGCAAACTGTACAGTAAATACATTTATAATGTAAGATTTCAAATAAATGCACATTAAAGAGTGAAAAAAAACTAAACAGCACAGCAGTTTATAACATTGATAATGGAAATATAAAGGACATTCAAGCAGCAAGTCAGTATATTTAGAATGATTCCTGAAGGATCATGCCACACTGAAGACTGGAGTAATGACAGCTGAAAATACAGCTTTTGCCATCACAGTAATACATTACATTTTAAAAATATTAAAATAGAATAGAGATCATTTCAATTTTAATAATATTTTACAATATCACTGTATTTTAGATCAAATAAATGCAGGCTTTGTTAGTATGAGACTTCTAGCTGTGCAGTAGAGTTGCAAAAAAGTGTATTGCCCAGTTAATCACTCAATTTATTGAGATCCCAGTGCTGCATTCTTTCAAATTTTGTTTAAATTATATATATATATATTTTTTAAATATGAATATAGATATAATATTATATAACATTAAAATGTTAACTGAATTTAGTGTAAATTGCACTGTTGCAGTTTGACACTTAATCTTTAGATCAATCCTATACGCTTGTTTTGAGTAACTATAATCTGTTTGATTTGCCAGTCCGCTGAACACTCCACTGCAGTGTATTGAGTTAGGGAACTGCAGTCTTAACGCAGTGGACATGGCTTACTTCGCCAACAGCCTGCACAGTGAGCACATAGTAAAGCTGGACCTGAGCGGTCATGAGGTAGCCGACCTCTTCCCCAACACATTCCGGAAGCTTCTGCATCGCTGTTGTGCCACACTCACTTGTCTGTGTCTGGAGGAGTGTGGACTGGATGATGATAAACTGGATCTGCTCACCCAAGCACTGACACCCTGTCATGGGCTACAGGAATTGAAGATCCTGGGTAATCCACTGAGCACACCTGCGCTGCACCATCTTTTCAATATGCTGGCTCTGGGTTTCCCTGCATTGAGGTACAGTAAAACCATGTGTTCATTGAGATCTATTTGGTTGTTTTTCTTATAATTTGATTGTATTACATTGTCTCAGATATGTTGAGCTGCCTGTCCCTCGTGACTGTTATCCTGAAGGTGTAACCTATCCACTGGATGATACCACGCTGATAAATTATGACACTGAGAAGTTCCAACAAGCCAAGTCCGAACTTGTTGGCATCTTAGCGAGGGAGGGAAAAGGACATATAGAAGTCTGCACACCATTAATTGGAGCCTATGATCCTGACATCAATGAGACGAGCAATGAGCTGGGAGTCTCCATGCTGCACTCCTTCAACAGTGTCATAGGAAACTTCATTGACACAGTCAACAGTGTTACCCAACGGAGAGACCAAGGAATGATGGAGTGAGAGTGATAAAAATTCACTTTTGCCATGCCAGGAGTAAAATTAAAATACAGGTGCTGGTCATATAATTAGAATATCATCAAAAAGTTGATTTATTTCACTAATTCCATTCAAAAAGTGAAACTTGTATAATGTATACATTCATTCCACACAGACTGATATATTTCAAGTGTGTATTTCTTTTAATTTTGATGATTATAACTGACAACTAATGAAAACCCCAAATTCAGTATCTCAGAAAATCTGAATATTACTTAAGACCAATACAAAGAAAGGACTAGACTGAGAGACCATTTAAAGGCCTTTGCAGGTGTTTTGAGTTAATTAGCTGATTCATGAGTTCACCCTTACATTTAATCAGATAGCAAATAGTAAGCATATTTTGGCTTGCTGTCCTGGGGGAGGGCTCCGAGCCCGGAATATGGCCCGAACCCAGAGAACTCCCCCATCCCTGATATGGGATAAAATAGATTAGGGGTGAGGAGTTGGGGTGGAGGAGGGATGCCGGAAAACTGTCACTGGACAGAGGTAGGCAGGCTGCATCTATATATATATATATATATATACACACACACACACGCATTGTGCTCGTTAGGATGGTTAGCTAAACGAGTTGCACCTGCACCAAATTGGTTGATTATCTGATCGTGCTCCTCCCGAACCTTGTTAATAAAACATCATTTAGAGTGTGGCACCAGGTGTCTTCAATATTGAACCTTTTCACAATATTCTAATTTTCTGAGATACTGAATTTGGGGTTTTCGTTAGTTGTCAGTTATAATCATCAAAATTAAAAGAAATAAACACTTGAAATATATCAGTCTGTGTGGAATGAATGTATACATTATACAAGTTTCACTTTTTGAATGGAATTAGTGAAATAAATCAACTTTTTGATGATATTCTAATTATATGACCAGCACCTGTATATCCAAATACAAATTATTTTAAATTGAACTACAGTCTTTGATCAAATAAATGCAGCCTTGAGCAATTGAAAATAAAAAATCTTACCAACTCCAAACTTATAGGAGGAAATAATGCAATAATAGATGTGATTAATGCTTACTCTATAACGCATTTAAAATAATGCATAACATATACTTATTCATAAAGCATTAACAACACAACTTCTGAGTATTTCGGTATCACTGACATATTTATAAAACTCTTTACAAATTCAAAGTACTTACAGATGTAAATGCATAACAGGATTTGTGTGGTTGCACTTTTGTAACTGATGAGTAATAAGCCGTAGTTATTAAATTGTACTTATGTCTTGTACAATCTGTTAGTCACGTTATATATACTGTATGATGTGCATTTAAACAACTGGCCTTATCTTTGGAGTCTACTGTAACCCCATTAAACAGGCTTTGAAAGATTCATTGACTGTACAACATTGTCATGACTTTTCAATTGAAAGGGGTGAAAAAACAGGCATGTGAAGAGTCATGTCAGAAAGGAAATTTTAATAAGTATAGGGACTCATCACATAATACATTTTCTCTTAAATACAAGACATCACACCAAAGTCTTCAGTCTCTTCACACTCATCCTACTTCTTTGCCCACTCCTCCTTTTCCTTCCTTTCACGAATAACCTCCTCCAGATAGGGTTCAAGGTAATGCACATCCTACAAAGAACAAAGAGCCTTAAATAGATGTACATTAACAAACACATACGTTAACCCCATTAATAATCATGTGTTATTCAAACCCAGGTGAATAAATATAAAAATGTGCAAACACAAATTTTTCATTCAAGACAATCAGCGTCTGTCCATATTCACTTTTATTATATGAAAAAGGTTCAAGGGTTCAAGGTTTCTTTATTTGTCACATGATAAATTATACAGGGTATAATCAAAAGTGAAATGTAGGGCAGCATGCATGCTTTTTCTACAATCTATGTTTGTACTCCATGACAAAACATGGGATTTTTCATTCACACTGGACACCAGACAGAACCCTTGCACAGAAAATCCACAGAAGTAGCAGAACTCATGATGCTCCTTCTGGATATGGATAAGTAAACGGAAGATATAAACGTTTTGAATTATAAAATAAATACAATAAACACTCGACTACGACTATGTATAGTTTATGTGTTATTCAAGCCATCTCTGGTATTTTCATAATAATTAAGTATATTTATAGTCCATTGCTAATCGATGTATTAGTAGCCTATGGAGTAGTAGTAGCTTAGCTAGTTAATGGAAGGTTGTCAGAGCAAGTGTAATTACTGCATTCACGCTCCTCAGATGCTCTCATTTCATGAGTTGAGCTTTTAAGTCGGAATGTGAAAACCGCACACTCGGGTTACTACAAATATTTGTTGGACTTGTATTATTAGAGCTTTCCGAATTGAGTCCACGTGCATTTTCTCAGTCGGGAAATTATTTTTCACATGTGGTGCCGGTGATGATGCTTCTTACGTCCGTTTCAGAGAAATACAAAATATTTCAACTGATTGCTCGGGCATGGCACCGAAATGAGCCACCGAAATCTGCATTCTGATTCGGTTCTACTACATACCGGTTACATATGTACCGGTGGCTTATTGGTACCCAACCCTACTTAAAATATGAAATTCTCATAAAAAATATTTTGTTAAAAAACTGGAAGTGTCTAAAAATCTTTGGGTTATAAAAAATATATATTTATGCACACTACACTGAAAGAAAAAGCAGCTAAAATTAGAATACATTCAGCTGACATGCTTTCTCACCTCCTCATATTTAGTCCACTGATCCTTGGGAAGAACCTGCTGTTTCATTGAAAGATCCAGAGCTCTCTTGACACGGAACATTCTGTCGTTGTAAACTTGCTCTGGGAGCCGACTGACGGCTTCTTTCACATCACTGTCCTCATGGATGGTATCATCCCGCATCAAGCCTATATGACGTGTAATGACACAGACACGCATACATTTGTAAATTGTTTTCTAAGTAAATATCAGTACATGAAGGTCACAAGTTCTAAACATTGCTTTGTTTGCATGGCAAAGAGAAAGCATTGCTTACCAATTTTGTTGAAACCGCATGCACTGTAGTACCACTTCTTGAAGCCCACCAAGAGCCTGCTGGTTACAGCTGTACAGGAATATACATCACATCCAAAATTACAGATAAGTAACGAGGCAAGTATTCTGAAATGTCAGTGAAGGTCACCTTAAAGCAACCTGACTAAAACGTATGCTGTGGTTAACGGATCTGCAGTTTATGACAGATGGGAATAGGGTTATTATAGCAGAAAAATCACTGATGAACATATCACAGAGATGAGATTCAGTTAACTTAACCGCCTGTACTGCCGGTTAACCATCAATGACTGAATCACGGAGCATTTTATTCTTCCTAATGCATCGTTTACAATAATTAGGACATACACGGTCAGTTACATGAGGATGGAAAAATATTATAGTCATATTTTGAGTGGTAACGTACAGACCGCTGGCGCAGACGGGGACACAGTAACGTTAGAGGACATCAGTGCTTTACATTACAAAACTAACAACCTCGACAATAAACGGCCATTACAATAGCACAGAAATCAGACAGGTGTTAAAAAGAACTATTTAAAACGATGGCAACGGATTATACGGTCGCAATTGTCCAAAACGCTCACACAAATAACAGCATTTTACCTGGTGCCCTCGACGCCATTTCTGTTCACTGGAAAGTCGCACAGGGTTGTGGGATACGTGACGTCTCGTCCGGTGATTACGCAATCAGCTTTTCTCAGCATGCGTGGGGTCAGTGGAGGAACTATGACGTCACTCTGTAGGCGGATCGGCTGTTAGCATGAAACTGGTTCCCTCGACAAAAAGCCAATAGGATTTCTCCATAGGCTTTTGGATTAAAAATAAGCTCTATGTTCAATCATTGTTCATAAAATGTACACGTTTTGTCCATAAAGATAATCTTCACAAAATAATATAACATTGACGAATTTTTAAGCCTAAATAAAAGCACCAGAACTGAAAAGCTACGGTGAAAGCCGGTAAAGTGAACCGGTTTACTTTTTTACGGTAAATCCGGTAAATGTGGTATTTACATGTAATAATCGTAATATGAGTTTACCTTATGGTACGAACCCAGCGTCTCCACGTCAGTATGTGATAAAACGAGCATGTTCCATCCGAAAACGTGTGGTTTTTTGGGGCAAAGCTAAAAAGACTGCCGAACAACAATACAAAATGCGGGAAACTATTCATTGGTTATTATAAAATTAACTGTACATACTACAACTGGTAAATACTGTAAATTGATAAACGTTAGGCGCGATGACGTTTAATGTCTCCGACAGCGCCTGTAGTCCCATTTAGCAACTTGTTAGCAACAGTCTTTTTTAAGAAACGTAACAGCTTAAAAAGTCACTAATATGGTGTAACTGGTATGTTTTATGTCGTAGAATAAAATGTGAAAGTATCTTGAGCTTGTGTGAACCACGGACCTTATTTAAGGGATTTAACCAAAATCACATAAAAAAAACAACCTATTGACTCTGGGACGATGACCGGAAGTGCTCAAATGCTAACTCGCTTATGGGTTTTCGCCTACAAAGTGACATCATAGTTCCACCACTCTATTGGCCATCACATTTTTTGTTGTTGTTGAAAGATTTAAAATTGTTCATATTTTTTCTTGATCTGTTTTTCTTATTTTTCTTTCGGAGTCATCTTTCCACCACATATTATATGATATAAATGACATTTTAAACACTTTTGTAATAAACACATAAATACAACACTTAGCCAAATAGCATAGTTCGATCAATCTACAGCTTGATTATAAATGACGCACAATAAAAATAGGATAATTACGTTTTCTTTAATTTGTTCACACTTTGCATATTTAAATCAAGCGGCAACCTCCCCGCTCCCTCTCGTGAAACCAACATGGAAGGGACTAAAACTGTAACTCATCGACTGGCCGCTAGAGGCTGTCTCTGCCCACTTGAGTGACAAGTGGATTGCCGCTGCCGTGGCAGGCGTGGTTTTAACAACCAGCTCCACCCACATCCCGCCTTTTTGCCCATTTTCGTTTATATGGGAGTGACGCGCTAGCAAGATGGCGACGACCGGCTCCGCCCACTATGAGCTTCAAAAATCCTCTTCAGAAAATCTACGGGTGACGTCACGGACATTACGTCCATTTTTTTACAGTCTATGATTTAAATGCATGCATAATCTTCTCTGACACTGCTGGTAACCATGGACAAATTTAGCGAGAAAATTTGGTTTTAGATCTAGACCTGTATAATTTTACCTACACAAGGTGTAGGTAAAATTTGAGCACTTCCATGAGCTCATTTTCAACCTCCTATTAAAATGGAGTATATCATCACAGGGAAAAAGATGAACTGGTGCTATTGCTAATTTAACTTTTCAATATTTATTTATTAAACTATGTTCATACAACCCAACTATTAAACAATTCCATTTATTCTGTACATCTATAACGTTTTCTGAAATCTTTCAGTCTTCAAGAGTGGCTAATGCTACTTCTGAGCAGAAAACATCATCAGGCAAGAACAACAAGCGATCCAAGGAGATGTAGTTGGGTTGAGATGGTTAGTACTGAGCCCGGCCTAAGTACTCTAGAAACAAGTGTCGCTCCCGGATGCGAAGGAATTTGGCATTAAGGACCTAAGAGAAAGTAAAAAAACAACAACATTTGATTGTTGCACAGTACCAGGTAAACTTGCATATTACACTGCATGGAAAATTTAGAGAAAGATTTAATTTAGAACAATTTAGAAGAGAAATCCTATGCAAAGTGCCTCAGTTAAATTATTCTCTGTACATACAATCACAACTCAAAATGTATAAACAAACTCTAAACTGCATTTGTATTCATAAGGCTTCGAACCAAACCATTATGAAAAGGACTAAATAATATGTACCTGTGGGAACTTTGCAATAAGTGAGTGTGGAACATCCATGATGTTGTGAACAAAGTCAAATATTTGGATGAGTTTTCTTTTATTGGCAATTCGAACTTTAGGAACTGTGGTCACAATATGCTGGATTTAATTTCCACGAAATCCAAACTCCAGTTCACAAACCTGGATGAGAGAAATATATGAATTCCGTCACATTTAATATCACAATAAAAAAAATGAATATATATAAATAAAGAAAAAAACAAATCAACAAAGTGTCAGACCTTTAGATTCTCTTTAATTGGCTCTAAACTGCCACAGTAGTTTTGGTAGGCGAGTCCCAACATATCGGGTTTAAAGCAGAAATCATGACAACAACACTCATGGTAAATGTAGCTCTTCTGCAAATGCTAAAAGCCAGTATAAAAATACGTTCATACATAAAACACTTCATTATTGGTTTAAACAAACAAACAAAAAATGTTTATAAGAATATAAGCAGTGATTATTTTTTGTTCTATACAAAATATATGTAATTCCACTTCACCTTCTGATCACTGAGTCCCAAGTGCTTCTGGAAAAATCCAAGCCGGTTGTCAAGCCTCTCAACACTGAATTAAGCAGGTATGGAGCTTTGCTCACCATAGCAGCCACAGACGGCTTACTGAACTTCTTTGATTTCAAGTAGGACACCCTTAAAATGAACAGACAAAAGAGATAAGGCAACCTTTATAAGAAAATGTCACATTACTTAAAGCAGGGGTCATTAAACTTGATCCTGGAGGGCCAGTGTCCTGCAGAGTTTAGCTCCAACTTGCCTCAACACACCTGCCTGTGAGTTTCAAGTATACTTAGTACAAGCTTGATTAGCTGCTTTAGGTGTGTTTGATTAGGGTTGGAGCTAAACTCTGCAGGGACACCAGCCCTCCAGGACCGAACTTCAGGGGTCACCGCTTTTCCACTGCATAGTGCAGTGCAGTTCGGCTCAGTTCGGATCGGTTTGTATTTCCACCGCAGTTTAGTACCGCTATAGAGTGGGCGGGATTATTCACGCGTCGTTATAATTGCGCGCCGCCTACTGCCATGACATCATGAAACGCGCACAAACAAACTCACAACAAAGAAAGGAGACGGAATAGTGTTCTTCACTCTCGGCATGTGGATGTTTTTAACAACAATGGAGAGGTCTATGAGAATGCTTGTGATTTACCCCCAGCAGCAGAGACTGTGGCAGTGACACGGGCTGTAGAGGAGGAGGGCAGGGATGTTCGTGCAGGTGTGCTGCGTTACTTGATTAGTTAACTATTCATGCAGCGTGTTCTGTAAAGTGAATTATCAATAAACTTTTGAATATTTCAAAATGTACAATGTATCCCTTGTTTTTATTTATTTATGTGATGGTTTTTATAATCGCGGCATTAATCATTTGTCTTTTTCAAGAGGTTCATTACGTGCTCATACAATGATACATATTTAATATAGTCTGGAGGTACACTTATTCGATCAGATTGTTTTTAATTGAAGCAAAACACAGATACAGAGGTAAAAATATAAACAGAAAACATACTCTGAAAATATAGCAAGTTCAAAAGTAACGTTATACATAAGGCTTTTTCCTTCGGCGTCGTGCCATCAAGCTCTCGCTGGATCCGCTCCTCGGCTATCAACGAGAGGAACGTCTGAACTTCCTCAACAGACAACGACACTGCTATTTTGTGGTTGATGCAAAAATGTGCGTTTGTTTAAACAGAAGTTGCGTCCGATTCTTCGCTGGCTGTGCTGGTTTAAATCTAGCGGGTAGGACTGTAGAGGAGGGTCTCGTGTCGCAAGTTTAGTGACGCAGTAATGACGATTTTCTCCGGCCAATCAGTGATCAGCAGAGTTTACACGTCACGTTTTGGCAACGGTACGGCTCGATGGAACCTCGACCGAAGTGGTACTAAAAAAGTATCAGGTACCAGGTACAGTACCCAGTGGAAAACCCCCCAAAAGTGAACCGTACCGTACCGTACCGTGCCGTGCCGTACCATGCAGTGGAAAAGCGCCATAAAAAAGTATCAGGTACCAGGTACAGTACCCAGTGGAAAACCCCCCAAAAGTGAACCGTACCGTACCGTGCCGTACCATGCAGTGGAAAAGCGCCATTAAAGGATCAAAATGATACCCGTGAAACATCCTGAGAGAAGTTTCAATGCAAAGATCACAACTTTCTAAAAGCTCCTGATTAGTTTGTAAGTGTTTTACACTACAGTGTATTTTTATATATAATCTTTCTGAACTCACTTCAAGGTTGTCCAGGCTTTCTGTGAGGATGAAGGGGTTCTTGGTGAGCAGTTGGCCCAGTTCAGACTCCTCAACGCCCAGATCTTTGAGGAAGAGTAGTTTGGGTGCAACATCGGCATGGAAGTCAAGTCTAAGACTCTGGTGGAAGGGCAGAAGGTACATGGATCTGGACTGCTTCCTCCTCGCTGATTTCCTGAAGCGGTGAAGGATGCACAGCTGCATCCAAATCTACAGAAAACAAGACAAATGATGAGCATGACAATTCAATCAGGGATTCGCAAGCAAGTAAGATATAATACATGCCTTTACTTACCTATTTGATGGCATGTCAGGGCCGGCTCCAGGCATGGGCAGGGGTGGGCTAAGCCCACCCAAATGACTGTCTTGCACACCTAATCAGAATTGGATAAAGATTACGTAATTTTTGTGTGTGCATAGATAAAAACTAATCTGAAGTGGACTGTATTTTGAGAAGTTTAAGCTATAGATTGAGACTGCCCAAACAATCCTAAAATAACTCCAGACAATTGCAGCATTTTTCTTTTATTAGCTGAATGCAAGGCGTGCTGAATTCACGCGGAGGCTTCAGTCTGTTGCAGAAAATCAGAGGATGACCGCTGACAACAAGCGAAAACGGGCAAACATATTTGTGCTATCACGGGGAGTTTGCGAGTTATGAGGAGTTTAATGAACAAATATGTATCATAGCATACCACTGAAATGACCTGAGCAGTTGAAATGTTCAAAAAAAAAAAAAACCAATTCAATAAAATGCGTTCATTGCACGGACGGGGAACGAGCATAATACAGGCGTCTAAAATGCATGTAGGCTATACAGTTCAGTTGAAAGCTTAACCCTTTTGACTTGCTGTTAATGTTGAATGTAAGACTGTAACAGAATGTAACACTGAAATAAGAGCTTGTGCGATGAAAGGTGTTCGTCACTATAGCAACAGTCGGCTTGACCATCCAGCATTGCAATCAAAGCAATCAAGTTCCGCCGTTTTGAATTGAAAGTTGGGCTGTCATTTACGTGATTCATGTAATTCATCATTATTGTGAGGACAATGGCATTTTTCTGTCTTTCTGCATTTTCAACATATTAGGAATACAACTAAAATTGAATCAGTGCATATTTAAAAATAAAAATATTATTTGCATATTATTATACTTTACAAAAAAATCGTATTATTTATTTAGTTCCTTAGACCAGTGGTCTGGTCTCAATATTTTCCTCAAAACAATAGTCCCCCTAATGTTCTAGATATAATTATGGCCTTGTTTGGTAGGCTATAAATAAAAAAGTTAGGTGAAGAAATCACCAGTGTAGAAACAATGATCCAGAGAAAGACAAAAAATAGTTTTTTTATAGTTATTATTCAATAAAAGTGTATTTTGTTGTGAAAGTGCAATATCTACAGTATAAATATCTATATCAGTTCAATGTCATTACATCAGTAACATTATTAAATCTCCTATACAAGGCACAGAGGGCAGAAAAAACGCTGCCTTCTTCGCTGAAGATTGTGATGCACTGGGTCTCAGCGCCCCCTAACGCACAGATGAATAATTGCATAATCAATTCAGTCAAGGACAAACGGATTTATTAGTGACTTTTTATTACAAAAATGACATAACACGGCGGTATCAAGTCAGGACTAAAGGCAAATAACGTAATGTGTAATAACATTCATTTCAGTTGTTTTTATTCCAATATGAATAAAACAAGCAGATTGCGAGGCATTTAAATAATGCACTATAACAGATTGTTTATTGTGATATACAAAACATAGAGTTGTCACAGGTAACATCAAGAAAACCAAAGACCTATGGACTGTTTTAAAAAGTGCTTGCACAATTACAAAAATTATCTTTACAGCAAATGGCACAACATTATTTTAACAAATGTATATCACAGTATATAATATTTGATGTAATATGCTTGTCTGGCTGACAATCAAAACTAAAGCTGCTTTTGGGTAAATGTTCACAACACTGACGCTCAGTGAGAATTCAAGAAATAGTGTTGTTACAGTAGTAGGTTTTTGAACAAATAAAATAAAACAAAAACAACACGCTGTAAGCCAATACTTCATTAAATATATATTTTTTAAACATACACACTATGAAATAGTATTTTATACTTGGAGCAGCTAAAATGTCACTCTCTTATGTTTAAACAAAGAAAACACTTTCATGAAAGTAAACATGTATGTTGCATGTCAACATATAATCCAAAGCATGCAAAACAACAGGAACCATTGAATAATGAAACAGATGCATCTGAAAACGTGATTAAAGAGAACAAACTGAAGGCTCAAAGCCTTTGAAAGTGAGCACAACAAGCGAATGGAGTGGCAACAGCTGTGCAATTTCACTTCAATGATCGCAAATAGATTTGTACTTTCCTATGAAAACCTACCACCATTCAGACCATTTATTTTCTAAGATAAGCATTCCTGTAAGTTTGAGAACAAAACATTATATTTTTAACCTCAACTAGGTCAGAACAGTTCAGAACCATTACGCTTTTAGTCCAATGTGCATGCTTGTATTGAGAAACTGGTAAAAGAAGCACTTTTGACATTATACAAATTTTTTTTTGCATGTGAGACACATGTAGAATGCATGAAAATGCACATGCACAGAAATACATAACACATTATATACAAACAAAACTATTAAAAACAATAAAATCTGCCAGTGTTGACCATAAAAAGGTCTATATAATGTGAAATCTGGGGCCAGGGGCAGCGATGATGTCACTGTAGGGCTCGTCCTGCCTGAGCTCCACTGCCTGCTGTTTCTTCAGAACGAGAAAGCTGTAGAACTTAGCAGCTGCTTGTTTCTTGTTGTTGCTTCTGCACAGATCAAGCAAGCTGATTGATTCTGCTCCGGTCTTAGCAATGACTCTCTGTGGAAAGTAAGAGGAAATAGTCAAAGGTATTTATGGATAGAAAACCATTTTATGGTTGACCTGAATATGCCCTGACAGATCTCATTTATCAAGATATGAAGTGTATGTTCAAACCTGTAAACCGTGCAGCATCTGCTGTGTCCTCTTGTTCCATCTTCTCTCCTCCTGATCCTGGTCTCCACTTTGACCTTCCTCCTCCTTTTAAACACAAATTCAGAATGAACTGAGTGGCTCGATCTGATGGGAATTAAGTGCAACCAGTGCTCATATGGTCACATGCCTCATATGATAAATTATAATAACTGATCAATTAAAAATCCAAATGCAAATCAAAAACATAGAGGACTAGCACAATTAAAATGTATACAAAAAACTGGGCATTTAAAAATTAAGTTTGTCATAAACAGCTGTACTATTATGATGCTTAGTGCTTTGAATGTATTCTAATTTAGCTCCTTGATCCTAATTTGTGGTTGTTAAAGCCTCATCACCTCCTCCTCATCCTCATCATCTTTCTTCTCTTTGCTCTTTTCTCCTATCAGGTCGAATTCAGGGATGAGCTGTGAGATGTTGACCGGTTCCTCAGGTGGAAGGTCCACCTGCTGCATGTTCACGTGCTGTGTGGACACAATAGAGGAACGATCATCCTCCAGCATCTGTGAGAAAACAAGCGAGAGCACAAAATTAAAAAAGCACAAAGAGTGGGGTCAAAAAACCTACAACCTAAAAATCTGTCATTTAAAATCTCACAGGTAAGGCAGGCTCTGTGTCCTGAGCTTTGCGCTTTTGTCCACAGGGTCCAGATGGAGGAGGCATGACTGATTCATCAAGGGTTGTGCGACTGCCCTCCATGGCTGAAGCCTGCAGAACACTGGGCTCCTCCAGGATGGTCTGGTCTGCAAAAAGCCACAAACTATAGTGACAAGCTAGTAAACTACTGTTAAAAATCTTAGTGTCCTCAAATTTGTATCATGCGCCTTGTGATCTAAATAGTAGTTAGCCATATAAATAAGCCTCTTTTACCAATGATGTCTCGTTGCTGAGACAGGACCTCTTCTCGTGGTACCTCAGGGTTCTCCAGGTCTTTGAGGAACTCATCTAAGCTGTCTGCTTCTCCACCCTTTCTTTTCTTCCTCAGTTCATCGGGCACCAGAGGGGTCAGGCAGCGTGTGAACATCTGTACAAAGAGATAGAGCTGGTCTTAGGACAGATGATACTAGAGAATATTTCGAATAAACTTGCTGTATAAATTTGTGTAGCAATTCAATGGGAAACAATTGTTTAATGGAAATAAAAAAACTGTCAAAGTAAGTTGTTTTATTGGATTTCTGTGTATAATTATGAGTAAAAGGGGGCAGTCGTGGCCTAATGGATAGAGAGTCGGACTTGTAACCCGAAGGTCGTGGGTTCCAGTCTCAGGTCAGGCAGGAATTGTCGGTGGGGGGAGTGAATAAACAGCGCTTTCTCCACCTTCGATAAAACGACTGAGGTGAGACCCTTGAGCAAGGCACCAAACCCCCAACTGCTCCCCGGGCTGCCCACTGCTCCGGGTGTGTGTTCACAGTGTGTGTGTGTTCACAGTGTGTGTGTGTTCACTGCTGTGTGTGTGCACTTGGATGCAGAACACAAATTCAGAGTATGAGTTACACGTCACTTCACTAAAACAGGGCCCAAAACAACCATATCCAAGGCCACTTATGTATTTTGTTGCACTAAATTCTGTATTAATGTCTCACAGCTTGTTCCAGAGATCTGTCCTGACCTTGAGCAGTCTGCTGTTCCAGAGGGGCTGAGCTGGCAGAGAGAAGAGCTTCTCCACTCCTCCTGTCTCCTTCCACATCATCAGCTTCTTGGTAGGGGGAGCCAGATCCAGAGTGGTGACAATGTCGGAGTAGTCGCTCAGCTGGGCACGGATGGTCTTACTGTCCAGCTCCTTCACACTGTCCACAATCAGCTTCCTCTTTCTTTTTGCTTTGGTTTCCTTCACTAATAATATATTAAGAGTATGGTTTGACGACATGTTAACTAAACATGTTTAGGCACACTGGCATAAAGGGAAAATTCACCTAAAAATGAAAATTCTGTCATCATTTACTCACTCTCAAATCATTTCAAACATGTACTGTATGACTTTCTTAGCACAAAAGAAAATATTTTAAAGAATGTTGGCAACTAAACAGTTTCAGCTCTCATTGACTTCCATTGTAAGGTAAGCAAATACAATGGAAGTCAATGGGAACTCAAACTGTTTGGTTATCAATATTCTTTAAAAAATGTATCAATATTCTTCAGGACTATATTTTGTTCAGCAGAATAAAGAAATACATACAATTTTGGATGTCAGGAGGGTGAATAAATTATGACAATTTTTCCTTGCTTTTGGTTGGAAGTTTTTGAATGTAGAACATTTACATATATATTTTATTTAAATGTATACTTGTCCTGCCAATTTTTATACCTGTCCTTTCCTCACCACAGATTATGGATTATGGCACATAAAAACATAAAAATAAATAGTTTGTTATAAGTTTCTTTTTGTTAATAAACATGTACATACTTTTACATTTTACTCCATCAACAACAACAAAAAAAAAAAAACGAATCTTATAAAAAATTATTTAATAGGATAATGTCCAATAACAGATGGAAATGATATGGCTATAATAACTATAAAATAACTCCATGACAGTTAAACCTTCTTCAATAATTATTGGAAAACAATGGTCACTTGTTTATCATTTTTATTTTAATTAATATATATAATTAATATGATAATGAATAATGAAAAAACACACACATGTATATATTTAGATATTAAGCATATAAATAATGTGGTACACAATACAATTTGTTGATCATTTTTTGTCAAAATGTAATTCACGACAGTCAGCTAGATTATTTTACCTTGGTGACATATTTAAAGCAGAAATGGTACAATCAGTAACATTAAGGAATAATGACAGTTCTATAAACTGGCAAACCTTAACTGTATAACTGCACTATTACTACTATTTCTCTGTTCTGGCTGACCTGTGATGTCGATGGGCTCCAAAGCAAAAGCCTCCTCCTCATTATGGACTAGGGTGGTCTGTTCAGTCTGGTCTGTCATGGTGGGCAGCTGCTCCACAGGACCAGAATCAGGACTGTCTGGACCTCCTGCAGCTATTGAACAAAATAGCACATGTTTAATTATCATGCATAGCAGATAGCACCAAATACATATCATGATGTTATATGCATTCTTACGTGAAAGGTTGTCAAAATCATCATCATCATCTCCACCGTGGTCTTGGGGCATCATCACACCCTCAGCTATGGCTGGAGGGTCATCAAAAATACCCCCTCCATCCTCGTTACTGAGCAGCTTGTCCACTGTAGGAACAGGAAGTAGCCAGCTCAGTCTCAAGAAGCTTGTAAATGCAGCTTTAACTCATAAGGTGCTGCCTCTCTTACCCAGCATGCCTCCTTCTGTGCTCTCCATAGGGTTGTCTCCAAAGTCATCTTTGTATTGGTCATACTCTAGGTGATTGGACTTGTCAGCAACCTGTACGCTACTTGACTCTGACTCCAGCAGCAGGTTAGATGCAGATGCTCCATGGATGATGTCCACTTCAAATGCACCTTCCTCTCGCATCATCTCTCGGTCATCCATCCCGAAATCAGCTGTCGAGGAAAACGTGTTGGGTATAAACTATCTGCTGAGTGAGGACAATGCGATGTGTGTGCATGATCAATTTAAACAATAAAAAGAGATAAAAACACAAGACAAATGTTAAAAACATAAAGAGGATGTTTATATGCCATACCAAAGTCATTCTCCTGTAGCAGATTGAGGTTTCCTACTTCTTCTCTCATTGTGATCTCCTCCACACGCGATTGATTCAGGGTGAACTGCTGAGCAATGTCAATGTCGCTGCAATTCACAACACAGCGAAGGGTCAACACTGACTGCATGCAAGTCTAACTACATTTAGACTTTGATATCTGTAAGTTGAAATCTGAACATACTCCAGGTCCGGAAGAGGCTGATCGAAGTCGTGAAATTCTTCGGGTAATGTGATGGCATTGTAGGCAGCTTCACGGTTCTCCTCAGGCAGGTCGACCACACCTGTGTCAAATAGTCCACAATATATTATCTCTTGCAGTACAACAGGACCAACTTCTTATGTAGTCCAGCCACAACTTACCTGGGCGAAAAGCCATTTTAATCTTAATAAAAGCCTCATTGCAGTCTGCCAGCAAGTACTTGGCTTTTCTGTGGTAGATCCTCACTACGCCAAGGAGTAAGTGACCAGACGTACGGAGAGCCATTTTTACCTATCAAATTAAGCAAATATTATAAATAAATGGAGCTGCTACAGAGCTGCTCAGTCATGATGTCAATTTGAAAGCCATCCTAGAAGGAATTTACAATGTGATTTTTATAAATAGTTTTTGATTTATGAGTAAAATAAGGCCTGTGGCCATAATTAAAGATATTTTCATGGTTTGTTTTAAACACAATTTAAAGTAGCTATGTTTACATGCCCCAAAATATTCAGTTTATAATCGGATTGATGATGGAATCGGATATAATCGGATGGAAAGAAAAGCCTTTGTGTAAACACTTCAATCCATCTGATTGAGCTTGATCTGAATAAAATTTTGATTTTATTGAATAGGGTTATTAAACTAAAACGATTTTTTTAAATAAACTTTGAAATGAAATAAAATAAATGTACTATATGTGCTTTTGATGTAATAAAACAACTAATTAGAAATTAATAAAAAGGCATATTTATATTTAAACAATGAACAAAATGTATATAGACATTAAAAAATGACAAAACACAACAAAATTACCAAAACTTTAATAAAAATTATTAAAACTAACATAAAATATATATAAAAAGGTATCTCAATATTACCAAAATAGCACTAGTGTGGACCTGAAATAATCTAAACCACAGAAAAAAATTAAGCATGTGAATGCCTAAATCAGACTATTTTCTCAATTGGATTTTAAATTGTAAACTAATATGTGAATAATAATTTGTGGACGTAAACACCACTAGTCAAACCTCAAACTTGAAATCTAGGGTTTTTGGGCTACAAAACGAAAAGCACTATTATGCTAAACATGTCTGCAAAGCATTTTAAGCTCTGTCATGGCATTTAAAATGATAAAAAACAAAACAAAATGGAATCCACAAGAAACATGGACAAAAATAAACCTGAACAGCATGATTTCAAGAAAATCTATTAACCTTTGGAGAGATGATGCTCTCTACACTGCTCTCCAGATTGCACTCAAACACGTGTGCTTTGGTCAGCTTCTTATCCCAGTGGGCCGCCAACCAGATTTTGGCCAGCGGCCCACGTTTACTGAGGACAAAGTGGGCGTAGAACATCGTCCCTGCACCTTCTCACACTGAGGTGGTGGGGGACGCTGAACCTGCAGAATGAAATGGCAATGGTGTTAGGCACAATCATTTTTTATTAATAAGCATTTATTATAATTTTTTTCTTTATGTCACACCACTTTTCTCTATACCAACTCAATATGCAGGGAAACCTTTTAAATGCCCTTGAAATTTTTCAATACATCTGTAGTGGTATCAAAACACAGCTTTTTTTTAGTTTAATCAGTCCGACCAAACAATAGAATTCAGTTCTATTCTATACAATAATATAGAATAGATTTCAGTAATTTCATTAAAACATTATTTAATTTTAATGCAGGTAATAGCGTCACTTAGGTCTTTTAAATGATTTAATTCACAGAAATCTAAAAACACGTTCAGTTTCTAAGGGTGTACAATGTAATTTCATGTATCCATGTTTAGTTTGTTGCAGTACCTTTAAATAAAGTAATTCTAGAACCTAATGTGTTTTGCATTTACATTACTACTCATTTAGTCATAAAACAATATGGTATTTATTAAATTGGTTTCAGTCAACATTCAACATTCAGTCAACAAAAAAGATTCGACTTAAGGGACAATTGATTCGTGAACTTGACGGACATCGCTAATTGTTTTTTAAGTGTCTGCTTGCCTTGTTGGGTGTTTATCGGAAATGTTTAGTAATATCAGATTAAAGACATCATTTTAGTTTGGTGAAATAAACTATAGCTTGCCATAACATTTTAAGAATGTACTAGTAACATAGAGGTAACGTTAAATACTGCTTGAGAATGTTTGATGCAAAAACTGTACTAAGGTGAAAACGCATACACTAACATAGATTTTTTTAAATATTTGTTTTTATTAAAACAATTACCTAACTTAGATGTTACGTTTTCCAAAATATCCCCTCAGTACATAACGTTAGATGGGTGTGTGACAGTAAGTGATGGCGGGGCCTGTGTGATGCACACACTTGACTAATGCACTGTGACCATACAGAGATCAGTGCACCCCTGCACGTTTATTATTCAGCTCGTAATGGTGTTGTTAGAATATGTCATAGTATGTGACATGTATGATAATGCAATGACTGTTAATAATGTAACAAAAAGGACAAGGACAGGTTTTGGAAGGCTGTCGCTAAAAGAAACGCTAACAAGCTAACGATCGCGAGATCAACATCTGGCTGGAATTTGTACTGCGGCGCGCGCCATGTGCGGATTTTCCTCGTGCTTTGCATATGCAAAGATACCGAACACATTAAGACATATTAATTAAGACATTTTAAGTTATAACGTAAATAAGTGATGTTACACAGCGTCTGTCATTTGCCGCTGGTGTAGAGAGGCAGAATTAAAATTTCGAGCAAGTTGCATGACGATGATTCCAATGCATGCAATTCAATGCATTTGTATTTATGTTTTCGCCGAAAGTACTTACGTGGAACGGTCCTATTGCAGCTTTCCGTATTTAGCAACCGTATCTAGGGTACCTTTCTCAGCCTCCTCCCACTGTAAGTTTCACTAAAGCAAACAAAATGGCGACGCCCCCTCCCGCCGTGAGCTTCATTTGAGCTGGATGTTATGAGGTAAACTGATGCTCATACTGTATGCATGACAGAAATAGGCAGTTTGTGTACATGAAAAATTGATAGAATGAAAACAAAATGAAATTTTGATGATTACAAACCCGCATGGCTATATTTCCAGTTTTCTTCCCAACTAACTTAAGTTAATGCATATCGTTTTGGTTAATCTAGACAATTATTAGGCTATAGCTGAGACACAAGCTCAGACAAACATTACAATGGGCTATTTAATTAGGCAGAAATGTATCTGGAAGATCAAGTTACTAATAAATAACAGTGTTAATGTATTAATATAAAGTGTTTTCATCAGCACTGCTTTTTCTTGAAACTGACATCTGGTTTAAAACAACGAAAATAGAGGGCTATATATATAAAGTAACTACCGAAACGATTTAAGTTGATGAATAACCCTAATTTACAGTGGAGCTGTCAGGATTAGAGAATCTTTACAATTCTCCGTCTCTTGGACTTTAATTTGGGAAGACTGAAAATGTTAAAAGCACAATATACAAGAAGATAAATTACACTGCCATGGAAAGCCATGGATGTTTAAATCTTCTTCAAGATTTTTAATGTATAACCTGTCAAACTACAAAGTTAGTTAAATTGAATTTCCAGATCCCATTTCATAGCCACCAGATGGTGATCATACTCCATCCGAGAGCCTGCAGTTTAATGCCTACAGTTTAATGCTGCCTCAGAGACTAACTGCTGGATGGTTGAATTAAACACTATGAATAAACATAAGCTTAATGCATCTTGATATCTGCTGTAGATCTTGAGACTGTTTATAGTTTTACTCCTATTGTTCCAATATGTTCAGTTATTCAATAAGTTATTATTCAATAAGTTCAATTATTTTTGAACTTTTGCCACCAGGCCGGTGCTACAGAGTCCCAATTACCAGGCCAGCCAGGCACAAGAAAAATTTCTTCCCCCAGGCAATCCACCTTATGAACACTTAAAGGAGCCCCCACCCCCACCCCTCACCATTATGCAATAACAATAACCTTATATTTATTTGGTACCACCTCCATCCTAGTAAATCCCTGCATCTCCTTTCATTCTATTCCATTCTATCATCTATAGCACAACTGTACATTCAATAATTTATGTTTCAAATTATTTTTCTTTTTAAATTTGTATTTATTATATATATTAATTTTGTATCCTCATCTTATTTGTATTGTCTGTGTGCCATTGTTGTCTCTGTGAACTGGAAGCTTATGTTATGACACTAAAACAAATTCCTTGTATGCGCAAGTATACTTGGCAATAAAAGCTCTTTCTGATTCTGATGGTTGTGAACAAAACTTACTATCAAGATATCAAAGCATTAAAGCATTTCCCTATCAGTCGGTCACTCTCGACGTCACGTCGGATGACCGTCAAATTGGGATCTCGCTTAGAGAGACCAATCCACTTTAAGTGTAAACTAAAGGAGCCAATGCACATTGGCATGCAATTATTGCATCCAGCTGATGCTGATCACAGTGTGAGTATAAGTAGGCAGCAGGTGCATCGCATGTTCAGCTTTTCGCTTTGGAGCCGAGCGGTTACATCGTTCTGCTCCTGACTTCTGCTGATGAGTGAATTCAATGAGTTGAGCACGCTCTTCGGAAGACTCTCGTGCTGGTGTTACGGCGCTACAGCGGTGGTGGTTCTTCCCGTGTCGAGTGGATTGCATACATAAGGCTGCACTACCCCTGTTTCTGTTGCAGGCGACCATCTCCCCTGTGCGCTTCAACACGCTAAAAGAGCTTTTTCCCTAAAAGAGCATTCACGGGTGCGTCTTTTTAAAGACGACGTTTCATCTGGCAAACTCGACGTTACGTATTTGTAAAGATGAGTTGGGTCTTGTTTCAGACAACGTATCACCCGTGCGTTTCTTGATGCGGTCGTTACCTGGCGCTGGGTGATGGTCACGATCACTGCCTCACGTGCCTGGGATGTAAGCACGCTGAGGTGGCGTTCGTGGATGAGTCATCTTCTCATTGTTGATGCTCATCTTGGAGTTGCGGGCCAGGCTCCGTTACCTCGACAAAGGGGCGGATCTCTGTTGCCTCCGTCTCGATCTAGTTCTCGTCCTGGCTGCAGACAGGCGAGGTCTACTTCAGGTGGTAGCACGGATGGTCTGAGGATTACAGTGGTGGCAAACCCTCCAGGGAACCAACCTTCCAGGGACCATCGCTCCTCTTGCGCTCCGCAATCAGTTGAGCTGCCAATGGAACATGCTGGGCCCCTCTACAAGGAGCATACAGCAGTATCCTTGGTGCTTCTTCCGACGACCGGATGTCAATCGCTACATTGAAGGGTGAGCCGGAGCTTCTGTAGAGGAAGATTCGGCTGCGCTGCTGCTCCGGCGGTAGCAATGCCTGAGTCGGATCTTGAAATGACGGCTATGCGGGGAGTGGAGACCTCCACCGTGTTCCGAACCCTCGAGGTTGGATGAATGGTTTCTCAGGGTAGCTTGTGCTGGTTCTCAGCGCTCTGCCCCGGATGCCTTTCTCCCGGAGGTGCATGGGGATCTTACAGGTTGTGGACGGCACCTTTTACTGCCAGAAACCGACCTGCTAACTCCTTCTCCCTCACCGCCCTCGATGGTGGTGCAGCTAGGGGGTATACGAGGGTCCCTCCGGTGAAGCGGTCGGTTGCGATGCAGTTGTGTCCTTATACCGTCTCCACCTGGCAGGGCAAACCGTGCCTCTTCTTCCGGGCCTGTAGGTACTCGTCTGGTCTCTCCAGCAATGCCTATGTGGCCTGTGGAAATGCTGCCTCCACATTACGCTACGGTGTTACTGCAGGTTCTTCAGGCTAAACGCATTGAGGGAGATGCGCGTGGGTGGTCACGATCCGGAAATTCTGAAAGTTCCACTCCCGCACCGCATCCGCAGCAGCCTCCAAAAGTGGTGCCATGGAGATGGGCATAGGCAGACCCCCCCCGCTCATCCTGGCTCCCGTCAACTGGCGCTAAGCGGAGGAGCAAGAGAGAGAGAGGGAACTGCTTCGGGAGATGGTAAGTGCATCTCTCCCTACCCTGGAGGAGGGCCGGGTGGATAATCTTTTTTTTCCAAAAATCTCGACAGGAAGCTGTTGTCTCTGTCGCTGGGTCCCAAGAGGGCATGGAGAGTCACGGACGGATGAATACCGGACCACACTCATCCTCGCCAGCAGGCAGCAGTGAGCGGTTCGAGAGCATTATCAAAGGCCCTACTCACGCACCTTCTGCCAAACTATGAAACCAGTTAAGCGTGCACCGCACACTCAGACCTCTCCTCGGTCCGCCACGGGCCAGGTCCCTGCGTCCCACCTCGCTGCCCCACCACGGGTACGTGCTGGTCTCGCTTGTATGGTGTTTGGGTGCCCGGGAGCTGCCCAGCCGTCTCGCTGGCTCCTGTGGACATCTGACTCGGCTATGCAATTCAGTTCACCCGGCATCCTCCCAAGTTTAGGGGCATTCACCTCACAGTAGTGAAGGCAGCTGATGCCCCATCCTTGTGTGGGGAAGTCACTGTCCTACTGGCGAAGGACGCGATGGAGCTGATCCCTCCAGCCGATATGAAGACAGGGTTTTACAGCCCTTACTTCATGATGCCCAAGAAAAGCGGTGGGTTACGACCAATCTTGGGTCTGCGCATCTTGAACTGGGCATTTCATACGCTTCCTTTCAAGATGCTTTCGCAGAAGTGACGTCGAGAGTGACCGACTGATCGCCACGGCTGCTGTACCACAGATGAGCGGCCAGATCCTGGGTCGGCTCCTCAGCGAAAACCTGAATATGCGATGCACTTGTTGCCTACTTATACTCACGCTGTGATCAGCGGCAGCTGGATGCAATAATCACATGCCAATGTGCATTAGCTCGTTTAGTTTACACTCGAAGTCTATTGGTCCCTCTAAGAGAGATGACAATTTGTCGGTCATCTGACGTGACATCTCCGTACCCTACTTCAGGGAACGAGGGTTACATATGTAACGGAGACGTTCTTGTGTCAATTAGGTTAAACAATAAAGAACCAGGGTACAGTGTTCCACCATTAATGCCAAACTGTCTCGGACTTGAATAGATTTGATTAGATTTATGTTATTGTGTAAAGGTACAGAATGGCAAGGAATTAAAAGTTTATTTACTGGCAGCAGAACAGTCTCCATTTGAAAAATTGCAGCCTGTTATGTTCATTTAGAAATACATTTTAACAGTGTCAATGTAAGGAAGAGGTCTGAGGCGTGCGGATCCAATTGCACCAATATTTATTAAGCGGGGGCAGAATCAGACAGGCAATGGTCAAAAGGCAAAAACAGGAATATCAGAGGCAAAGCAGAGACGTAAACAATACCAGGCAGGGGTCGAGGTAACAGGCACAGGTTCAGAGATCGAGGGTCGGGCAGTCCGGGGTCACACACAGAGATAACAGATAATGGGAAGAACGCTCAGAAATGTAGCCAGGGCAAAACAAGACTCAGCAGTGCGTGAGTGTTTGTGTGCTGCTTTATGTGAGTGAGAGAATGAGGTGCAGGTGTGGTGAGGCAATCAGAGTTGATGAGTGAATGGTGTAATGGTGGACGGAATGTGAGTGCAGTGCATGATGGGAAATGTAGTCCATGGGTGATGTGCAGTTTGAGTGAGTGGGAACCAGATTCATAACAGAGCCCCCCACCTAGGAGCGGCTTCCAGACGCTTACACAAAGCAAAATCCAGGACGGCGGTGGAGCGGAGGTGGAACCGGGAGGGACGGAGGGCCAGGTCCATGTGGGGCCACGAAACAGGAGCCCACCAGGGCAGGGGCGGACGAGACAGCAGGGACGTGAGGTGACTCTGGCAGGTCAGCGGAGGCGTGAGGTGACTCTGGCAGGTCAGCGGAGGCGTGAGGTGACTCTGGCAGGTCAGCGGAGGCGTGAGGTGACTCTGGCAGGTCGGCGGAGGCGTGAGGTGACTCTGGCAGGTCGGGCGGAGGCGTGAGGTGACTCTGGCAGGTCGGCGGAGGCGTGAGGTGACTCTGGCAGGTCGGGCGGAGGCGTGAGGTGACTCTGGCAGGTCGGCGGAGGCGTGAGGTGACTCTGGCAGGTCGGGCGGAGGCGTGAGGTGACTCTGGCAGGTCGGGCGGAGGCGTGGGGTGACTCTGGCAGGTCGGCGGAGGCGTGGGGTGACTTGGCAGGTCGGGCGGGCGTGGGGTGACTCTGGCAGGTCGGCGGGCGTGGGGTGACTCTGGCAGGTCGGGCGGAGGCGTGGGGTGACTCTGGCAGGTCGGCGGAGGCGTGGGGTGACTCTGGCAGGTCGGCGGAGACGTGGGGTGACTCTGGCAGGTCGACGGAGACGTGGGGTGACTCTGGCAGGTCGACGGAGGCGTGGGGTGACTCTGGCAGGTCGGCGGAGACGTGGGGTGACTCTGGCAGGTCGGCGGAGGCGTGGGGTGACTCTGGCAGGTCGACGGAGACGTGGGGTGACTCTGGCAGGTCGGCGGAGGCGTGGGGTGACTCTGGCAGGTCGTCGGAGGCGTGGGGTGACTCTGGCAGGTCGGCGGAGACGTGGGGTGACTCTGGCAGGTCGACGGAGACGTGGGGTGACTCTGGCAGGTCGACGCGTGGGGTGACTCTGCGGGCTCCTGGGACGGAGCGGGCTCTGGAGCGGACTCTGCGGGCTCCTGGGACGGAGCGGGCTCTGGAGCGGACTCTGCGGGCTCCTGGGACGGAGCAGGCTCCTGGATCGGAGCGGGCTTGGAGATCCTAGCTGCTCGCACCGACACCAGTGGTGGGTCCAACACACTAGCCATCAATCCTGACCAAAGAGGTGCATCCACGGGCATGGTAGCCATCCTGACCGGGACTCCGGCTTGGCAGGCCTGGTGAGAGCAGATTCAGGCTTGGCAGGACTGTTCTGAGACTCAGGATCGGCGGCCCATTTTGTGACAAGGTGCAGTGTTGTGATCCTCCTCCGCTACACCCACAGTGAATAGTGAGCCAATCGTCAACGCAAACTCCAAAAACAACTCAGTGATGAGCGTGGACCGCGTCTGAGCTGAGTTTGCAGAGGCTGATTAATGCCATCACAAAAATGTCAATCAAAACAATGTCCGGTAAGTCTGAATCCTGAGCACAGGCTGAAAACTCCCTAATATGGTGCTCCAGTGATCGTGGGCTTTGCTTAAGGGCAAACAATACTCTTGTATCCATACCTAGAGATGTTGACCTGAAAGGTGCTGGATCCTTGTGTGAAGTCTTCTGTAAGGAAGAGGTCTGAGGCGCGGATCCAATTGCACCAATATTTATTAAGCGGGGGCAGAATCAGACAGGCAATGGTCAAAAGGCAAAAACAGGAATATCAGAGGCAAAGCAGAGACGTAAACAATACCAGGCAGGGGTCGAGGTAACAGGCACAGGTTCAGAGATCGAGGGTCGGGCAGTCCGGGGTCACACACAGAGATAACAGATACGGGGAAGAACGCTCAGAAATGTAGCCAGGGCAAAACAAGACTTCGCAGTGCGTGAGTGTTTGTGTGCTGCTTTTATGTGAGTGAGAGAATGAGGTGCAGGTGTGGTGAGGCAATCAGAGTTGATGAGTGAATGGTGTAATGGTGGACGGGAATGTGAGTGCAGTGCATGATGGGAAATGTAGTCCATGGGTGATGTGCAGTTTGAGTGAGTGGGAACCAGATTCATAACAGTCAAGAAATGAAACCATTTTGGCAATTTACTATTGTATAGCATTTATTTGAGAACAAACCTATTGCAAGTGTAGGATAAAATGTTTTGTGGCAGTTCTGTTTAAGTATTTTTTTTGCCAAGATGCTGTCTTGCTGTAACTTTCTTTTGGAATATAAATCAATAATTGTGTTGCAAACCTAAACTTGAGATATGGAAATGCATGGATTATTTTCATTCATCTAGACAAATTAACTAGCAAATAATTTGAAATTAAATATATACATGCAATTTATGTGTTTAATGTATTTATATATCAAACACACATATACACTCTTAAAAATAAAGGTGCTTCAAAAGATTCTTCAAGCGATGCCATAGAAGAACCATTTTTGGTTCCACAAAGAACCATTCAGTTAAAGGTTCTTTCTTACTTTTTTATAATCTGTAGAACATTCTTTCACCACAAACAAACTTTTGTTAAACAGAAAGGTTCTTCAGATATTAAAGGTTCTTTATGGAACCATTTAGACCAGTGATATGCAAATCTGGCTCACGAGATCCACTTTCCTGCAGAGTTCAGCTCCAACCCTGATCAAACTCACCTACCTGTGATTTTCTAATGATCCTGAATACACTGATTAGCATGCTCAGGTGTGTTTGGTTAGGATTAGAGCTAAAATCTGCAGGAAAGGGGATCTCGCGAGCCAGATTTGAGTATCCCTGATTTAGATAAAAAGGTTATTCTATGGCATCGTGAAGCACCTTTTATTTTTAAGAGTGTAGAGCCAACACCCTCATGTAGAGTGAACCTATAAGGTGAATACTGTTTTGTGCATATGATCCATGCATGATGCCCTTACATTGTCCTTTGCATATAATGACAATAGCTCTACCTCTTAAAGTATTTAGCATAAATCACTGGTGCTTTGGGGAATGAATAGGGACAGTAATTTCCAGCATATTACCTTTAGGGTGAGGGGTTTCCTAGTCTGAGTATATGAATTTCATTACTCCTCAATGACAACTGAATTGCTTACTTTTAATTGGAAATTATCACAACTCTCTTGTGAGCTTTACTGTGGATGGCTTTGTCATGCATTTATTCTCATATGGTGCCCACAGTGTCTGCCCAGAATGAGATATATATCAAGTCTCAAGGCAGGAGACCAGGGCCGTAGCTGGGGTTTGCGGGGCAGGTTGTACCAGTGGGCCCTGTTTGAAATTGTTTCATTTGTATGTCCATTCAATTTATTTATTTGTGCTATTTACACAATGTTTAAGTTTTTTTCAAGTTTGTAGGTATTCAGATACAGAACCCGAATTACCAAATGTAAAATAGCACTGCATAGTCTTTACTGTAAAAATTAAATATACAGTCAAACCAAAATTTATTCTGACTTCGGTCTTAAAGGAGAAGCTGTCCAATATTCGTTCTGTCTGCCATTCATGTTAATCATAGCACACTGCTAGAAAATCTCTCACTGCTCGACTAAATCACTTTTGTAACTTTAATGAGAATAAATAAAAAATAACAATAATAATGATATATTTATAATATGTATATAATCTATACATAATACACATGTTCATTATATCTATCATAGATATATATATATAATTAACACAGTGACGACTAATTACTTTACACAATGTATGTAGCATTTCTTATTTATTGTAGTTTTTGTCCTATTGCTTGCAATTTGTTTCTTATCTTTATATCATCACTGACTGTTTATTTATCTTCAGTGAGGTTGAGTTTTTCTCTCTTTAGGCTTGTATTAGTTTGATATTGACATTGGTGACAAGGATTATGAAAATTCTATGGTATTAAAGATTTGAATATAATATAAACCTTTTTAAAAGAAAAAATCACTCTGTCGTGATATATATTGTTATCGTGGTATAAGATTTTGGTCATATCGCCCACCCCTACTTTAAACTATTTTGAAAGTTTAAATTGGCAAGGCTTAAAAACACGTGCAAATGATAAGCTTTCCTGATGACTCACAGCAGTGGCTTATCAACTGACCTGAACTTCTTTTTAGGCTGGCCTTAGCCCCCCCCCCCCCCTATAATCGTCACTACCTTTCACCCCACTAGTGACGGCCCTGCAGGAGACTCTTGTTCTTCAGCAAGCGTAAAAGAAAGTGACCTTGAGCAACAACGGAAGAGAAACTTCTCAATCCTTCTCTGCCTATCCTTCTCGATCAGTCGTTTTGTTGAACTGTCTTTTAGCTGCCCTTTTGCAGGTCATGTACTCCACCGGGGCTGGATGGGCCTGTTATTATCACAGCTGAGGTTCGAGTGCAGTGTGCTTAATCAGGCCTCTAAGAATCTCATTAGCGCACGGATGCGGGCAGATGCAGACGAAAGACAGAAACACAGCGAAGACATCTGCACTCGCACTCTTGAGTAACCATGAGTGCATTTGCAATCTGAATCTGCAGCCAGTGGGAAATGAGAACAACAGTATGGGATCTGCTGTAGACGTGCAGGAATGGTGATCGCAAGGCATGCCATGATGGAAACTCATGACTGAGTGCTTTCCACAACAGAGCAAGGGTAAGGTGTTAAAGGGACAGTTCACCCCAAAATTAAAATGACTCATGCTCCCAACCCGACATTCAGTCTTCTGTGGAACATGAAAGGAGTAAATATAAAGACGGTGCTCATTGTTCAGAGAAAGATTTTTTTGAAATATAATCCATCTTGGAGTCTATGTAATGGGATAGTTCTCCCAAAACTTTAAATCCCATCATCATTTACTCACCCTCAAGTTGTTCCTCAAACCTGCATGAATTTCTTTCTGCTGCTGAACACCAGAATGGTGGTAACCAAACAGTTGATGGTCCCTGTTGACTTCTGTAGTATTCCTTTATGTTCAACAAAATAAATAATCTCATACATGTTTGAAACAACTTGAGGGTGAGTAAAGGATGACAGAAATTTCATGTTTGAGCAAACAGCCCTCATTGCAAGTAAATGGATTCCCATGCAATAAAAAGTTTAAAATATTAGTATTTTCTTACACACACATACATTTTTACTTCACAAGATTGGGGTTGTATGTCGTGTTACCTTTGTGTGGTTTTTAAGTATCAAATTTTGGGTCACTTTATTTACTTGCATTATATGGACTCCAGAGATGGATTTATTTATTTATTTATTAAAATCTTTCATTTCCATTTTTGGGAAGAGTAACTCTTTAAGAACCCCAAAGCTCTGTAATCATGTTGTTCACACGATTTGTGCACTATATAAGACTTCTCAAGTCATACTAGCTTTGTGTGAACAGACCATATCAAAATCTAATGATTTAGACCTTAGACAAGGTAGCGAATATCAATTTTTTTAAAGAAATTAAAATGAGGCTGAAAGGCATAGAAGTACAGTACCTTCAATAGATTGTATTGTTGTTTAACAACATTGTACTGAACCGATTATTCAGCTAAAAAATGACTTTCAGTCAGTGGTGGACAAAGTACACAGATCAAGTACTTGAGTAAAAGTACAGATAGGTATAATAAAATATTACTCCAGTAAAAGTAAAAGTACTGCTTTTTCAATTTTACTCGAGTGAAAGTACAAAAGTACTAAATTTTTTATGTACTTAAGTAAAAAAGTACTGATAGACAGATTTATTTTGCAATTTTATATAGACTACTTTATTTAATTTGATATTAGCACATATTTGTATAATCCTACTGCCCAAAATACCTGGGTTTTTCCCAAAATAACCACTATATAGAGTCAAGATATATATTTTGTTGATATGGACTACATTGATGAGAGTGATGTAGTAATGTTCACTGTGAAGCTTACACTGTCATGTACCTGAGAGAAAACAGATTTCACCATCTAATTTTCACCAGGAAGAAAAAGTGTTTTAGAACTTGTTGTTTTGCAGAACGTCAGTTATATATGACATTAGAATTAGGCCTGAAATTAGAAGAACATTTTAAGGAAAATCTAATTATATTTTCATAATGATTTTTTTTCTTCTCAAACTTTGTCTGTGGTGTAAAACACCCTGGCCAAATGCCCCCAGAGGGCATCACTTCCCACTCTGATAATTACTGTAGTTACTATGTTCTGAACATCACATCCTTTCTTTTCCCTCAGATGGAATCTATCTAGGTGGCTGAATAAAGATATTTGGACTTTACATCAAAAAATGTCCTCAACTTAGCACCAGCAAGCTTGTTAGCTAGACAGTTAGAATAAGCTAACAATATTTACATATTTTCAGTATGGTTATGAATAAACATTCATATCTGTTTACTCGGCTAGTTGATCTAAACAATATAAAAATGTATACTGTTGATAAACAATATAAAAACAGACGTCACATAGGTCTAAATGCATAGCATTTTAATAAAACTGTTAACGTTACAGCAGCGGGAATATGAAGCGTGCATGAGTTATTTTATTTAATCTGTGTTATTTTAATGTTTTGTTTTTTGACCTAAAACATAACGTTAGAGACACTGATGTTGATCTGTCTGCATTCAAGCATTTCAGTGGGCTTAAATATATCACCCTTTACAGCAGATTTAGTTCACAAACAACTGACAGTTTTGACCTAAATATTATTTTCAGTTACAATAATTAATCCTAAAATTCGACATTAGTAACTTACTTTTCACAGCATCAGTAGCGCCTCACAAGATCTCCGGTTCTTTACTTGTGAGTTCAGTTCACTGAAGAAGACTCGCTCTAAACGGATCATTTGAATCAGTGAGTTTTCGACTCGAGAACAGCTGCAATCGGATCAATGCAATTCGTGAATGAATCGTTTGTTGCGATTTGCGAACCGATTGAACAGGTTCATTGAAAAGAATCAGTTTGTTCATGAATCAGACACCGCTTCTGTGTCTCGGAGCACGTGATGTATTATAAGGAGTAACGATATGTTTTATGAAATGTAGTGAAGTAAAAAGTACGATCTTATGCTTTGGAATGTAGTGAAGTAAAAGTAAAAGTTACTCAAAATAAAACTACTCCAGTAAAGTACAGATACTTGAAAAATGTACTTAAGTACAGTAACGAAGAAGTTTTACTTCGTTACTGACCACCACTGCTTTCAGTAGACAAAACTCTATAAAGACAATTTCAGGATCTAGAACCTCTATACAGTTCATGCTATTGCAAGGCCTGTAAGTCCCTTACAGCCTCATTTCCATCCGTGTCAAATTCAATATAGTGTCTATCCTGATTACATTCTTTTCCCTGATAACAGTTACTGAGTCAGTGCAAAGAATCAGTCTGATAAGGCTATTTGTGAAAAATCCTTCAGGGCTGAGTTTCCAGCATCATAAGCAAAAGTAGAACGTATCCATTTCCTCCAATGGTCTCTACTGTATACAATCGACAATCACAGGCTGCCAGTGCTTTTAGGAAATGCAGCCCAGACTTGTGGCCAGGTCAAGTAATTATTTTAAAAGGTCTGATTCAAAAGAACAATTGGGTACAGGAATCTGCTATTAGCAGACTGTACCCAGTCACAAACACGTCAAAGCAAAATGTGCTCTCCAGTATATGTGATAGAAAGGGTGAATGAAACGTGATTTACGGCTAAAGTAAATAAGAGCTGGAGCCTGTCTTGGTTATCACACTCACTCCTGCTCTTTGTACTCCAAGCTCTTTCTCTCTCTGCCTGTGATTCTGTTATCCCCTTCAGTGTCCGGCTTTAAAGTGGTATGCTTGGAGCACTACTAAACGCTGCTGTGTCATCTCCCAGTTTACCGTGGCAAATGATAACTTTTACCAGTAACCTTGATCTCACTATTGGCGTGAAATGATGCAGAAAGAGAAAAATTGCTGGTTCGTCTCAAAGAGAATTTACGCTTGAAGCTGTTGGGATATAAACATGTCCGTGGTGAGATGAAAGTGTGAACATGAACCTTAGCTCTACTATGATTAGACTACAGGATTATATTACTGCATCTTCGTATTCTGAAGTGGCTTTCTGTTTGGTTGGAGATTAAAATATTGCAAGTTTATACTGGAGGGTTAAATTGGGGGTTTGGAGGTGGGGGAGCACCAAAACCTGGTTGTGATGACCTTTTTTTGGTCATATAGTGTTTGAATTTGGCTGAAAATAGGCCCTTTAAACGTATTAATCCAATATTCTTTATTTCATATTTATTATTGTTACTCACTTTGACACATGTATCAAAAATTAAAACAAAACAATATTTGAAAAAACAACATTTTTTTATTAACGTTTTAATGGTCGTTGAGCTGCTTTATAGCTGATTCAACTTTTTCTGTTTTGATATATAATATATATCAATCAAATATTTCATATTTGAAGCATTTTGCTAAATTGACACTATTTTTGACCTGATTTGAATCAACATTGAACTGACACAATCTGAATAACAACACTATTGTCTTCTGTAGAGCTTCTGTAAAGAGAATTGAACTTATCTAAAAATGTATAACAGTTATTGAACTGAAATGAATCAACACTGAACTGACATACGCTGAATAACAACACCGCCTCTTTGTGGAGCTGGCACCAGAATTCGATTTTTTCTTACAGTTAAGCTGCTTTGAAACTATGTATTGTAGTCTATAAAACGCTGAATTTTAATTGACCATCACACATTTTATCACAATATATGTGCATTTTATTTTGCACCATTTTATGCTGATTACATTTATATTGTGTAATCTTGTATATATGGAATGTGTAGAGTTGATGAAAGGTTTTTTAAAGATTAATTTTTTTGCGTCTAGCTTTTTATTACAGTAGGACAGTGCAGAGGAGACAGAAATCGAGGTGGGGGAGAGAGAGAGTGGGATCTGGAATTTTTTTTGTAAACAGTATGTTGTTATAATAATACAAACTTTAGCTCTGAAAGCAGTATAATAATCAAGCAATTCATTGTCTCACTCCCTCAGTTGCACCTCAGCAGTGTTCCACCTTGTTTGAATTCTTGTCATACTGGAATTGGCCTTACATTTGTCGCTGTGTAAGTTTCAGTATCTCAAGATCTTGTGTCAGGAATGTACGCCAGGAATGTCTTGTGTCAGGAATGTACACCTTCAAGAACAGAGCACTTCATGAGTTTGTTTCATCTATTCTCTTTCATCTTCCTTTCAGACATCAGGGACAAACCTTTATTCTATAATCTTACCTTTATTCATGCTTTTTTTGTTTCTATTCAATAATACTTTAGTGAATTTTCAGACAAAGGGAAAAAAGATTAGTCACCAACTTTTGTGTTTTCACACTCAAATAACTTAATGAAGCTCAACACATACTTGGAGCAAATTAATATTTAAGATTTATTTCTTCATATTGTGGCATTTCGATTTTTTTTATTCTTAAGATTGGATTTCATGGTTGACTTGACAAATAGACTTTATATTAAAATTAACTAAGAGGAAAATGAGAAACAAGAGACCAAAAAGATGCAGATGAGCTGAAGGCCACTGTCAAAGAAGCCTGGGCTTCCATACCACCTCAGCAGTGCCACAAACTGATCACCTCCATGCCACGCCAAATTGAGGCAGTAATTAAAGCAAAAGGAGCCCCTACCAAGTATTGAGTACATATGCAGTAAATGAACGTAGTTTTCAGAAGGCCAACAATTCACAAAAATGTTTATGAAGTATTCTAATTAGTTGAGAAAGTGAATTGGTGGGTTTTTTGTTAAATGTGAGCCAAAATCATCACAATTAAAAGAACCAAAGACTTAAACTACTTCAGTCTGTGTGCATTTAATTTATTTAATACATGAGTTTCACAATTTTAGTTGAATTACTGAAATAAATGAACTTTTCAACGACATTCTCATTTATTGTGATGCACCTGTATAAAGTACATTTCATACACAGTGGTAATTCAAAGTGCTTTACATAAAAGGAAAGACATAGACATTAATAATAATAATAATAAAAACAAGGAATTAAAAAAACAAAAACAAAAAAATCACAACAATAAAAAAATTATGAAATAAAAATGTATTTTAAATTAATTTAAAACAGTTAAGAATAGAAAATGATTAAACATAGTGCAATCAGTTCGGGCATAGAACAGTGCTCATTCAACAAATGCACAGCTAAACAGATGAGTTTTGAGTCTAGATTTAAATGTGGCTAATGTTTTAGCACATTTGATCTCTTCTGGAAGCTGGTTCCAACTGCAGGCGGCAAAATAGCTAAAAGCAGACTTCCCTAGTTTTGTGTGAACCCTTGGTATTTCTAACTGACTCTATCCTAATGATCTGAGTGGTCTGTTAAGGTTTATATTCAGTGAGCATATCTGCCATATATTTAGGTCCTAGGCCATTGAGTGACTTATAAACGAGTAAAAGTACTTTAAAATCAATCCTAAATGTAACTGGAAGCCAGTGTAAGGACCTGAGGACTGGTGTGATATGCTCAGATTTTCTGGTTCTAGTCAGAATCCTGGCAGCAGCGTTCTGAATGAGCTGCAGCTGTCTGATGGTCTTCTTTGGAAGGCCGGTGAGGAGACCATTACAATAATCCACCCAACTGGTGATAAAGGCATGAACAAGTTTCTACAAATCTTGACTGGAAACAAAATGTATAATTCTTGCCATGTTTTTGAGATGATAGTATGCTGATTTAATTACTGCTTTGGACATGATCCAAAAGTGTAACAGCAGCAGTTACCAGGCCTTTGGATCCCTTTACAAGAATTTATAACATACAACAACGTAAAATAAACAACAGACACCATCACAAAATTTGTAATGGTTTTACTGGTTATAATGGGACTTGTATTGTTTTTAATGGAAACTGCAATGGACTCTGTTGGTCTCATCTGGTAATTGGTCATCTTCTGTTGGTGACTTGTTAAAACCAATAAATCCTAATGGAATATGTCCCATTTTTTTATGGTTTGTAATGACATTTGTGATGGTGTTAGAATTTTCTGTGATGGTTCTATTGTTTTTTTCATCAGGGTTGCCTCATTGTTTTTATATAATGCATTTTAAGTTATTTCAAAGGCTGTTGTTGGCTTAGGTCTGTTTTTATAACCACCAAAAAATAAAAATTGTCTTAATACTTCTTTGATTATGAATGTAGCCTACCTGAAATGTCGCGTCACATTTTTGTTTTTTGAGCAACTGGGATGGTGCCTCCCCTGGAAAAACTGCATACTCTGCATATAGGGAGCGGCGGTACTGATTTTTATCGTCCACGATATTGTTCATATCGCACAGACCGGGACCGCAAAGGGGCAGGGGCTCGAGCTCCCCCGTGCATGCCACTGCTTCATGGGCCACAGGACAAGGTTTGCTGGAAGTATCTTCTTCCTTGTGATCAGTCAAAATAGCATAGAGCACAATTCACCACACTCATACATGAACTGAGCAACATTGTCACTTGATGGATGTGTCAATCCCAGCTGTCATGGGCAGAGTTTATTAATTTACAGACTGCTACTGCAATTAAAACCATGTCAAAGGGGAAATGAGACCGCTCCACCCTTTTCACCATCTCAGCAGCTTCTAACTCCTGCACACTCAAATTATGATAGGTGTCAATCAAGTGGTTGCATGGCAACACAAATGTGACTGAAGCCAACAAGTGTGACATTTGAGCAGGGGTAAACAGAAATGTTTAATTGTGAAATTCTAATCAGTCATCATGTTGTGTGCAGAACAGTGCTCACACTGAGCTTATGAGACGGATCTGATTTACTATTTGAATAATGTTAAGTGAACATGGTTTAAACCACGATATCTTTGGTCTGTTGATTTTGGCTTATCTTTGCAGCCCACATTTCATCATTGATCTACTTCCACAAGAAAAACCTTGAGTAAAAGCTCAAAATGATCAAATCAATGAAAAACACAGAACACTCATTACAAAAGGAATTAGCCTTTTTAATCTTACATTGCATTGAAAATTTACATAATAGTTTCATACATTTTACAAATAATTTCTTCATAAAAATATATTTCTTTACAAAACTTTTTTTAAATTCTTTTTTACCCATCTTTTTATATATCTTTTGAATGCATTAACATGAGGAGTACCTAGCTGTACTGCAAATATTCATCTGTTTGATCGATAAATGTGTTTTTTTATTGCAGTCAGTTATAGCAAAAGCTGTTGTTGGCAAATAAGTTCAGACTAGCGAAGGAACTTAAAATGTCTCGGACGGGCAGTGGCGTTGGATAAAATTGTATTTCTGAACCACACATTTAAAGGGCGGGGAGAATTTAAAATCCATAAACTATATGGCAGAAGTGAGGAATTAGTAGAGGAAGTGAGGAATGAGTAGAGGAAGCAGCAGACCGGGGTCACATGGTTTTTGCTAGGCACTGTGGAAAAATCTGCCATGTATTTTAAAAAATCGTAGAGATAAATAATAAATTAAAATAAATCAGTAATGCCAATGATGTGAAAGACTGCAAATCCCTATGGCTGAGAGCAAAGATCAATGAATGCAAAAAATATCACAGGTTGGTTTGTTGGATTTTGGAACTCAGGACATTGATGTCAGCATAGCCTCCTGAAGACTGCAGCGTTCACTCCTGTCGATGCACAACTGTGCACCTGGACTGTAAGATCACATTCATTCTACTGACACAGAATCATTTTCAATATCTTTTCATATGACCTGTTTAGGAAAATGTGGTGGTGAGTACTTTAGAAGGCACTGGAATGAATCTCACAGCTTGCAGGCCTGGAAACACACGGCTAACAGTGTCTGACCCTGTGTCTTCACAATAGTGTGATATGTTTTTCTTTGTTATAACTTTGTTTAGGTTGACCAAACCCACTTTAGATATTTTAAGGTCCAATAATCAATGTTTGTTAATGATTTGGATGAACGTGTTTAGTTTAAAACACAACAAGGTCAGACATAACCAGAAAGGTGTTTCATGGCCATATGTTCACGATAGATATGATCATATTGTTGCCACCATATATCAATATACCTTAAGAAACATGCATTTGTCTGTTACCGTATGTAATCTGAGGTTTATATAAAAGTATACTGTATAAATGTCAAGTGCATTTCATTTTATACACATTTTTTATACAATAACAGTAATAATAAGAATGGCAAGTTGTAATAATGACCAAATTATCATATCCTATTTGTTTACCAAATACAAGCAATAATGATTTCGCACTGAAACTCCAATTAAAAATAAATACAAAGGAAAAACTAATCTGCAGGCTTCAGATCAAAATACTGAGATTTGTCCTACGGCCCATTCTGAAAATGGGTGCTTATCAACAGACACACTGACATACTGAATATCAAAGATCTATCACAATTATAAAAAAAAATCCTCAGGAGATAATGACACACCACTTTTCCACACATTTTCTCTCATTTTACCCAATCACATAATGCCTCAATGTCCAATCATAGAGATGATTGGCGACATCAGGAAGCGAAGCTAAAGGAATGAGCTGTAAATTAAACGTTGTGCACCATAAAAAACTGTCAGAGAAATAGCGTTTTAGCCGATGTGAATAAACACTAGTTAGAATCGTTCTCTTTTGGCCTATCCCATGTGGTAATATATAGCACAAAAATATAGGTGGTGAATGCTCCTCATATATATGCAAGTAGATTTACAGATTGCCTTCCCCTAAAAAAATACCCAGTCAACTGTGAAGAAGCACTCACGGAGTGTGAATAAGGTCGCAGAAGAATCTCTTCATGCTTTCCGTCATGAAGAATCTTTTCAGAGTCAGTCTTCAAAAATCCCCCATGACAATGTTCCATACATGTCCTCTGCAGACGCACATGTTCAAATGGTTCCTGAAGAGTGTGCTTTATATATCAGAGGAAGAGCAACAGCGTTTGTGCTAGACATCCTCTGCGAGTCTCAGACAAATCCGTCCATGACTGTACTGCGATTGTTTCCACCTCCATTTAAAAAAACAAAGCAAAAACCCTTAAATAAAAAACAAAAAACTTCACAGATGTTCTCGCGTCAGGCGGACCTAATTATACCATTGTGCAGACTGTGTTCAGATTGGGGTCAAATCGGACAGCTTTGCCTTCCGAGGACTTTGCGTTGGTGTTGTACATGGGGTTCTCGAAGGCGGCCTGCCCATTGTTGTTCTCGTGAACCGAACAGCCTGTGTACTGGGTTTTTGGAGTAGTCCTGTCAGAGCGAAACAACACACACAAGATAACATCAGGACATCATTAGAATAAAATCTGCAGCAGCTTTGAGAGTTCGGAAAGATGTGGAGCGGCAGCGGGTTATGTGGAATCACGCAGGGAAGAAAGCTAGCATCTAATTATGATTGTATTCAATAACCTGCAAACCAGCTAATTCTGTCTCTAAAGAAAGTATCTGTCACCAAATCCATCCTGCACCAAATGATGATGAATTTGTCAGTGACTAATTTCTAAATTCGTTCTGATCTGTCTAGAACACTCTGCAACCAAACTTTGACAAACGAGGACAGATGGCAAGACTCACCGCTGTTTGTAGAGATAAAATCCAAAGCCTGCAAATATCAGGGCGAAAAAAGGCACAAGGATTGCTATGGCCACAGAGCTACTGTTTGTACCATGTGGTGGATTTGACGAATGATTACTTTCCGACATATTCAAACCTGCAAGACATCGAGAAACACAATAATTTCCATTTCAGCTTGTATTCGTGTCTATTTAATATTTTTTTTGTCAAAAAATGCATTGATGAAACAGGGTGAGAAAATGTTTTACAATGAAATAATACAGCATGCAAAAAAATATAAAGATAGGCTCCATACCTAGCCTTTGCAGGCCAAACTGGCCGTAGTCTTTACCCTGTATAAAGCCTTGAAAGACATATGTGGACCCATCTGGTTCAGCAGACACCTGACGACAAACAATCAAACACATCAACTGCCTTGCAGACCAATGGGAATGTATTATCCACTTATAATCGCTACTGCTCACACAGATTGCAAAATAACACTAAAGATATATTAACAATGAAATTGTCAACATGCTCGAATGTCTTATTAGCAGTTCACATTCACATTAGCAATGGTGGACAGTAATAAAATATACTTCAGTAAATTTGAAGTTAATTTTAAAAGTATTCAAATTCAGAAAATATCTAAAGCATAATATTTGACGTTTCCCTTCACTGCTGTATATTTCAGAAAAAAATGTAATTCCTTGTTATTTTGAAGGGAAGAAATCACCCACCGTAAGAAGCAGAGTCATGTTTGATTCATTAATAAATCATTCTTTTGAGTCGACTGAACTGGTTCACAAATCATATTTAATGATTCTTTAATTCAACTGATATGGCTGTACGTTTACAGAAGTAGAAACAAGTGTTATTTTAGTTTTGAGATACTATTACATTTTTGATTAATATATTAAACCAGTTTTTATTTTTATATTTTCTGTTTTTATTTTTGTAAGTGGTTTAATTTTAGAAATGTGTGTTTTTGTCATTTGACATTGTTCTTTTTTATGTATGCCTTTATAGTGTATATTATTTTAAATTCAGTTATAGTTATGATACATATTGCTTTGGTAACTAGCAAAAATAAGTTGTTTTCAATATTTTGTTTTATTTCTGCTAACGTTTATGGTAACACTTTAAATTAGAGAACACTATTCACTATTAACTAGTTGCTTATTAGCATGCATATAGCTAGCATACTGTCTGTTTATTAGAACTTAAAGCACATATCAATGCCTTTTTCTGTATAATCATATTCTAGCTCCCACATATCCGCCCCTTTATTCCTGAACATAACCACTACAACAGCTATCTTTCTTACTATCAATAGTGTTTATTGAGGGAAAACCCTGAATTAATAGTGAACATGCATTCCCTAATCTAAAGTGTTACCACGTTAATTTCATGGTTTTAAATTTAGTCTGTTTAGTTTACAACAATAACCCCACGTAGAAATGTAAAAGCAGTGCACTTACTTTTACTGAAGCAATATTTCATCAGGATATATGTATTTTAACTCAAATACAGGATGCATGTACATCATCCATCATTGAATTTTAGTATATAACACTATATTCCTCTGTACAAAATAGCCTAAAAAGACACATGTGCACATACAAATCCATCCAGGGTCCACTGGTCTTCTTTGATCTTGCTGAGTGTGGTAGATGAGGACGCTTTCACATGATACACCAGCAGCATTAGACGTGCTTCCTGGCTCTTATAGACACCTACGACAGAGAACAGAGAGCAGACAGCTGTCTCCATGTTCTGCGTACATGTGTTTCATCCTCTGATTGCTCTCTTCTTGTCTCGGTCACTCTCTCTAACTGCTGAACAGAATTGCAGGCACACACTCCAGTCTGACCACAAAATAAAAGTATTGACAAGCCCTGCTTTACCTAAGACACAGCTCTTTGTCTACAAGCATTCCTCCTGACCTAACTGTCCACTTTCTAAACCAAAAGCAAGAAGCTAATTGAGAACATGCAGACACACACTATATTGCCAAAAGTATTGGGTCAACCCCTTCAAATGAAAGGTTTGACTACTTTAGTAATTTCCATGAGTACAAATCTTAATGTTTAAGCATATAATGATATTCTAGGGAATTGTGTGCTTCTAATTTTATAGCAACAGTTTGGACAGGACCCTTTTCTATTCTAACATGACAGTGCCTCTGTGTATAAGGCAAGGATCAAAGAGAAATGATGATGCAGTCAGTGTGGAAGAACTTGACTGGAAAGCCAAGTCCTAATCCCAGTTGAACACCTCTGATGTGAATTTAGATGCAGACCTTGAGCCAAAAACTCCTTACCAAACACCAATGACTTGTACATATGTGTACAGTCATTTCATACACTTCAAAACTGTTGCAACAGTGGTGGAAATACAATTTTTAAGTACATGAATTATGTTTCCATCTTTGTTGCCACAGATTGGAAGTAGGGCTGCAACAACTAATCGATAAAATCAATTATTATCGATAATGAAAATCATCGACAATGATTCTCATTATCGATTAGTCGGGTCTGCCCTCAGTGACATCCAGCTTCAGCCGGTTGCTCAAATTACAGCACTGAATAATGCAGTTCTATGGATAAAATGCATCTACAAATAGTGGAGGAAACATAATGAGATTCCGCGGAAGTAGTACGTGATCCAAGCTGTCCACAACATGATAATTCTTTATTTTGAGCTTTAAGTTAATGCATTAGTGTAAAGGCTTGCCCTGTCAGGTGCTGTGACAGATGCGTGTGCATCCCCAGCACAAAAAAATTTCAGTTTACGGTCATATCCTTATCTATAAATGTCACAAATTCACGCGAGCATTTCCATTTTTGCTTAAAGGTCCATCCTGACAGCCTGTGTTGAGTTTAAAATATAGAATGAGCGCCAGGCGGGAGCTTGCACGCGCCTCAGACAGACGGAACACAGAGAGGGAGACAATTAACAGGATATGCAGCACAAAGTTGTCCATTGTGCTGAATTATCTGTTGTTGAAAGTTAATTTAAGGTTTAAAAGTCAACATGCAGTGTGAATATTTTATGAGAGTATGAACTTTAAAGGGACAACAGCGTGCAATTGTCTGAACATAAATGAGACGCTCCATAACTGCCTTTTATAGAATAAAGAAATGACAGTAAGACATGACTGTGATCAAAGTGAACGTGTGTTCCTGCAGAACATTCCTCACTTAATCTTTATTATTATTTAAATTTTTAAAAGAGATTTAAACTATATTCACTATTACACTATTTAACAAATGATGTAAAGTTTGTGCCACTGCTGCTCTAAACTAACAGCATTGGTGATTTCCAAAATCATGTTTTAGCTTTTTGTATCGGTTAGTCCTCCAATATGTGTAAGCTCTTTAGTAACAGTAGTAAGCTATTTCTAATGTTTTTTTTCAGATATCCAATTACAGTCAAAAAGTACATAAACGATGCAAGCAAGAATGCAAGCTATTATGAGGCCATTTTTATTATAAATACTAATTAGTTGTTTCTGTTTGTAATTTGCCCAATAAATGACAATAACATTTTTCGATTTAAATATATTCTTGACAGATTCCTAAAATATTAGTTTTCTCTTTATGACAGGTGGTCTAATAAATTAAGCACTGTATGTTTTCATAGCATTCAGTTTGTTGAAGGACATTGAGCAGAATGTGGAATAGTGTGTTTTTTTGTCAATAAAATAAAATAATTTTATGTAATCCGATTAATCGAAAGAATAATCAGCCAACTAATCGATTATAAAAATAATCGTTAGTTCCAGCCCTAATCGGAAGTATCTTTTTCTTTTCTAAAGAAGGGGGTGTCCCAGTACTTTTGTCCATATATTGAATGTACAAGTCATTGGAGTTTGGTAATGAGTTTTTGGCTCAAGGCCTGCATGTAAAGTCACACCAGAGGTGTTCAGCTGGGATTAGGACTTGGCTTTCTGCAGACCAGTCAAGTTCTTCCACACTGACTGAATCATCATTTCTCTTTGATCCTTGCCTTATACACAGAGGCACTGTCATGTTAGAATAGAAAAGGGTCCTGTCCAAACTGTTGCTATACAATTAGAAGCACACAATTCCCTAGAATATCATTATATGCTTAAACATTAAGATTTGTACTCATGGAAATTACTAAAGCAGTCAAACCTTTCATTAGAAGGGGGCGACCCAATACTTTTGGCAATATAGTGTAGCTAATGACACTCAAGCATTTTGGGTGAACAAATACATTTCATTGCCCTCCAACTGGCTGATGACTAATCAGTTGATGTTTCGCTGTTATGATCATATTACCATTCCGACAAGTCCATTTTTCACTTGAGTGACTGGTGGTTTATTCACCTTTATTCACCAGTGATTATTCCTGATAGCTGGCCAATAGGAGTGTATAAGATTAATTAGATGGTGTAAAGCATTTGTCAGCTTTATGAAGACTCATGAGTGGAAGAGGAAGGTGATACAGTCAGTCTAATGATCTAAATTTTACTCTGATGGGCTGAATTAGATTTTGTGATGGTAAGAACACACAGTCCTATGTTTGCTTCCCCTGTTTGTTTGCCTGTAGTGATAATGTGTTCTGTCAGCTCAGTAAATCTGCAGAATTTAACAATAAACCAACCTGAAAGGAGAAGTTCCATGTTGCTGCTTGTTAATGTGACGTTAACTCTACCCGTGGTTGTATTAAAGCTTGTGATACTCAAAGTCATTGGTTGTTTTCTTCCTTTGTAGTTATATGAGCCCTTCCAGATGTAGTTAGGGGCAAATACATCACCAGGAACTGTAAACAAATAAACAAAGGAAAGACACATGAAATATTATTCATAATGTTATTGAAATAGTATCATTCAATATTAGTCATATCAATCCATGGACATATTATATTATAAAATATATAATGCTCAAATACATCTGCATTTTTTTGCGCATATTAAATTACCAAAATGTGTCTTTTAATTTACATGAACCTGCAAATGAAGCCTTTCTTAGACACTTAATCCACTTAATGGATTAAAATTAAGTCTTAATCCACTTAATTCCAAACTCCAGCGACCCAAGAACCACCCCCACATATGAAAAATTTGGTTCTAGTAACAATTTATCATAATTTTATTTAAAAATAAGTGAATTCAAGTACACATTTAGCCATTGAGATAACTGGGACTAATGTCCTAATTAACCTAAATTCACCCTAACAATTGTTACATTATAAAATGCATAACATTTTATGACAAAAAAATTGACATACTGATAATTTTTTTATAACTTAAATGCAATGTAAGTCGCTTTGGATAAAAGCGTCTGCTAAATGCATAAATTTAAATGTAAAATGTAAATATCATGGGCTAATTGTTTTTCATAAAGTCAGAAAATCTTTTTTATGTTATAAACGGGATATTTATAAATACATATAAATATACAGTACACACTTACAAATATATATATAAATATTTATGTTAGTATATACATAATATATATATTTCTGTTAGTATATACATAATCATTTATAACTATATTTATGTGCAGTAATATAGCCTCTTATATCTTACTGCTTAAGCAAGCCAAATGATTAAGTCAAATTTAGCCATAATTCAGCATATAAATAAAATTATTCACTTATTCAGTTAAGATATTTATAATAGAGCCAGATAAGAAATAATGTGTTGGCCGGAGTTTTCAGATAACACTCTCTGAGTGTTGAGGTTCTTCACAAAGGCAGTCAATTTTCCTGTAATCCACCGTTTCAGAACCCAGTAGCTCCACGGGTTCTCTGTGTCTTACTGATCCTAGGATCCATCAGTTTCTAGAAATACATTGGATATCTAGTTTGTCCTTTCTGTCATGGACTCGAGTGACTCCGAGGAGTCATATTTTCTGTAGGTGTTCCAGCCCGGAGGAGCTTCATCATTGCACGCTTAAAGCTTTGCAGGACACCAGCTTGTCTCCTACTTAATCCTGCTCTCGAAGTATATAAATGCAAGATAAGCAATATGCTTTAAGAAAGTCTGGAAAAGTTCAGTAGGATTATCTTGTGATTCCAGTCAAGGTTCTTGTGGCTGCCAGACTACTTTACTGTCAAACTAACTGGAACCCGTTTTCTCCTCATTACCCCCGTCCTCCTGGGGCTTTGGTCTGGAATTCATCACGGATAGAGACTGTTTAAGGTACCATTGCACTCTGTGGCCAAATAGAGGAGATTCTAAGCCAAAATTATGCATCCTAATTGAGGTGCACTTAACACTCATAAGTGGTCTTTCAAATGAAACCCTGTTTAGTAATAACAGTGCACCCACCATTTAGCTTCGGACTCGGTGTCCCTGGGACTGGTTTAATAGGCTTTTCGGAGAGTTTGGAGCCCGCTGGGAAAGAAAGAGCAAAAATTAATAAGGCATTTAAATTAAAAAAGATTGACAGATCAAATTGGCATCACTTTTATCATTTCATGCGTACAGTAACATCACCAGGCAATAGTGTGCCTCCTTTCTTCTCTTTCACAAAGAAAAATCAGGTGACCTCAGACAGCATGGGGAGACACACGGTCTACATATCAAGCAGCAGCTGAACATTCAAAAGGATGCTGTTTAGGACAGGCGCAGAAAAATGAGGAAACACAGCCCCATTACAGTTTGGAGAAGCTCCATGTCGACCGCTCGGGATTTTTTATAGACAATCATCTGTTTATATGCAGTAATTACTGGAAAGTGTACAGCTGTGTGCATGCACGGCGGCGAGTGCTTGCTGCTGTGATCCTGATGCTGAGATGAGGAAGATAAAATCACAGCACTGCAGCATGCTGGCCACAAATGTTGTCTGGTTTAGAAAAATGAGTTATAATAGAGAATAGAGAGAAATCAATTACATTTAATTCTAAATTTTAAAAGTAAATAGGGAAAAGGCTATGAAATCAGGGATATCATGCACCTTATTTTTTTGAGGGGGCTCTTGGTGTTGACTTGGTCTATGTGAAATAAGGCAAAACCCCCCCGCTGAATTAATTTGAAACAATTCAGTACATTTAGGGGTGGGCGATATAGACCAGATTAACCGCTAAAAATGTCAACCGGTAGAGATTTTGAACTATTGTCTCTGTCGTGGTTACACGCTCACATGACATTGCTGTGCTAGACTACATAGTCACAAAAACATATTGTTTGTAAGCATTTTTGTGCATTGCCATTTAAAAACAAGTGATTGTTAAGCTGTTGAAATGCAATCAGCAGTTAAAGAGAACTTATTTTACTAGATGCGAGCACTGTCTGAGAGACTGTTTGTTAGCACTGTCAGAGAGGTGCCAAACACATGAAGACTGCGCTCAAATAGTGCGGGAGTATTGAAGTTATTTTTTACCAAGCCTTGAATGGTTAAAAACATCCATCTTTTATGTATCCAGCTGAGAAAGAAAACACGTAACGGTATATTGTAACTGGGCAGCTCTTACAATGACAGCTAAATCCCTTTTGTAACTTTAATAAGTAGAAATATATATATATATTTTCATAGTGAAAAATATGCACTGTTTTTATAAATTTGATTACTATATACAATAGTGTTTCTTATTTATTTGTTCTACTGTATTTTTTTGTCCTATTGCTTGTAACTGGTTTCTTATTATTTAATCGCTTTGACTGTTTACTTGTTCTTTACTGAGCTTGGGTTGTTTTTTCTATGGTATGAAAAATTGTGATATCATAAAGACTGTATTTGAATAAAAAAATAACTCTAGTGATATATACTGTAAAATAAAACTTACTCATTTTTTTAAAGAAATATATTGTAACATTTGTAATGTCTTTAGGGTCCATTTAATGTATCCTTGCTGAATAAAATTCATATTAGCAATGAATTCATATTCATATTAATAAAAACAACAATCTTACTGACCCTTACTGAACTTTTCAATTTATATTAATAGACGAAGCAAAATTTGAATCGAACAGCCACTTTTTGATGGCACATGATGTCTCATTGATCATGTTGTATAAAATTAATCAAATGTCGTAAAGTAATTTTTTTTATTTATTAAAATTAGTCAAAAAACTCCAATCAGTAAAATCTGAGTGGACACGATTGAATGTTTCTGATGGGACTATTCTGCATGCATGATATATGTTAAAAGTGCTGGCAGAGAATGTGAAAGGATACCTCGACACACAGGCATCTTCCCAGTCCATGTTCCATCAGACTTGCAGACCCGGTGCTCAGAGCCCCCAGACAAAAAGAAGCCAGTCTGGCAAGTGTAGATGAGCGTGTAACCATAGGAGGGTATATCCATACCCAAGACATCCACATGAGGAGGACTCTCTGGCTGTTTACAACTGTGGGCTACAAAGGGAACAAAAGTAATTTAAAAAGAGAAACAAAAGAAATGAAAACACTATCTAGCAAACAGTCTCGGTCCCCATATAATCAGACTTCAAACTTCAGTGGGCAAAATCTAAATTAATTTTGAACTTTAAAGACAACATGGCATGTTTCTTTTGAGAGGATCTATGCTCTCTCCCTGAGTAGCTGACACTGTCACATTCCTGTGCCTACAAAAGCTGGCTGAGAACCTGAGTGTGGCAGACGTTGATGCATGCTGGCAGACGGCACTTAAAGGGAGCGCACCTTTACCTGTCACACCAGCAGATCAAACGCAAGCCAATGCTCACTCAGTCATTCCAACAGCTCCACCATCACTATGACTTTGATCAAAAGTAGCTGGACTGAGGTTTTGGCTCAGTGCACTGGACCTAGTTCTTTTATCCAGGACTTTGATAAGGGTTTCTAACCATGATCACTACATCAAGAGTACAGCCACAAAAGAAAAGAATGTAACCATGCAAAGAAACTATTACAGTATCCAGTTACATTGCTGTGTAATATGGGAGAGTAGAAAATGTAAATCAAAATGTGCCTTGAACATCTTTGACATTAAATTAATATTGGTATTCATGCTCTTTCCTAATATTAAGAGAGATATAAAGGATAGATCAGAGTTTAAAATTATTTTTGATTTGATGTATTGTGAAAAAATATTGAGCAATTGAGCAAAATATTGTTTTCCTCAAATTGTACAAATACCCAATATGATCACAATTATTCATTATTTTCTAAAAAATAAATGACTTAATAAATGTGTATAATTAACTGCATTTGTACATCGCATTCACGCTACTAATTTTTAGCTTTTTGCAGGTCAAAACCTCCCATTGCTATAAATGATATGATACAGTCCATATGAAGTAAATAAATATATTCTCTGGACAGAGCAAGCCACAAGAAAAAAAAGAGAAAAGATACTTATTTTTTTGGAGACAAATCTAGTGGAATGCTAATGGAAAGGACAGCCAACCATTATCAAATGTTATGTAAAATAAAAGAGGGGAATGAGAAAGATGATTTAGCACTCAGCCTGACTCTGTGAGTAGCCAACTGCTCTGTGTAAACAAAATTACAGAGAGTAATTACGGAATTATCTCGATTATTCTGAGGGAAAAATGGTGTGATTAGGTGCGAGCACACAAAAACTTTTTTATCAAAGATTTACAATTAAGTGAGGGGAAGCGCGGTGTCTTCCTAGCCATCTAATTCTTTAATTTCCTAATTTTTCCAAAACAATGACATAACTTTAGGGCAGTAGCATGATGCAAAATGCAATTAGCTTTTGAAATGCTTCAACTGAATGGCAATCTGTCTTGTGAAATTTTCTCATACTTCAGCCTGCTTTAATGATGTAGATTTGGGAGCTTCTGTTGGCAAATGGACATAATCCAATCACAAGCCTCATAGCCCACCATGATAACCCACCAGACCTGGGTGAATCATCTTCATCCATTTGCGATTTAAATACACTGAGGTGATGTCAGGGGTATTTTACATTAGAAAGACTTACAGGGAACGGATTTAAAATTGAGCTCAACTGACATATTAAAATACAAGCACTTGCTGTTTATGTCAAATGCAGATCAAATGCACTGAGATAAAAAAGAGCAACATGTCAGAATTGTAACTAATTAAACTAAGCATTTTATTTTTTATCAAAGTAATTAAAATGAATTATTGAAGGAGTTAGTCTGCTTTAACCCTCTAAGAGCACAGACGGACCTTTATCACTATGAGATCAGTGATTTGTCAATTGATGAAGTGAACCTGGGGAGTGTAGTCAGGGTATCACAGCTCACATTTATCACCCACATAATTCAGAAGCAATTCAACTCAAGTGGTCATTGTGTGAGAAACATTAATCTTCCCCCTTTCAGATAATATGAGACATTTTCTAAGTTATTCTCTTTTAGTATGGTTGAGTATGTACATCATCTGTTCAAATGAACCTCAGAGAAGTAATACATTGATCATTATCATTACAGCACATTTACATTTATTCATTTAGCAGATGCTTTTATCCAAAGCGGCTTACAATTGTGGAATACAATAAGCGATACATTATAAAGAAGCAAACAGTCACAGGAGTGCTTGTAATACAACATTTCAGTCATTGTTCAGAGCAAAAACTAGCTAGACAGGGAGAGGTTAGATTGTCATCAGTGAGTGGAAGTAGGAGGGTGCTGAGCCTGTGTCTGTTCTATATGCAAGCATCGGTGTCTTGAACTTGATGCAAGCTGCAACCAGGAGCCAGTGCAGGGAGACAAAGAGAGGTGTGACATGGGCCCTTTTGGGTTCGCTGAAGACCAATCATGCTGCAGCATTCTGAATCATCTGTAAAGGTTTGATTGTGCATGATGGAAGTTCACAAAGAACATCGGATAGCCAAGAGTTAGTAGGGGCAGGACGTGCTGGCCTGGAGGAGAGAGGACAGATATTGTCTAGACAAGAAGTTAAAGTGGAGCACAAAGTGTCAGTTGCAGCGTTAACATCCAGAGCTGAGAAATGGTAGGTGAGAGAAGAGAGGAGGACACTACAGAGGAAAGATGTGAGGGTGAAAGGGAACGAAGGTTTTATCCAAAGGTAACTGGTAGAGGTGTTGGTGGCTCGGAGGTAGGACTATCTAGGTTAAATGTTATAAAGTAGAGGTCAGAGATGTGTAGGGGTTTTACCAAAATGTTGTCAGCAACACAATTTGTGTGTAAATTAAGTCCAGCTGGCTGCCAGATTTGTGAGTGCTTGTGGTGAAGCGTTGTAAGCCAAATTATGCTAGGAGCGAATGGAAATTTGCAGCATAAGGTTTGTCCAAATTAATATTGAAGACACCAAAGACTACAAGTGGACTGCCATCCTCGGGGAATGAGGACAACAGGCCATCCAGCTCTTCTAGGAAGGTGCCAAATTGCCCAGGAGGCGATAAATGACTACAACATGGAGTTTTACCAGAGCCGTTACAGTAATAGCATGAGATTCCAATGAGTGATTATTGCATAGGGGAGTATTAGTTGAGTATTTTCAATTGTTAGAAATGAGACGACCAGTACCTCCACCTTCCTAACCTGACGGGGGATGTAAGAGAAGGAGTAGTTGTTAGAGAGCGCAGCAGGGGTTGCTGAGTCTTCTGGACAATCCAGGTCTCAGTCAGGCCCAAGATGCTAAGTGCAGTTTGGGAAGCAAAAGCGGGAATAAGATCTGCTTTGTTGACCGAAGACTAACAGTTCCAGAGGCCCATAAAGAAAGAGAGGGGTAAAGAAGAAGAGGTGCAGATAGGCCGCAGGTGAGCAAGATTGCGTTGGCGTCTCCGTTTGATGTAAGAGCGTTGTTGTGAGACAACCGGAATGTATTGGAAACACATGGTAGACGTGGGGAAAAGAGGAAAGAAGGAGAATGAGGAAATAAATAAAGCAAGAAACAAAAATAGGTAAGTGCGTTGCCAGTGTTGTTGAAGTCGCGCAGGAAACTAACAGCGAACTAACCTCAACTTAAATACACAGCTAATCCAGTTGAGTGGAAACTCATTTTATTTTCTGTATCAAACTGCAGTTCGTTTACACAGCAGCGTGTAGACACCATGTGAGTTACACTGGGAATGTAACTCATAGCTAAATCTAGCAGTGTGAAACAGACCTTTGGGTGACTCTGAGACTACTGTTTGCCACCTGTTAAATTGCGATTAAACGCTGGCAAACTGAAACACACTTAGTTTCGATTCGAGACATTTGCGTGCTTTAGGCTTTGCTGTGATATTTAGAAAGATATTTAGGTGATGGAGATTTGGTGCCAATCACGGAACCGGCTTTACTGACGAGATGCGCATGATAATCGCATGCGATGAATTGCACAGCCCTAGTCCGGACTAACCTCCATAGTCTTATTAGGTCAGGTTTGGTAGCTGAGCTGAACCAGACAGTTATTGACGTGCAGAGGATGGATTCAACGATGGCGGAGTACAACTGTTTCAGCAGCTCCTGTTTCTCAGCTGATGAAGGAAGTACAACCTCTGCTGGGCCTTTTTCAAAATGGACTCAATGTTATTGTCCCACTTCAGGTCCTGGGAGATGGTGGTGCCCAGGAACCTGAATGACTCCATTGCAGTGCTGTTCATGATGGTGTGTGTGGAGGAGAGCAGCGGGGTTTCTCCTGAAGTCCACGATCATCTCCACAGTTTTGAGCGTGTTCAGCTTCAGGTTGTTAAGACTGCATTAGACAGCCAGCTCCTTAACCTCCTGTCTGTAAGCAGACTTGCCACCATCTTGAATGAGGCTGATGATTGTGGTGTCATCTGCAAACTTACGGAGCTTGACAGAGAGGTATTTAGATGTGCAGTCGTTCGTGTAGAGAGAATCTTCCCAGCCACAATAGATGCTGCCTGTCTGTCAGAAAGCTGGTGATCCTCTGACAGAGATGGAGATGGAATGTAAATGCACAATTTACATGATTAAAAGAGCTCGAAAACCTTACTAAATCTCCTAAGGCAACTCGTAGTGTTACATATTATCGAGGCTGAGAAAAGAACACAGCGCTGCAGACAACAGGTAGCTAAATGCCATAATTATCGCTGTTTTCCATGTTTGTGGAGTAAATGTGTTTACAAGGCTTTTTAAAAAGGCCAGGTAGACGGTGTTTCGTATTTGTTTGTCTAATCAGCGTACACTTACATAACTAGTAGTTCCAATTTAACTCTTTTAGACCCTACTCTGAAATTAGTTCCCCCAAACGGAGTTCCTAGAACTAAATAAATTCCTATTTCCTGTGGTGCGAACACATCAAAAAGCAGGAACATCCACCAATAGTTCTAGGAACTTTAAAAATGTTGCTCCAATGCAAAAGCCCCTTTGGTCTGAAGATGAACTCGACTCTCTTCTAGTCTCAGTTTTGACTTGGATTTGAACAAGCTGTTCTCGACTACAACACTTGTGGACCCATTTGTCTGTAGCTTGGCTATAGAAATACATTTAGCATTTATTTTAAGTCAACAAATAAGAAAATAAGAAAGAGACTTTCTTAAGAAAGTAAATAAGAAACTTTACCCACAAATATAAACTGGTATTTTAACAGATTCCCAAGGATGTGTAATGGAGAACACTTACGGATGCACTCCGGCTGGGTCCCGCTCCAGGTTAGGTCGGCCTGGCAGAGTCGCGTGGTGGACCCCTGCAGCAGGTGACCAGGCTGACACTGAAAAGACACCATACTTCCAACCTACACAAACACATATACATACACATCAGACACTGTGCTACATAACACAATATTAAACACCTAATACTTCCAGCTTTTGAATGACAGTTTCACTCTTGAGGACAGATGCTACAAAAGACTGCGACTACAATGGTGTCGCTCAGAATTTCACATCTTTTAGGTTCCTTCTGCATCGTTGTACACCATCTGCTTCCCAGACTCGTTCTCTTAAAAGCTAAAATGGATGTGCCCTAATGGATATTCTCATATATGGTACTTACCTACTTTACCTACAGCTAATGTAATCACCAGAACATGCACTTAGGAAGCCATTGTGACCTCCTTTACGGACCACTAGTGATGTAAAGTGGCACGTATTTCCATAATATATGGTAGTGCTCCTCATGTGAATGTGGCAACCATATGCTATAATCAGCAAGGTCATGGGACAAAAAAAGTGTTGCATATATGCCTATAAGTGTGAGCTGTGCTTTAGTATACATCTGAGGGAAGTAAAATATTAACGCGTCACTGAGTGGCATGTGGGCTTAGCACATTAATTGATTAATATGTCCCTGCTCACTGTGAACACGGTTGACGAGCCATAGACACTGGCGCTTATCTGGGGTGTGCGATATCTCCTCTCACTGACTCCAACATCATTAAGTCCCAGAAAGCAAAAGAGCTTGACTGGCTCCTTTTTCTCGAGGCTAGACAAATGATTTACGAATATAGAAAGGATGATATTTAGCCGTTTCATGAAGCCTCTGCAGGGCTTAACCTCTGATACTGTAACGACTTGAATTCTTAATGCCAGCACATCTTGAATGCGCTTCCTCAGCAGACGCCGAGTTTATGTTTTTCTCTCCTCACATCTCCCTCAGTTCACCTCTCTGTCCTGCTCCCCTGACAAAGCATAATCAGATTAATTTGCACTACTGAGAAGTTGATTTGTTTTGCTCTTTTTGAGTGGTTCTGTGGTGGTTATTACATCTATGCATACATTTCACCGCTCCTCAAGTGTAAAAAGTCTTGAGTTCTTAATAATATCTAGTAGTGGATGGGAGGGCCTACAAGAGGGTCAGTTTGTCTTAAGTGTGTTTGATAAAAGCCATGAATCATTCTTTGAAAATCATTAAAATCGTTTTCATGAAAGAATAAGGGAAGGTCTGAAATCTTTATTCTATACTGAAATCAAGACAAACTTGTTTTTTTACTTTGAAGACTAAATAAACAGCTCACCTAAAAATGACGCTGTTATTCCAACTGCTGTATTAATTTCTATATTCAGTGAAACTGAAAAGGATCTTTGATACTGATTATTGTGAAAAAAAAATTGTTTGCGACTGTGAAAAAGTGTTGTGAAAGTGGTCCATACAACTCATGCTCTATATGCCATGTAGTTTCAGGTTGGAATGACATAAGGGATACTAGCTTAATAATATGTGATAACAAAATGTTTCATTTTTGATTAACTTTCCTTTAAAAAGCAGTGATTCTCATCAAGGTGGTCGGGGCCAAGATGACTTAAAAGTCTTTAAAATAAAGACAAAACAATTATTAAAATAAGCCAAAACAATTTCTTATTTGAATACACCCCCTCAATAATTGTTATTTTGATTTGAATAATTATACAAGTGTGGTTTCTAGACCTGAATTTTTTTTTTAACAAAATCTTAACTCTTTGGGCACTTTAAAAGTTTTGTAGAAACATTTTTCTAACATATTTTTTTGGCTATTAGTCCTTATATTAGTCAGTATATCTCAAACATCTAGAAAAAGTTGTTTTGGACTATGGTGGGTATGGAACCACTGTATACTATAGTATAATATAATATAATAATATATGTGCATGAGTATAATATATGCTTTTTTTAAATCACTTTTTATATTTAATAATAAATTTCAGAGTAGATGGTTTATATTAGTTCTCATTTCTTCGAATTTTAGTTTGCCCCTCTTAGGCTTTAATGAGAGCAGCACTCAAGCTGACATGAACTTCACGTTTTTAATTATATATGTAGTCATCCTGCTACCTTAAAGCCAAAGGTCCTGTTAAGAGAGCCATAACGGGGCGTCCCAGGGTTCTCACATGTGGTACGAGTTGGCTCTAAGAAAAGAAAGAAAGAAGAAAGACAAAACAAATGAATATCCATTCACATTCTTCTCTGTATCTTCTTATCTGTCACAACTGAGGCGGTTTCATTTCCACCACCATAAGAGCATAGCAACATATCAACTCTCATAAATACATGCTACATCTCCCTTCATGATCCCAAACACATATTTCAAAGCAGCGCTAAGACTCGGCTAATAGTGATGGTTATGGGGCCTGTGTGTTTATTTAAGTGCTGCAGCATAGTCGTTGTTTTTTTATGGTGGGCCGATGGAGATGCAGCAGGGGGCAGTGTTGCTGCAGCAGTGCATCTGCTACGACACAGCTGTGCTGCTCTGTAATTGGGATGTAGAGCACATTTTTGAGCTGACGCAGAGACCCTTGATTCAGTGCAGGCGTGCAAATGACAGGACAACCTGCAAGGCTTACACATCCAACCCCTTTTTCATGCCGTTTTTTAAGTGTGAAGCTTCTAATACCGAGTCAGCACACAGAAAATATATGACTGCATTGCCATATTGAGAAAAGAGTTGCAGACAGTGTTCGTGTTGCTTTGATTTTGAAGGAAGAGCCCACAAGGAGGCCAAATAGTATCAAGTAGAAACTAGAACATCCGATTCACTGACTCGCATCCTTTTTTTTAAACAAGTATTAAAAATCAGGTTTTCACCACCAGAAGATACACTTTCATAAAAATAAATATTTATACACAGATGAAAAACACAACATAATATAATATAATATCATATAATAAAGGTTGCATATGCCTAACAATATGATATTAGTTGCATAGTAAAATGAATAATTTTGGTTTCTAAATATTTCTGATTGTTTCATGTTCTTGGTTGCTAATAATGCATTGCACAAAACACACTAAGGACAGCATAAACCTGTCCTCGCACAAGTGATCTGTGTTTATTGATGCTTGGGTCATATTATTGTCCCCTGCATAGTTTAGTTCAAATTTTTCGAGGATGAGGTCAAGTCACAACCTGTTCATGTTGCCATCTACCTAATTTGTCAGCTTTTACCAAACGACAGATGAATCTGCAACTGAATGCACTTTTTTTTCTTTTCATCAACAACAAAAGATAACTTTTAAAATCTCAGATTTTGCTACACATAACTATGCACAATTTTAAGGTTAGTTGAATTAGATTATTTCGATCTGTGCCACTGAACTAGACTACATAGTCAGTGAGAACAGCCAACAGGATTCATTCTTTAAGAATTATGTATGAACATGTAGTTGCCTTTCAGAGCACTTAATTTCCACCCCAACACCCTATAATTATTTTTCATGGTGTCTTTGAGGGTGTAATATGAGGCCATAATAATACTCCATTGAAAGAGCTAAATGATTATACCTGCTTTTGGGCCATGGCTGACATCTTCTGTTGGCACAATACACTAAATGCTTAAAAATGTCAATCAGAGCTCATCCAAATCTCTAGCTGACTGTTCACGGCTTCTCAATAATGGCCTCACAGAGTTGGGACCGTTTATTCAATTACTTGCTCAATTAAAAACAATTATCGATGTATTTATTGACGTTAGGAGAAGGACTCCCTCATGGATATATAAACTGAGGGGTTTAATCAGATAAACACTTTACTTAGGGGGACAGTGAGAAGAGCCTTTGTTAATGAGACATGGAGAAATAGATGAAGATAATACACCCATAAGGCCAGTTAATACACACACTGAAGTAGTAAACGTGAAAGAAATAAGCTATGCATGCATAAATAAACAAATAGAAATACTGTTAGAACTAATTCACAGAACTCTATATTTTAAGAGAGAAACAAGTTTTTGCGAATAATAACTTTGATTCAGGTCACATCAGTCTCTATAGTGTTTGTCGTGATTCAAAAGCACCCTAAAGCAGCTTTTCAGAGATCAGTGCCTTAATACCCTCCAGTAAGGGAACCTGGGGTGAAAGTAACAAGGGAAAAATCTGTTGGGGTAGAATGCGAAATAAACCCTGGAAGTAACAAAGACTTAGAGACACCTAGATGAGCCCCAGAGACAGATCTCCAGTGAGGACTTCGTCACCTAGACAGACATCGGGAGAGGACCACTGGAACCAGTGGAGCCCTTACACTGACTTTGCTGCAGTTGGAACAAATTACTGGTTCATCTGGCCGGAGGGGAACTGGCCCCCCGACTGAGCCTGGTTTCTCCCAAGGTTTTTCTCTCTGTTCTGTCACCGATGGAGTTTTGGTTCCTTGCCGTTGTCGCCTCTGGCTTGCTTAGTTGGGGACACTTAATTTCCAGCAATACCGTCGACTTGATTGCACAGACAATATTTAAACTAAACTGAGCTGGACGATGACATCACTGAATTCAATAATGAAATGCCTTTAACTCAAAAATGTTCCTGTTTTGATATTGTGCAGTTGCTTTGACACAATTTGTATTGTTAAACGCGCTATATAAATAAAGGTGACTTGACTTGACTTGACTCAAAACTTGAAGCTTAAGTTACAGACTCATGATTTCACATAGTTTAACTATAGTCAAGCTTATAAAAATAGTTATCTATAATTAAAAATAGTAAACTAAAAGTCAGAAACAGAAAATAGTTAACAAAATAGCATTGACAGTTAAAAGAGATCATATCATATCATCATATCTGTCACGCCTGGTTGCTTGCACCACTGTAAGGTATTAGAGGGCGTACCTCTGCTTACTTACATTTCACTGCTGGTTATATTCTGTATAATTGTGTATGTGACAAATAAAATCTTGAATATCTTCAAAATATCAGACAGTAGTATATAATCCTGCAAATCAGAGAATTTATATTATGCAAACAGTACGCAGATCTATATAAACAGTATGTATCTTACACGATATGCAATAAAAATACTTAAGTTGAAAAAAGTGATAACAGTATTTAAATAAAACTGTACCAAAAAGAGCAGTGAGTTATAATGATTTATTTGTTATACTTCACAACGAGGTTTGATTAGTTAAAATTGTTAGTTCACTATACCTAATGTATTAACTAATGAATAACTTTTTTTTACAGGATATATTAATCTGGGTTCATGTTAATTTGAATATACTCTTGTTCATTGTTAATTCATGCCTTTTCAGAATATATTAATGTCAATTTATACAACTTGAAAGGCTAAAATGTATTTGTACAATTAACATTAACCAAGAATAATAAATGCTGTAAAAGTATTGTTCACTGCAAGTCTCACGATACCTAATGCATTAACTAGTGATGATGAATTGAACCTGAATTGTAAAGTGTAACCGATCAATAATTTGATTGGTGAATTATAGAACTTCAGTCAGGTGCATGCCTCAGTGCACCCATGTTTGAGAAGGCCATGGGAACCGAGCCGAGAAGCAGAGGACCATAACTTCACAACAGCTGCCACTGCCAGCCGTCAAGAAGTGAGTTAGTCAAGTTGAAGTTCCTCGTGCAATTTCATTTTCCCTGGCCTCCATTCCACACTTCATACTCGTCTACCAACTGTTCCCACTTCCCTTGCTCTGTGGTCACTAAAAGGAGTGGCTTTTGTTCTTTCCCACCATAATTGTGTCAATACAACATCAGGCCCGATTGGAGCAGCCCTGGGCTGCTAGGGCTGTGGGAGGGCATCGATTTCTTTGGAGTTGTTGTTGCTAAATACTTTTAAGCTTGTTGGTGCACTGGGCGACAAATATACCAAAAGGCCTTGTAATCATAAGACTACTGGATGGGTGGTAATCATAAGACTACTGGAAAGCATTATTTGAGGCAAAACTTTAAATTCTAACCCCCTAGCTTCTGAACTGAACCATGAAACCATAAAGAGACGAATGACTTAAGTGACCGTAATTGCTTCTCGGTCAGCAGAGTTGGACACAGTGGTTAGTTTCAGTTAGCTGATTATTTGGTTTCAGCATTGTGAGGTTTTGATCTTCAAGATTCAAGAAAGTATGGAGTATACCATACGCCATACCGATATACATACTTATAACAATTATGGCAGTCTGTTTCACTGGAAATGTAACATATGGGTTATACATGCAAACTGTGTCAGCATAATAGATTTACCGATACAGCGAGGCTGGGATCCACTCCAGGTGCCATCAGCCTGGCAAATGCGTGTAGTACTGCCTACTGGGATGTAGGAAGTCATGCAGCTAAATGACACCTCGGACTGGTAGATGAAGCTGCGGCCTTCCCTCGAGCCAAAAGCAGGAATTCCCGAATCTCCACAGAACTTGGCTATAATCACAGAGATCACAAAGAAATTCACTCAGCTAAATCATTCTCACATGGTTAGTCATGAACGACGCTGAAAGCTTTGTCTTTATTAAACAGGATGAATGCTTTATGATGTTACCCTTCTCAGAAAGAGAGAAAAAGTGATGTAAATAAGGCAATGTGAGGATTATACAAAAAGCTTATGTATTGAAAAATCTGAAATATACACTGTCTATGGTTCATTCATCACACTCAAAAAGGAAGGTCAAAACAAGCAGATTGCATTGTGGGATGTAGCATCACGCTGTGTGCTCTAATACTGCAGATTTTTGCAAATGTAGTTGGTTATCCAGTATTTTTTGAGACTCTTATTCTCACCAAGGCCACATGATCAAATATACAGTAATATTGTAAAATAATCATATTTTAAATGTACCTTTTTCTATTTTAATATTTTTAAAATGTAATTTATTCCTGTGACAGCAAAGCTGAATTTTCATCAGTGTCACGTGATCCTTCAGAAATCATTCTATTGTGCTGATATGGTGCTGAAGAAACTTTTCTTAATATCACCGTTGAAAACTAGTTTTTTTTTTTTTACTTTATCTTATCTTTCATGATATGTCTTTAAATGTCACTCGATAAATTGAATCCATGCTTTCTGAATAAAAGTATTCACTTCTTTAAAAAAAGCATACTGTACAGACCCCAAACGTTTACACATTATATACTGCATGAATTTTATGCAATAGTATGCCATATAACAGTGGTTTTCAAACTTTAAGAGCACATTTATATATGTGTGTATATCTATCTTTATCTATATATATATATATATATATATATATATATATATATATATCTCAGGTTTGCTTTCGACATTGGCGGGGACATAAACCCGCACAGAGGTCAAATTTTCTGCACAGAATAAGACAGAAAATATACTTTTATAGTTTCTGTACTGTAATAAATTTGATGACAATCAGCACTGCATCATTCATAAATTGCATTTATTTATTGTGTTAACTGTCTTAATGTTTCATCAGTTCATTCTGCCTTTTATTCAGTTCAGCTGCAGATATAGCTTGGCATGTTCTTTGAGCGAGAGATCACTTCTCTTTCAGAGCGAAAACTTCTTTTCATAAAATCTCATTTTCATAAAATAAAATGCTATAGTATTTAACTTTTCCTCTCCAATGTCTGTTTGCTATGGCAACAAATGCTACTTTCATGCATCTGATTATAAGATAAATCTCGCGCTCTTATTTCAGGGTTGTTGTTAATGCTGTGGTTATTTTAACAGTTTCCTTCATACATTCGGTTCAACGACATTGTTAAAACACATTTATCATTCAATGGAACTGTGCGAATACTTAGACACTTACATTTTTGCTCAGTCCATGCAATAAATGCACAGCCTTCGACTGCTCGGGTAATGTCGTTGGTATGACCGAGAGCCATTGAAAAACTAGTAAAATAGTAAAACTTCTTCACTATAGCATTACTGGCCACGAGTACTAAGAAATCACACATCAGCTGCTCAAAAAAATATATCAGTGAGATGAACTGAGCGCAATCCTATGACAGGCGGAGGTGGTTAATAGTAGAGCGTGTGAAGGAGAGATGTGAGGCACGAACACTGTTCAAGGTCTCATTCATTCGTGCTTGTAGTAATTTAATATGTATATATTTTGAAAGCATTGGATCGCTATAGAAATCGTGATTCATTCAATTCTTAGCATTTTAAATCAATTACTGTCCGAAATCGACGATTCAAGATTCAAAAATCCATGTTACAAGATAGATGCATATGCAACATCCGGGTCTGTAATCGATGCATCGAGAAAACGAGTGAATCGTTACACCCCTAGTTGAGTGGGTTCTGACTGATGCGCGCTAACACATACACATTGGAGTCTGCCATGAGGCGGCTGCCGTTTACTTTAATTTTGTTGTTAATGTTTATTTTGTTTTTAAAGTTACGTTAGTCGCTTCCTTCTTCCCTGAGTCTTGAACTTTGTTATACATGTATACATCTTCCTTAAATCATCCTGGCGACCCATTTTTTAAGTCTTGCGACCCACCTGAGGGTCGCGACCCAGGGTTTGAAAACTCCTGCTATATAATACTGGGAAAAGTCCCAAGCCCTGTGGTAAACGTTATCCATTACCCTGCCACTGTCAGGCAAACAGCAGGTCTCTGGAGGGAAAATCAATCACATGGTTGACATCACTAGCTGACTGATCCATCATAAATATGCTGGTCAGAGTACTGTGCCTGAGATCTAGCACTTCAAACTTAACTTTTCTTGATAAATTATAGATATGCTGTCAAGATCTAAAATAAAAGTGGAAAAGAAAGAGAAGGAAAAAAATCAGTACCCAGACAAAGTCAGAAGTATGCTTTCGTTTTTAAGCAAAATATATATTTTTTACATTGCCTGCTTTTGTTTCATGTGAGGGCTAAAACAAGGGTACCTTTGTGATAAACTTAATATTTTTTTAAACTCTCCTACCATGTCTGGAGGTTCTTCATCTTTGACATCACACAGCATAGTGCTGAAACAGACTGATATTCCACCATACTAAGCCCACATTGTCTGGTGTCCTAAACAAATATTACTACCTAATCCATCCATCAGATCTAATTGAAATCAAGACCTATATGTTAACATTTAGTGATGATCCAATCAATGTCTGATCATGACTTCCTCGCCAACACCAAGTAGATAAGTTGCAGACATAAGGCAAGGTGTGAACCTTCTGCTACTTTTTTGGGAAATGTTGGTTGCAAACACCCACAGGGATGAAGCAGTCACTTTGATTAATATTTATAGAGTAATACAGTACTCACGCAAGCACTGGGGCACCTCACCACTCCATGTACCATTGCCCACACAGGTGAGAATGGCAGGTCATATCCTGGGAGCAGCTGTAGCTGGTTTACTCACGCTGTGCCAGGATGCAGGCTGCAAAAAGGAAGAAGTTAAACAGAGGAGAGTTAAGCTCATACTTAGAATGACATGTCTGATATAATTAGAATGTAAGCAATAATAGTACATTTGTCTTGATTTCTAGTAAAATATGACTCTGGCTGTGAAAACCCAGCTAGTAATTTTTTGGTGATTTACTGTTTTCTACATAAAATCATCCTTCATAAAGTAAAGAACATTCTGTGTAAATCTAACTTTGATAAATTTAATATTGACGGAGTAAGGCCATGTCAAAGATTTAAATAATAGTGAAATGAATGGTTGAAATCAATCTTAGATGCTTGCTATCTCATAATTAGATTTTGAGGCTTTAGTTTGGATTTCACAGAGAGGGTCACAAATGTCTACAAATGGCACCTTCCAGGCCTTTTTTCCTTTTAAACAAATGATCAGTGAAAGGAGGTGCTTAACCTTCAGAAAATGCTGATTGTTAGCCTCAGGAGGGCAAGGTAAATATAAAATGAGCTGCTTAATTTTGTATTCATTTTGTATGCAGTTTGCAAATTTGTTAGCAAAATTTGAAAAATAAATGCAGTTTAAACCTCTATTTGATGCGATTTATTTCTAACAATAAACATTAAATAAACAACTCTCTATATGAGGTAGTTAGTTTGGAATCAAATGTGGTTTGCAGTTAACTTAATTTCCAATAAATTAAAGAAAAATGTTTGTTTGAATACAACAGCTCGGGTAACATGGTTACACGTTTCCAATCTTCTTTATGTCAATGATGTTAGATGACAGTCTAAATGTCACATCTTAGACACAAGAACATTGCTATTTGTAAAACAGATACATTTATTATGAATAATCTTAGTTAATATATTAGCTGTTAAAATATTATTAATATATAAGACAACATGTGTAAAAAAGTGTAGCATTAAGTGTAGCAGTAACTATAACAGGTCTAGCAGTTTTAGTTAGGTAGAGAGATTAATTGCTTCTGCTAACACCACTGAAGTCACTGAATGCTATATCTGTCTTAGAGGCCCCATCTTTTCCAATAACTGCCCGTACAACTCTGTGAGGTAAGTCCTCTTCCCCGGTTATCAGTCCTCAGGTACCACATGATCCCTTAAAATCAATCACACTCCACCAGACAGGAAGCCAATGCCTTACTCAAACGGGCACTCGTGATGACACATGCCCCCTCTTATGGTGCAACCCAATATTATGGTGCTCTCTCTCTCTCTCACACACACACGCGCGCACACACACACACACACACACTCTCTTTATACCATGGTAAAGACAGTTATTACTGCCTGCAAAAACTATGCTTCGCCTGCTTCTTTATGAGCTTTATCGTGTTGCCTTCGCTTCAATCATGTTGATAGAACCAATACACTTCTAACAAAGTCCATTGTTATATTATTAATCAGAATCAGTGTTGGCATCCTTTAAAGAGGCCTGGACTAGATTGGAGCTCCTAAGCTGATGAATATTTCATGTAAACCATCTAGAACTGCATGAAAGAGACAGAAGGGACACACACACACACACTCTCTCAGTGTCAGGATGCTCCCCACATCTATAGCGTTTGACAGAGGTGGGAGTGGTTCTTTTTTGAGTCGACTCACTTTAGCATGCATATTAATGAATATGTGAGACAGAATATCAGTTCAGACCGAGGATAAGAAGTTAAAGGCTCTTCGGATATGTATGCACAACATGTCCTTTAAGAGACAGGAGGAGGCTGCTGCCTTCAGGAATAAATGAGACATCTGTGTCTATCTAAACAAGCGTTGCAAAATGGCATTCAATGCCAGGGCACTGGTGAGGATCACAAATGCATCATCCAAACATGGAATTCAATTTCATATCACTTTATATATTCCATACCACTTCATCTCCTGGCAGTGGGAAATTGACAGGAGTCATTTCTGAAATTAATTACGAGAAATGCAAAGGCTCATAGGTCAAAGCTGATTATAATAATGGGGACAACACAGCCCTTAAGGGGTGAATGCTCAGTCTACAAATGAGTTTTTGTTCCCGTTGTATGACTGTCATTTGTCAAACAGCATGATTGGTTGATAAAACATGAAAGTTTACGTTCACAGTAGCGCAATCGCACAAGAAAAGATGACCTACAAGGGTGGATAAACATTCCTCCCCTTTTTAGCTCTACATTTTAAACAAGAAATTCATCACAATGGGTGAGACACAAAGATGGAAGACCTCAATCCACTCTGGGTGAAGCATCTGTGCATCTAACGCTTGGGGCGGTTGGGGCCAGATGTGCAGATATATCAGTGAGTGAATAATCTTAGGCCTTGCCTTGTGAACAATAAAGCTCTTTGACTTTACTAGGCAGAGAAAATGTTAGAGTAATGTATTAATCTTGGGACGATGAAGCCTGTGGGAGTAATGGGGAATTAAGTAACACTTATAATAAGGTTTAATTTGTCATATTAAATGACACATTAAATATAATTATCGTAAAATTAACAAATACTGTAAATGTTAATTTGATAATATATATCATTGTTCAATGTTAATCCATATTTGGTCATAGTCAATTACCAAATGTTAATTTATCCAGTTAAAATGCTAAATAAATAACAAGTGGTTCTCAACGAGGGGACCGGGGTCCACTGGGGGGCCTCTAGGTGAAACTAATGATACTTTAAATTTAAATGCTGAACACACTCACAGACACACAAAAAATCAACTTGTGAACTGAAATTACATTCATTTGTTCTCCTCAGTAACACTTTTTATTAAAGAACATACAGAATCGGAACCTTATTTTTTCTGTAATCACAAAATGAATAATGGTTTATTATTTTTAATATATCAACAGTTATTTTTAATATATCAACCAGTTTCTGCTATAAACATGATAAGCTGTCTTAATTACAGCATAAATACCAGAGGAAATACTTTATGATATTGTGTTTGACAACTATGGTCTTTCAAGTCAAAAAGGTTGAGAATCATGTCAGTAAAATTATTGTTCATTGTTATTTCATGATACTTAACATTCAACGTTACAATACTTAACTAATGTAAACACATTGAACCTTACCGTCAAATGCTACCACAATGTATTATAGCTGCTACTGTTATAATGTTAAACGATGTTTAAATCAAGTTTTACCTTTACAGAAAGGCACAGGGGCATTCCAGGTACCATTTCCGGTACAAGTGATGGTGGAGAAACTCTCAGTTTCCATTGTGTAGCCAGGCTGGCACATGAAAGTGATGTTTTGTCCAATGGTAAAGTCTTCACCATATCTCAGCCCATTGGCTGGCACTCCTGGGTCTCCACAGTTGATCACTGAAAAGTAAAGATCACAGCTATGACGTTTATAGGCCAAAATGAACTAGTGTGTTGAGTACAATGCGCTTATAGTCTCTTTTTGAGCTAAAGGTCTGGGTAGTTTACAATCTGCCAAACAACAGCAGTGTAGATCTTTATTCAATATCTAATGCAACTCATCAGATGGCAATCATAGCCTTTTGTGGCAATGTGATTGAAGTTATCATAACAAACCTTGGGGAGCTACGTTCACAAATCATCTTTAACAACTCATTTACGCTACAGCAATCTTTACGACCCCTGGCTTTTTATTTGAAATGATAGATTTTGTTATTATGTAAAGAAATCAATAGTAGCATGCAAGCATGGCTCCCGTCCCACCGGCGTCCCCGAGGTGCAACTTCGAATCAATTGCACAGATATTTTGCAATTATCATTCCTTCGAATGAATAAATAAGATTGGAATGATGTGAGAAAGAATACAGCACCACTGGAATTCAGATTAAACAAATTTGAAGTTTTGCACTCTGTGGCTGACAAAACCTCGCTCGATCAGTGTATTTATTTAATTATTTCCCCGATGCAACATCTTTATTTCCTCTATTGATTTATGGTGGACCATTACTTATTTGTCACCCTTGAGTTGCCATACGTTTTGTGTCTTTTGGAAAAGGACGGAAAATGATCTTTTGTAAAAATCCATCAGTGGCCTTGCACATAAACATGTCAGCTGATGGTGAGAAATGGCTAACGCAAAATGCTAATGCGACTCCTCCCTTGGACACAGCCATGTATCACCGCTTTTGCCCCACTCAATAAACACATGTAGCGCTGCATCAATCAGAGTTGGTTTGGTGCACCACCCATATAATTCCAGTCAACAGTATGCAGGGAATTCGCCCACGTTTAAGGGTGAATGTTTGAGAGCATTAAGGGATGTGATTATGGATGATAATGCAAACCTCGACACATTACGCAGGCTAAGCTGTTTTATTGTGTTGTGCGACTCTTCATCATTACTCAATCAACTACTACTGCGAGAGTTTTTAATCAACTAGATATGTGAGTGTTCCATCACTCACAAAATTGAACTGAAATGGATTCTGCTAACGGTGAGTAAAAAACAATGCTGGAGCAAATAGCTATTTGGCTATTGACATCTTAAAATAGTCCATTTAAACTAAGAGACAATGATGCTTTTAAATTAAATATTACTAAGACACCCATTTGTTCTTGGAATATTACGTACCAATGAATCACTACAGATTCATGGACTAGACTGTAAATGTTAGTAATTTTTACATAAAAATGGTAAAATGCTACAGTAAAACATTCTAATTGGTAAGTTACTCACCATATGCAGTACATCAATCATTATGGAAAGGCCATTTATGAAGAACACTGATTTATTAGGTACTTTTCTATTGTACCATATGTTTTATTATGGTGGTTGTCAGTACATTTTAAGGTTACAAAAAAGCAGAAATTGGACGTTTATACAGTTATAAATGTTAAAATATACAGATACCATTGTGTCCATGGCAGGGCTATGAAATAATTGATATAAGTATCTAACAGAGCAAAAGTGGAACTATCCTGACCTTTACATCTTTCTCCCTTTGACAAAAGAACATCTTGGAGCTACCTCTGAGAAACCGGATCCTGCAATCCCACTAATTCTGACCCAATTCTTCTAGAAAATGCACTGAAAACTTTCTAACCTTCTGTATTCAAAGGAATGGCAGTTACTCTCATGGTGATGCCTGCATTAAACTTCCATAAAGTTGGTCCCCTGAACTCTCAGCAAGAGGACTTCTCTCTATCAGTCAAGGTCTGTTATCATGACAATACATTTTTATCAAAGCATTACACAAATTAATCCCTCAAGCACATCCATCATATCACCTCATTACAACCTATAATGAAACACTACTGAGGCCATTTTGTTTTATTGGAAAAAAACAAGCCTTCATCTCTATTTTAAGCTTAACAAATCCCCTGCCGTATCTCACTTGTTTCACACTTACAGGTGCAGTTGGGTGCAGTGCCAGACCAGGTGCCGTTAGCTTGGCATTGCCGTGTGGTGGAACCACTGAGCAGGTAACCATCCATACAGGAATAGATGACCGAATGTGAGAAGGTGGTACCGTCCAGTCGATACACCCGTCCATTACTGGGAGTCCCAGGGTTATCACACTGTACCGCTGTAGCATAAAAAATAAACATTATGCTAAGTTGTCACTTAACATTCTTGAGTGAAATAACATGTTGCATTATTTAGTAATTTCATCAGGGACCACAGGGGACAGCTAGTCTGACAGATAGTCTGTTTCTTTTGTCTGCTTTAATTTTGAATCTTAAGGTTTCATGTTGTTTCTCGTTTAAATTTGTTCCAGTTGTTCACACATGCACCTCATTTACTTATTTTTCCTTGTGTACTATATCGTGATATGTTCCATCATTTTGAGTCACTTTGACCCAGAAACACAAACATTTTTATGTATGGAAGTAAAAATTAAGTCAAGGATTTCTCATTACATTATGTTTTGAGATATATTTATTTAAAATGATGCCTGTAATAGAACCCTGTTTTTAAGAAAATAATCTACAAAAAATCCAAACAGAAATCAGACATTTTCAAAATTGTACACATTATCTGACAGAATCAGGAAATTTATGCAAACATACTCTAGTTTAAGGTCAGTAAGATTTTTATTCAGCAAGGATGCCATAAAGTGACCAAAACTGGAAGTTAAAATCTTATGTTTTAAAGATTTCTAATTCAAATAAATGCTGTTCTTTTTTACTTTTTATTCATTGCATAATGCTGAAAAAGGCCTCTCTTTATATTAGGTGGCCTTAACTACTATGCACTTACATTTAAATTAATAATTTGGTACAATGCACTTATTGTATACATACATATTTTTACATTGTACTTATATATTTTAAAATACCTATATGTAATTACATCTGTAATTAAGTTCTGTAATTACATTTATAATTACGCTGTTGACCCATCCCTTACACCTTAATCCACGCATAAACCTACCCTACCCATGCCCGTATCCCACCTCAACAGCAGCAAAAGTGTTTTGCAATTCAATATTAACACCAAGTACATTGTACTTATTTTTTATTTAAGTACATAGTAGTTAAGGCCACCTAATATAAAGTGTGACCTGAAAAAAATGCATCATGGTTTCCACATAACATAATAAGTACCACAACTGTTCCCAACATAATAATTTCTGATCAAAACTGAAATAACAAATGCTGAAAATTCAGCTTTGCCATCACGTGAATAAATTAGATTTAAAAAATCTATTGATATACAAAGAAACTATTTTAGATTGTAATAATATTTATTTAATTCAAATATTTGTTAGCTTTTTTTTTACTGTATGGATCAAATAAAGGCAGCCTTTCTGAGCAAATCTTACTGACCCCAAATATTTGAACATAAATATGAAAAAATATTTTGAAATATATATGCACTGTCACTTTCAATTGCACAAATCATAGTTCTACTTAAATGGCTTTGGCGATTTAAAATGATCACATATATACACCAGTGTCTTGTCCAGCCTTGTATCTTTATCATGTTCCTTAGTCTCAGATTGCACACACAATCTGTTCGCTGACCACCCGATGCATATTGCTCACAAAACTGTCTAATTTGGTGGTTCTTGGCAAGAATAAGTGGCAGTGGGGACAAGACCATACATGAGACTTTTTAATTAGCAATACAAATACTCTGCCATGAAACACTTATTAATTGAACTGGATTACAATTTTTCAGAAGTAGTCCGTTATCTATAAAACTGTATATTTAAATTATTAAGTAGATTAAACTGCTTAAACCCAAGCTGTATTTGATATATCTGGACATCTGATGGGAAGAAAGTGATGGTCTAAAAGAACAGATATCATTAGAGAGACGTCTTTGACTATGTAATGACAATGACGAGACAATGTCTATAACAGAATGAGGTATTAGCGTCTGTAAGGCTAAAATGAGCGGGGATGGAGTTTGAAGATTATGGTATGACAGGTCTGTAGATCATACCCGGAACATGGCACCGAGACAGCGGAAATGAAATGACTAAAAAAAAAGCTTTTTATTTCCGCAGAGATGCTGGTTGAGTGAATTAACTGGCTGAAAACCTATTAATCCGCCAAGCCAAAGCGCTTTCTTGGTTGACTGCAATGGAAGAACTGCGGCTTCCATTCAGGATGGAATCATCTCTCTGTGCAGCTGTTAAAAAGTCAGTGCTTGCGGTACACCTTCATGATGGCAAACTCGAGCACTCTCTTTGTCTTGCAATGACAGGCTGACCATTGTGATTCCCATAGGGTTTGTCATTTTGCAGCATGGGGGACAGATTATAGCGCAATGCCTTCCCCCTCAATTAGTCACTGTTTCTGTATCCCTGTGCCAATTGCTGTCTCTCAAAAATGATTCCCTCACAATGGCTTAGGTCATGTCAACTCTATGTTCTGTGGGAGGTGGGAGCCCTGGGAGAAACACCATTAGTCAGGTCTCTGAGCAAGTGTTAGCGCATGATGTAGTAAAACTACAGCTCGTTAATAAATCCATTTCCCTTTTATACAATCCGCCTTCATTTACCAAGTGCACTCGTACATAAAATTTTTTCAAGTTCATGTTGTTGTTCCATTCAGTTGTGGATGCTGCTGTTTCATTCATATTTTTGTGTGCAGTGTGAACAAAGCCTTAGATCAGCCGATGACTTGTTAAAACAAACTCCCGACTAAGTAGCTTAGGGCTGAGATGTCCTACTTCTGAATTCACCAAACCAAGTGAAAGAGAATATGTGCAATGTGAAGTGAGTGTGGCAGTTTGAGAAATGCTGGATCATGTCAGCTGCTGCAGGTGCTTACGTTTGCAGGAGGGCTGAGTACCGGACCATGTGCCGTTGGGGAAGCACATCCTTTCTGTGGAGCCAAAAAGCTCGTATCCCACCGAGCAGCTGAAGTGCACTTTACTGCGTATCCGAAAGTCACTCTCATCTCTGCTGCCATGAGATGGTGTGCCTGGGTCACCGCATGTCCCTGATGAATCACCTTCAGAAACAGAGAGAGGAATAAAGAAAACAACAATAGAGATTGAAAAGAGGTGAGGGTCATTCCAAATATATCATACATTTTAATGTCCCCAATGTATGTGTCTTAATATATTGGATAAAATATTAAACTAACAAATGAGTTGAAAAATGTTACAGCTTTCTTTATGCAGATGTTACCATTCTTGGTATATAACCTTATAATTTATAACTGCAAACTTATTATGAAATATTCCAGGTGTTTCTAATTTTTGCTTACTTTCTCTAGTGTTTTTGGGAATATTTAATTATTTTCTTTTACACTGTGTCCTCAATTTTACTTTTCTTCCTGTTAGTCTTTGATAAGTCGTTTAACAATTCACGAATGCCATCATTCTCCTGGAAATAACCACACAACAGCACAAACATTAGTAAGTTTGAGTAATTAATTGATAAATTGTTGATAAATTGTATGCATTAGTTGGCTTATTTCACTCTAAAACATTCCATCTTGTTTGATACGATTACAGGAAAAAATGAAATTAAGTATTTTTATTTGTATCGTGTTCATTTCTTGTCATTGTGTAAATAAAAAGTTATAATTTAAGTGCCTGTCAAGCATATTCGTAAAAGTCTCTTTTATATAAATACCTTCTTAAACACACAAGCGTATTTATCTTACTGTAGAAATATGAGGCAGAAAAAAAGAATCCAAGAATTTGCGTTGTGTAAAGAAACATTATTTTAACCTATTCTACTACCAAATGAATAAAAAAGGATGACTAGTCCTGCGCCTGTTTTCCAGCCCCTTTCAGGATCTAATCTTGGAGGAGGACATCTTTTTTTATGCACTCAAGGCTTTGCTACAGCTCTCTACCTTAGGAAATGTTACTATTAAATAATGTACAGAATTTGTTACAAACTAACTAGTATTCACTACATTTGAACTTCATGTCTCAAAGACCTTATGAACATTTGTTGCAACGGTAACCCTTCCAAGCACTCTAAAGGTAAAAACTGCCATCTCATATCAGGCCAGCCGACATCCAAACCCAGCCTATGTCAACGAAACCAGCCAGCTCCATAAACAAGTAATGATTTATTTAAGAACAGGCAGCTGTATGAAAGAAGAAAAAAAAAAACATCTCCTGATCTAATACATCAGTGTGGCTGGAAAGTTCGGTAGGCAGGGCTAGTGGCGGGCGGCCCAGGGGACAGATTAAAATGGCTGTTATTAAAGGACTGCGGGCTGTTCCTCTTACTTATTAATACGTCAGTGGGCAGCTTGAACAGGCTTTTCTGCTGAAGGGTCAGTTGTTGACCCTTGCATGATTGGCAGGTTTTTATCTTGCAGACTTTGTTGTACAGTAAATTGCATACATGTGCCATACATCACACAGCGGGGACTCACGCGCCAGACGGACTAGATGCATGTTGACGTGAACTTGAAGGATGGATTTCCTCTCAGAGAACAAGCAGACAGAGGGGTCTGTTTCTCAGGTTGTGGTGTGTTGAAAAAACAGCCACTCTACAGGTTATGCTAAGATGAAGTAGCGAACATTGCTTAGAGTACTGCAACGTGTAAAAATGCGTTGTGACAGTGACATGTACTTTTCTTGGGGTGTAATACAGAAGGGCACCACATATTGGTAAACTCTTTCCGTAGCAGAGCGAGTAGTACATTTCCTGGGAGGTCTATGCGTTTTTGTATGTCACTGCAGAACAAGGTGCGTGTTTTTATGTCATGTTCCATCTTTGTCTTTCTTGCTTGTGGCAGAGGGCGAGAGGAGCGAGAGCCGGTAGGTGTGGGTGTTTGGACTCCCAAGAGCATGCTCTGTCAGGGAGAGAGTGCTGACCAAGCATAACACTTCAAGGGCAGTTGGAGGGGACTGCTGTATTAGCCGTCCCACTGGAACTCTTTCACTTATCTGCAATGGCAGCCCTGAGACCACTGTAGATGAAGGAGGAGAGGGTATACGTCCATTTGCATGTCACAAATTGATGTAAAGCCACTTCTGATCAAAAAAGTCACCGCAAACATGCAGTTCACACTTTGAGGCAACACTGCTGACAGGATTACGTCAGATAAAAACACGCAAATGTCAACTTTGTGTAACCACACAAAACTTGGAAGAGAATCAGTGGCATCTTCGGTGGCTTTTGGCAGTCAGGGTTGATATTTCACATTGGGTCAAATATGCTTTTGGACAACAGATATGGGTCAGATACAAAATATCTGAATTTATGGAGCTTTAGCATAGCATTTAAAGAGGCAGATCACACAACAATGAAATTCTGTTGTTATTTAGTCACCAGCATTTTGTTCCAAATCTGTGTGACTTTCTTCTGTGGAATATAAAAAATGAATGTAATGAAGTTCTTAGATCAGGAAGAAGAAGGCGGGAACCGGCAAACATTTAAACAGTTTAATAATGAAATAAACAAACACAAAAGAAAAGCGGAAGCTCCTCACGGACGACTGCCGCACACAAAACACAAAATAAAATCCAGGCTTGGTCTTTTCTCGTCGTCCACTGTCGTCGTTCCTCCTTTTATCCTTCCAGAGGTCCTCCGTGGGACTCGAGATCGGTGAGTGGTGCAGGTGTCACTCATTATCATTTACTCCACTGGCCTCGCTCCGTTCCCACGGCTCTCGGCCCCGCCCCACTCGTCACAGTGATAAACTAATGTCGCTTTTCCACTGCATGGTACGGCACGGTACGGTTCGGTACGGTTCACTTTTGGGGGGTTTTCCACTGGGTACTGTACCTGGTACTTTTTTAGTACCACCTCGGCCGAGGTTCCAAGCGATCCATACCGTTACCAAAACGTGATGTGTAAACTCTGCTGATCACTGATTGGCCGGAGAGAATCGTCATTACTGCGTCACTGAACTTGCGACACGAGACCCTCCTCTACAGCCCGACCCGCTAGATTTAAATCAGCACAGCCAGTGAAGGATCTGACACAACTTTGTTTAAACAAACGCACATTTTTGCATCAACCACAAAATAGCAGTGTCGTTGTCTGTTGAGGAGGTACAGACGTTCCTCTCGTTGATAGCCGAGGAGCAGATCCAGTGAGAGCTTGAAGGCGCGACGCCGAAGGAAAAAGCCTTATGTATAACGTTACTTTTGAACTTGCTATATTTTCAGAGTATGTCTTCTGTTTATATTTTTACCTTTGTATGTGGGTTTTGCTTCAATTAAAAATAATCTGATCGAATAAGTGTACCTCCAGACTATATTAAACATGTATTATTGTATGAGCATTACATTGTATGAGCACGTAATGAACCTCTTCAAAAAGACAAATGATTAATGCCACGATTATAAAAACCATCACATAAATAAAAAAAAACAAGGGATACATTGTAAATTTTGAAATATTCAAAAGTTTATTGATAATTCACTTTACAGAACATGCTACATGAATAGTTAACTAAGCAAGTATCGCAGCACACCTGCACGAACATCTCTGCCCTCCTCTACAGCCCGTGGCACTGCCACCACAGTCTCTGCTGCTGGGGTAAATGCCAAGCGTTCTCGGAGACCTCTCCATTGCTGTTAAAAAACATCCACATGCCGAGAATGAAGAACACTATTCCGTCTCCTTTCTTTGTTGTGAGTTTGTTTGTGGCGCGTTTACGATGATGTCACGGCAGTAGAGGCGGCGCAATTATAACGACGCGTGAATAATCCGGCCCACTCTAAAGTGGTACTAAACTGCAGTGGAAACGCAAACCGACCCGAACTGAGCCGTACCGTACTGTCCCGTACCGAGCCGTGCCGAACCGTACCGTACCATGCAGTGGAAAAGCGCCATAAGAAAAAAAAATTGTTAATACAATGACAGTCAATGTGCTCCAGTGTTTTTTTAAACATCATTAACCTTCATGTTAAAAAACTAATGTTAAAAAATAGTTGAATTGGCATTCAAAATGTCTTCTTTTGTATTCTGCAAAAGCAAGTATTTTATACAGGAGTAAATGAAGACCGAATGTTCATTTTTGGGTGAAATATCCCTTTAAGCACACATACTTCACAATTGTGCAGGACACATAGATCCAACATCCCATTCCTCCTACTCCGGTTCATTGGAAATACATGCCTCAACCTATGTTTCTGCAAAACTCAAATAATGCACCAGTGCATATGACTCGCTGCAGTTTCCAGTTGAAATGAACACTAGAAGCAGTAAAACTCTGACAACTTCTATTGATTAATAGGGTCAGAGTTTCGATTAAGAAAGCCTAATGTTCACATAATTCCTTGCATAATATTATGTTATGAGCTCAAAACAATTTTTATATTCTGCAAAGTTAAGCACTGATACTTTTAATGTTAGCATTACATATACAGCTTCATGTGAATGGGTTTTCTTATGCAGTTGCTTGGTAGCTCACACGATATGGCATTGCAGCTCTTTGGTACGTACTGAATGTGTGTTTTAGTGCCATTCACTACTAGACATTTCAATTTGGAACTGCTGCAAAACACGCAATAAGCACACATTTTCAATGAGCTTGGGTTGCGTTTCTCACATACTTCCCTACCCTAACTGTACAATTTCAAATAAAAAAAGGCAAAAGTTCCCTTTGAAAATTGAAATTGTTTGATAGCATCCACACTAACATTCAATTAAGTCACTTCAGTTCTACTGAATAGTCAACTTAAGTAGGCCACTGTTCTACTCTTAAAATGTTTTATTAGGGGGAAAGGCCTATTTTACCTGTCAGTTTACTACTACTTCTTCCTCTTCTTTTTCCACTCTGGAAGTCTATGGCAGCCCATAGAACTGCTTGCGTAAAAGTTATGAAATTTGGCCACACAGATAGAGGACAGTCTCAATATTAACCATAGCAAATTTGGAGTCTCTATCTCAAACTTTCTAGCGCCACCATCAGGACAAATTTGCATTCATATTTCTGCAAAATTTTGAACCATAAAGCAGGGCCGGCTCTAGGCATGGGTAGATACCAAAGTGTAAAAATACTGTATGATATAAATATTATAAAAAAATATCTATCTATCTACTACCACCACAACCCCATTGTAATTCATGACAACTCCTTAGTTCTTAATTTTACATTTGTTGTGCTTAGCCCCTTAATTGCTGCTTGTAGCTAAATTTTAATATTCTCTTTTCATAGTTTTAAAGGTGCTTTCTGTACTTTTTGCACTAGCTGGAATAGCAATAGTCTTGAACTGTTCCTGACACAAAGTGTGAATGCAGCAAAAGCAGTAGTTTTTTAGTTACCAATGCCATTATGAATGAGTACAAATGCTCTATTTGCAGCGAGTAAATATTACTTTATTATATGAACAAAAGTGTTTTCAACTGACAGGGAGTGATATAAAATGTCACAAAAATTCTAATAGTTAAAAATTTAAATTAAAATTTTCTTTTCTAGCCTCACAGTCCAGGACTAGAAGATTGTACACACCACGAACAGGAGAAGTAGAAGAATTGATTGGAAGCAATTAATTTTTTTGCAATTCTGTTTGGGTTCCTTCAGGGACATAGGAGTAACACACTTCAACTTTAGGAAAAGCAGAATCCCTGCAGTCTAAGCTAGCAGCTGCTCTGTCTCAATCAGTGTGTCAGCTCACTCTATCTGCAGTCAAGCAGTGCTAAAAAGCTCAAACAGAGCTTTCATCTGTCACTTTTCGTAAGTCTTACGAGAGGCTCACTGCTAGAAGCTGCTCCTTTAGCTGCAGCCCTAACATACTTACAGCCGCACTAATTGGACCACAGGAAGTTCAGGTGTGAGGAGAGAGAGAACAAAAGATCTTCCCACTAGGTGGACACTAAAACCCTCACTGATGCAGCCCAGTATATGTGCTAATTGGGTACCAGGCTGTTTTGGGGGCAAAGAGTAAATGGTTGTTTGTTGATTTTAAGAGGGTCGGATCATGTCATAACTTCATAAGGCTTTACCTCAGAGACTTCTCTCTGGAAGCAGGCAATTAGAAGAGGCCGGCAACAAGGTCAAAGGCTTGTAATAGCTTCGGTTTGGACTCTTATTAAAACAGGTTGTATAACAGCATGGGACATCACTAACTGATCTCAAGAGCTACTCGTGCAACAGATGCACACACAAAAATATCAACCCAGTCCTTTCTAGCAGTCTGCAGTCCCCTGCGTGAGCACATGTTTGTGTGTATAAACGCCTTCAGCACAGCACACAGGAAAAAGAATGAAGTTGCACTGCTATGATTTTGTGCCATGACACCCAGAAAACCCTGGAGGCAGATGAACAGCACCAGGAAGGAGAATAAAGCCTCCTAGGACCAAGAGGATGAGATATTTCTCTTTTTGTCTAGCTGTTGTTCTCTCTCTGCCCCCTCATTTCTGGGTCATTTATCTCTGTAGAGGATTGGAGCATATACAGTGGGATTGGAAAGAGAAAATGTCTGTACTCACGCTTTATGGGTCAAAGACACATAATGCAGGTTTAATGGATAATTAGTGGGTGTTTAAAAATATGCAAAGTACATTTGAGAGTCACATTTACACAAAGGCTGTTTGGAATTTTTCAGCAACATGTAATTTTTCTAGGTACATACACACTGACGGTGATTTGTAAGGATAAAGCGAGCAGAAGTGATTTGTTTTCAATGAGAGTTGGTGATCAGAGGCAACATGCACTAAAAAAATGGATTTTTCCTGCTTGTGCAATTTGTTTAATTAAAGTGAGCTAATCCAACATAATTCTTGAAAAAAATGTTCACAGCTTAATTTTATTGCGTGCAATTATTTTAAATTTGTCAAATGGAAGTTTACTTAATCCATTTGTGTTGGGACTACATGAGGCATGTTGGACATGAGGCATGTCTGTTCTTTAATTCACTTAGTACTATACCAAATTACGTCATGGTTATTTCAGTCTTTCTTGTTGTATGCTATAAAGAAACAAGTCAATAGACGGTTTCAATAGCAACAACAGAAACAAACGTTACTGCGCATGTACGCGTTTGTGGCCCTAACTTAACTTACGGTAGACATCCAAATAGAATCAATAACAACAGCTAAGTCCCTCTGGAGTAGCTTATTTTTTGATAACAAGCTAAATATGTTTGCTGCATAAATCAGCCTGGTTGCAGCTCGCATTAAGTTCAAGACACTGATGCTTGCATATATAACAGACACAGGCTCAGCACCCTCCTACTTCCTCTCACTTATGACAATATACATCCCCTCAAGAAGCCTGAGATCTGCGAGTGAGCAACGCCTCACGGTGCCATCACAGAGAGGCACAAAATCACTTTCGAGAACATTTTCATTCACCGTTCTTGGCTGGTGGAATGAACTTCACACCCCCATCCGGAATGCTGAATCCCTGACAATTTTCAAGAGACACCTGAAAACTCATTTCTTCCGTCATCACTTGTTTTCATCTTAAAATAAAAGATACAAAAAGAAGAAAACTTGCGCTCTCTTTCCTTAACTTTGCTGTCTTTCCCTTAACCTCTCACTGTCTGGCTAGAATTTGCTCTGAACAATGCCTAGAAATTTGTATTACAAGCACTTTCTGTGTCTGTTTGCCTCTTTATAATGTATCGCTTATTGTATTCCTCAATTGTAAGTCGCTTTGGATAAAAGCATCTGCTAAATGAATAAATGTAAATGTAAATCAGACGGACTGAGTTGCAGCGATAACGACTTGGACGGACTTATTTAAAATGCATATTCATTCTCTGCCAGCAGGTGATGCTTTAAAGCGGGATAACTAACATTAGAGGTTTCCCCCGCTAAAGGCTGTTGGGCTGTAAACTGAGCTTACAAACGTTGCTTTATCTGGAATATAGCATGCAATGCGAAATGAAAATGACATTGAACATTTTCTAAAGACATTGTTCCTTCAGAAATGCAGTGATATAAAAACACCAGCGCCTCGTTTTGATTTTTAAACGTGCATTACCTGCTCATGTTTATTTAACGAAGCCTTTTTAAAAATTGGTCGGTTTTGATATCGTGGCGGGTCGCAACAAATAAATGTATGTAGGTAAATAGCATTCCACACCACAACCATCTGAGCCCAACTTCATTACAAATCACTTTAAGTTTAACTGCGTTTGTAGTAGGGTTGTGACGGTGAGGAAATTTTCCCACCGGTTAATTGACGTGTTGTCTCACCGGTTATACCGGTATCACCGTGGTGGGGGGTGGTTTGAGTTTTCCCTCTTTTCCTCGCTTTCCTTTGGTTTTAAATAAACTGTGAGCACAGTGTGCATTTTAATTTGACTTTCATATCAGCTGCAATTCGGCTTCAAGCAGTTATTTTTAGTTTTCCCTCTTTTCCTAACTTTCCTTTGCTTAAATAGCTTATAAAAGCACCTTGCACATTTTATGTTAACTTTAAGAAATTAAATTCAAGCAACAACAAAATACAACGTAGAAAATCGAACTTTTAACTAAACTAAACTAATAAAAATACACCATGCTATATGCCTAATATAAAATTACAAATAACGTTCACAAAGTTTAAATATACAAAACTAAAAATCAGTTAAGAATGAGGAACAAACAATTATGAAACGAAGAACGTTAATTAGCAAAAATGAATAAGAAAGTTTGCAGGGACGGCACACACCTTAATGTAAAGTAATGGGAAAATATCACACTGTTTAAATAAATAAAAATCAGCAAATACTGTGGAACCAAATAAATGATAAACAAATGCTTCATTTTTTTTTTAAACATTATCAGTTAGATCAGGGATGACCAATAGATCGATCACGAATGTAATGCTGGAAGATCGCGCTTTAGGTCAGTGGTTCTCAACCAGGGGGGGCGAGAGATAAAACTACAATATAATATATTCACTAATATTATGACTCGCATGTTAAGTAATGTAAAAAATATATAGCCTATAAATAAATAACAGCACCACCTCTCTACATATTCTGTGTATCAGAGCAGCAAAACGTTTCTCATCGTGCTGTGTGAAATACAGACTGAACGGTGGCTCAAAACAGCTGTATGAGCATATGATACGCAAACTACAGCTCTCGGTTGGATAAAAGAAGCCAGTGTCACACTAGTAGCTTAACGTTTTGATGGGCGAGGACTATTGTAATCAAGGTAAAGCTGATTACAGTGACATGATCGTGCATTAGGTGTGCATTATATGTCTGTTATAAATGATGCGCAAACGAAACGTGTATGTGCGCTCTCGGCTCACTCATATTTCTGCTTGAATATAGCATTGTATTAATTGTGATGATTTTGGCTCACATTTAACAAAAACCCACCAATTCATTATCTCAACAAATTAGAATACTTCATAAAGTGAAATAGTAAATGTTAAAGCGCATAAGAATAAATTACTGTTCTGAAAGGATGTAGGGAATGGGATATTGTTAGACCTCCCGCTCCCGTTCAAAGTGCACCAGAGTTACCGACCGTTACCGCGTTGTATTCAGGAAATTAATCACGTGGTGAAATCTGGTCCGGACAGCCGCGGCAATGCAGATCTAGACTGCTAGGATGCAAGAATCTTGTTCGTTCGGTGCGCTGCATTGAGCAGCCGCGTTCAGTTTTATTTGTAATGTCCTCTAACTAAACAATATTATTTTTATTATAAAAAAATCTAACCGACGGTGGGGGACGATGCCACGGTGGGCAAGTGACATAGCGGTGTTACGGCTTAACACCTGTATCACCGCCAACACCGTCTATCGCGGCAAGCCTAGTTTGTAGCAGGCGCCACTAACCAGACCGATAAACAAACAGACCAGAAGTTAACTTCGGGCCAGGCGCGTGCGCCCGATGAAACAGTCTATAGGCAATTTTTGGTACAAATCGAAAGTAATATTAAAGATAAGGGTAATATAATAGCAACATATTTTAGTAATAATTTAATTAAACATTATTTCATCAATTTAACAGTATTAAATAATAGTACAAAGTAAGCTATACAATAATGCTGAGCAGAGTCTGACTTGCGTCACTGTTCCTTCTGTCCTAATTAATAAAAATACTTTGTGATATGACAACATCACAATTTGATGTTTAATCTAAACTGCCACTTAGAGTTTTAATATATATATAAAAAAATCACAAAGGTTGCATTCATTTAATAAAAAATTCAGTAAAATAATAATATTAAAGCTGCAGTAAGTTTTGCCTCTTTGTTGCCATCTCTGTTTGAAAACATGGAATTGCAGTTACTTGTGGAATTATCTTCATTGCGTGGGGTTGTACTCTGGCACGGCTCCAGCGTGGATGAATCTAATGTTTTGAGGTGAATGTGGCTGTCAGTCACCACACCGGTGTGAATTCTGTACAGTAATCACAGATTTTAGCCTACGTCTTGGAATATATGACCCAAATAAGAATTTTCACTGTACATTGTCATCTGAACAAGTAACAAGTCTGTCACGCTTGTTCTGACCAACTGAGGAAAAAAGCATTACAATAAATCGTGCTACCAATGGTGTTTAATCTAAAGATCGGTTAGCTTATATCGCATCAAATCATGCAAATTATTATTATTGTTATTATTCAGGATTTGTTGAATTGAAAGACATCCAAGTGCAAAATGTCAACAACAGAGATACAGTTACCAGCAATATCTATTGTTGAACATTGTCATTACAGTTAGCACATCTTACTAACCATAACAACAGCAGAAGCATCATGGGAAGCATTGCTGATTGCAAATGTAGAGCTGCTTAGCCTAACAAATGCTCAGACTGAACGGTCACAGACAGTATTTTAGTCATCTTACCCACAAATATCAGTGCAAGCCATTTGTGCTCATTCATTAAACAATCTCGTATACAATGGACTAATTTATTACTTGAAAAAATATTTGCACATCAAGTGTTTATCATGAACAATGATTCTGATGGCTGGAATAAAAACACAAGAACACTGCAATCAACCAAACCAATCAAAGTTCAGTGTACAGGCTTATAGAAAAAGCAGCACAACCTTCAGCACAATTTATAATAGTTCAAGAGCTCCAAAAGAGATTCAAGAGCATACAAACACGCAATGTTTTATTTTAAGAGGGAGAATGGAGTCCTCCATGACCAAGTCAATGGTTCGGTACACATAATATTTTTTTAAAGGGCACAGACTATTCTAGGTAATGGGAGGAACTTGTTTAGCTCAGTGAACCAGAGTATGTGGTATAAAACCATTCAAAATGCCAGTGACTGAGCAGTTCTCTCACTATACGCCTCTCATGCATGTTTATTTTTAATTACCTTTAAAGTCTCCAAGGACAATGTGACAGTGTGGTAGAATAAGAGTTAGGTGAGGCATTGGACACAGGGGTCCTTGATTCGCAACTATTCTATGTGACAAAGGCTCAGCTGCTGCTAGCGCACGGAGTTCAGCTATTTGAAGTGGCTTTGCAGAGCATTTTGTGCATGGATGGCATATGGCTTATGTAAAAGTCATATTTGGTGCTAAACAAAACTCGTGCTGTTTGTGTGGGTGTAAGAACCCACATGTGGAGCCCCGTGAGGTTCCCCTCTGGACTTTTTCCAGTTAGTACAAGCCTTTCCATTCCATTTACTGAATGAACAATGGAAGTGAGACGGTGGGGTATTGTATTGTGTTTCTTATGAAATGTGCATGTTCGGTGTGGTCTCTGCTGCTTGTCTTGATTCTGAGAGTCCCCTGTTCCTGTTGTAAAAACTACACAACATAAACAGACATGGACTCCTGCAGTTGCATCGGTATATTTGTCCATGGCCAAAGCCATCTGCATGTAATCTCAATGATAAGCAGAGATAATGTATAAAAAAAACAGCACAGCAAACCCACATATTAATTATACACCTCAAAGATGTCGGACGCAGGCTTAAGGTGGCAACCCACCAGCCGATTTTTCAGCCGTAAACTTCATTTACATAGTCATCGGACAGTCAGAGGGAGTCCTGGTCGCGTCTCTCAGTGGGAGAGTGTTAACAGCCCCGGCGACTCAAATCTCTGCTGAGTTAATGGTTCTGTCACTGAGGTGGATTCTCACGGCCTTGCTGTTGTTTGGAAGTCATCCAAACTTATACACCACCAATTGTTAACTGTGATTGTGCAATTTTATGAGGTTCTCCTACACTTAAATGACTAATACAATGAGTAATTAAATAAAAGGCAGAGGCAGAATAGACTGTTTAATACAAAGTAAATCTATTTCTAACTCAAGCTGTGCATAAACATTTACTCTCAATAGCAAGCCCTGAAGGAACAAATACACCTTCACATACAGAGAGAAAAGATACTAAACAAATTGCATGCTAATTCAGTCTATTACAAGTCTGTTTGTGCTGTATTCCTGTTTAGCAAGCTACACATGGCAGAGAATTGAATAGGGCCCCCTTGAAAACGAGAATAAGCCTCTCAAGGGGTTTATCCTCGAGAATAAATTTGTTACAACTGGAAAGAAATGTCAGACTTTAGTCTGTGACCCCTCTTCAATTTAGAACCAGTCATTTTGACCGAATGTTGCCAGATTTCAGCAAAAACAGTCAGTAGATATAAGACCTTAGGCAAATTTGAGTTGCTTTGACCGTAGATCCACCAAGGAAGATAACTATAACTTAAGTTTTAATAATAGTTAAGACTCTATGAGAATCGGTAAGTCCACATCACAACATAACGACACCTATAGGAAAGCTATAGTTGGAATCACTTCACGCAGACATTAACTGCAGCACACATTTAAAATAAACAATGTGTTGATGTGGATGCAAATATAGTTATAGTTATCTTTAAAGTTATTTTAGAAACCGTATTGACAGCTCTTCTTTTTTCAACTTTTTGAAAAAAAAAAACTATTTTTGCTCCAAGTACGAAAACTGTTTCAAATTTAACTGACACATGTCTCACAGCAGTGGTGTTTTATTTCCTGTATGAATCAGTGTTTTTAGACTGATTAAACTTACTAGCATATCAATATATAACACAGAAAGAGTAATGTTAGCTGAAAAATCCCCACCACTAAAACATAGACTGGCATTCTGGAACACGGACAAAAGCAGTGTTACAAATAGGGCTGAACGATTAATAGCATTTGCGATAATATCGCGATATGAATATGGTCACGTGACACGCGAGTAATTTATGACGATCGACGACATCCAAGTACGGCAAGAGAAAGCATTAGGAGAACGTCCGCTCTCTTATAGCTCTGGCGGTACTTTAAAGACACACCGATCAGTCTAGCAGTGCTGCTTCAAGTCAAAAACATCTAAGCGGTCTTTAGAGGAAGCATCATGTTTGCACGCTGCTATGTTGCCAAGTCCGCAGTTTGCTGCGGGTTGTTTTAGTGTCCGTGGGTCTTTCATAACATGCGGAATTGACGCGCTACATGTAAACGATATCCTTTGTTGTACTTTCCTGTCAAAATAACGGAGTTCGTTTGGAAGTCTTCTGCTTTTAAGAACTGCCGGGTTCTCTTGTAGAGGGCGGAGCTAATGCATAAACGGCAAGCTCATTGGTCGGTGCTCACCTATCACCGTCCCTGTTTTGATTTCAGTGAATCAGTTCGAGCGAATGCAGATGACCTGATTAATATTCATGAACCCAGCAGTTCAATAATCTTTAGTGTGTTTTATATGGTTATTAATAGTATAATTCGTGGTAGTTTTGTTATCTTATCTGTATTATTTGTAGTTTTTCCCCCTTTTTTAAATAGAAACACTAAATGACAAACAATACCTTAAGCACCACCACCAGTCCTAAGTTCAGACAACATGACAAATATGCATTCATACATGTTTATTCTAAAGTTCTATCATCATATAATGCATATAATTATCATAATATCATATTGTAATGTTTGACTGAAATAATCTATTGAATAGGTGTCTCTCACATTGTCCCACAGAAACATTAAAATAGTGTAGATTAGAGTAATGTTTTATAATAATAATAATTCATTCAGTTTGGTGACCATTTTATTCATTTAACATATTTAATATCGGGGCATCCAAGTTATTTTACATATAGTTACTTTCCCTGGTAATAAGTTTATTTTATAACAATGTAACTCGGTTAGTATTTGTGAGAAGTAACTAGTAACATAACTAATTGCTTTTTTTAAGTAACGTGCCCAACACTGCATACTATACAATGATGTATTGTAAGTCTTTGATTAATAATGAATATGAAGAGTAAAAAAAAAAGCATATTAAATCGCAATATTGGTAAAAAACATCGCAATTAGATTATTTTCTAAAATCGTTCAGCCCTAGTTACAAACACTAACAACTCCTAGAGTTGGACGGTATATCAAGACTTTTGGAACAGAACTAGAAATAACTGTTGTAAAATATCAAGTAAATTACATTCCAAACACAACACTGACAACTATGTTGCTGATTTTTGCTCTGCCAGAGAAAATATTTACAAAAGAAGCCAACGCAGAAAGTGTTTATGATCCAACTGTTTTACAAAATATCAGTGATTTTGTAATATCAAAGCTCAATCAAATTAGTTGACTGCAAAAAACTGTTGCATTGTGATATATTAATTTTGCAGCCAACAAAAGGAAAGGAAAAACAAGATTGCATGCTTCGTGGAGGCAGCTAGGTTTTCCTTAACCTAAGGGCAAGTTCTGTTTTAGCCAGACAGAGTCGCCTGATGTCATTGCTATAGGTAAACAGCCTAGTTAGGGTTAAGAGGGTGTTCATATCTGTCATACAAACACAGAACATGATGGCTTCTGCATCTGTGTGATGTCAATAAGAGAGATGTTTATGCAGGGGTACAATGGAACCCAGCCAATCATCTCTGCATATAAAATGACAATGACAAAAACAAAACACTTAATGAAGCTAACAATATCCAAAATCTCTTCTAAGGCAGCATGTAATGGCTCTTAGCATCTTTAATACTGCAGATAGCATTGATGGATGTGTGTGCCCGTCCTACCTGAGCAAAAGGGCATGGGTGCACTCCAATGGCCGTTGAGCTGGCAGGTTCGTGAGGACTCGCCCTTCAGTTGCCGGCCACCCATGCAGCTATAGCGCACCGTGGCACCAAAGGTGAATTTGTCCCCGCTCAGCACACCATTGGGAGGAGATCCAGGATGTCCGCAGTCCACCACTATCCAATACACATGCAGACACAGAAAAGTGTGAACACGGTTAGTAGAACGGCAAGCACTTCCTTCAGTACACATTCACATGTTAATACGAAAACATAATAGACTTGAAACAAAGCTGTATTTTACTTTTAATTATACAATCATTCCGGTTGATCTCAATGAGTACGGTGCTAATTCAGCTTCCTGCAGGAGAAGTAAGATCAGCACTTTCTGAAAGTTTGCTCCTTTCCTTAGCTCAGACCTCACTGCTTGTGCACACCACTACTAAAATTAGAACATTATTAATGTTGTTTAAAATGAATATCAATGAATGTAAAACTCTGTATAAAAATAATGGATATAGTTTAATTTATATTTATTTAAAAAATATAATAATTTAATGTAATAGTAAAATCATTTATTTGAATTTAATTAAAATGGTATTAAATGTGTACGGAAACATCAATGAGCTAACATAAAAAAAATATATATATATAAAATGTCATTTGAATGGATACAGTGTTTATGTTTAGATGTAAACAACATAAAAATAGAAATGAAAAGTAAAAACAATAATCTATTAGCTGTATATGTATTTGTATGTCAGCAGAAAAGGTGTTCACAAACAGGTGAGAGCACACATAAATATAATTATACTTCGGGGTCGATGAATGCTTGAATCTGATTGGCAGATGAACGTTCTGAGGTGTGCAATTATTTTTAGGGAAACGCACAGGGAACGTAGTTCCAGGCAGCTCTCGACCGCGTTACAGTTCCGTATCACTTCGCTAAATGATTTCAGTTATTTTAAAAGGTCTTACAACAGCAATACAACCAAAACCAACAAGACACTGGCCAAATACATAAATATAGTAAGCAATGGGATACAAACGATAGATAATTTTCATGTTTTGACACAAAATTACATTTATGTACGTAAAGCACATACTCTATTTCTCCCGCTCTCTCTCCTCACAGACACACAGTTTACACACATGAAAACATGCGCTAATGTTGTTAGCGCTGGTCTGACGACTTTGTCAGTAAATAGTTTAGCAACTTAAAAGTACATTTCATTTCTCACAAGGGAAACGAGGTAACAACGGCACTGTTCGTGAGGAAAATGAACTTAAAGTTTCACTAGTAGGGACGCTGCTGCCGAACACGGATGAGAGACACTCAGAGAGGTAAGTTAGGCTAATTAACGCACGCTCAATCTCTCTTTCATAACTTAGTTATTAGCTGCATTTGCCTGTTATCAATGGCTCAAGCCTCCGTTACTAGGTTTAAAATGACGTTTTGGAATTAGTAATGGAGGGATGCGGAAGAAACAATCCTACTCGCCATAGCGATTTAAGTACAAAGACCGGACGAATCCCTTGAAATATATAATCTGATCGATGTGTTGAGGTGTGGCAACTGTAGTATAAGCGGAATAATTGACTCCGGACTGTTGAATTATTAGAAAAATAATGCACACCCGAGGTGTAACATTATTTTTCTAATAATTAATCAATTATTCCTTACATAAAGCATAACCACTTGAGAAACAATAAACAACTTTTATATAGACCTAGACTGCAAGCAAACATCAGCATTTTTATGTAGAACGTATCCCAGATTTTATTGTAGGGTTACTTTGGTATTCAAAGAGCCCAGCAACTGGTGTTAGGATCAAACATGTAAAACTACAGGGAAGATTATGCAGACACACAAAGCAGAAGTGACGAATGGGCAAAAGGGCATCTCTGACAGCAGGGAGTCTTGTCAGGGCAAAATGTAAGCTCAGGCACCGTCGACTTCGCAGCTGCTGCAGAACATGTCTTATTGAGCTGTACACAGGCTGAGGATGTGCTGTGTTTCAATTTTCACATATTAAAACAGGGATCAGATATATATATATATATATAAAAAACTGACAGTGCTAATTTATTTGCCACGAAATCTGTGTTCCACCTGTCCCTCAATTACAAGCACTGATCTTAAACAGCAGGAAGAGGGTCGTGCAACTAATTCCCCTCAATTACAGGAATGAATAGGTAATTAGCACCACAATGCCACTGCCAAATTTTTTTGAAAGATGCCAGAAACATACCGATACACTCGGGCAGCGGTTTGTCCCACTGACTCGTGGGCTGGCAGGTGAGGACAGGAGAGCCAAACAGGTAATAGCTGGGGTTACAGTCATAGAATACCACCGTGCCAAAGGTGAAGTTTCCATGCTCGATCTTACTCTGCCTGATAGAATTGGCTGGAATCCCAGGATCAGAGCAATTGACAACTGAAAACAGAGCAGAAAGGAAGAGGACAGAAACAGAGAACTGTGTTATTTGGCAGAAGCACTAAGCAAGTGACTTCGGAGACAACAAGTAGGTTGAAATGCTCTATGCCAACAATGCATGCAGAATGAGAATTTACCATTTTTAGTATTTGTCACAGACATCCACATCCAAAAATACTGTTAGGACACAATACAAATATCTTAATCTTTGTTAAAAAGTGACATAGGACTAATCTAGAATGTAATGATTTAATTTGAAAAAAAAACGTTTTTAAATGTAATATTGAAATATAGAGTATATCTTGTATAAATATAATGATTTAATTTATAATATGAAAATAATATTATAAATGAATAAATTTTTAACACAATTTTAGTCAAACGGTGTTAGTATCGTGTATTATACAGTTACATGCCATAATAAGTGAATGCACACATGCAGAATGAATTATCCCAGAACATGCAATCTACTTTTGTGTAAAAACAGTATAACATTGTCTTTCCTTGCCAGGCAACAATTACATTTTTTTTGTGTACTTGAGCCACCAAACTTCCCACAATTCGCAGCCACTTTGCAACATTGCAACAGCCGCTACCACCTTCCTTACCAAAAGATTGCGCTCCTGTGCTTTAATTTTGTCAGGCGGTGGATCAGGCACCGTGTGATTAAAAACTTAACTTTTCTCCCCACCTTTACATGTTGGTGGTGGCTGGCTCCACTGTCTGTTGGCCTGACACTGGGCCCGAGAAGGGCCCTCCATCACGTATCCCATGTTGCAGGAGAAGCTCACCACATCATTCAGGTTGAAGCCATTGCCTACGGTACGCCCATAGATGGGGCTCCCTGGATGCCCGCAGCTAATGGCTGGAGATGACAAGAGTAAGATGTTTTAATATGGCATAAGCACCTATGTCAAATAATACATTTGAGTGTAGCGCTGTGGGAGTTGTGAGTTCTTTCTGGAAGCTGTTTTCTCACAACAGGTGCACATTAAATGACGGAAACATTTTTAGAGCATGATTAAATTATGGAAGAAAATGGATGTGCCCTATATATTGATTGGTCACTGAGGGAAATTAGTTAATCTTCCCTCTGTAATTTCTAATAATTTATTTGGTAAGTTGCCAACTCAAAAGCAATAAATCAAATTCAGGTTCTCCTTGGCAATTCAAAACCAGCACTACAGTCTAAATATATAATTGAACAGAAACAAAGGCAGGTTTTATGAGGCAGGTCATTTTAAGTGGGACACAATCACACGTACGCATTTATCTTGACCTCTCCTGCTAAACAGCATCAATTCTTTAAATGTAGGGCTCAATGATAAAGATGGCCAAGGACCAGTCAGTGTGAGTGTTTCGGGCCAGTTACTGAACATTGTACATATAATGATCAATGTATGTCCATTTTGTAATGCCTTGAAAACCAAAATGTTTAGCATCAGTAAGAATGTTAAAATAAAAAGCATTAATGTTTTGCAACTAATGCCATAATTTTACAGCAAAAGTTTTTTGAATTTATGAAAATCTAAAAATGCATTGGTCTCATTATTGATAAACATTTTGCAATCAGCAACTTCTTCTTTTTTTTTCTTTTTTATACATTTATTCGGTAAAGATGCATTAAAATGATCAAAAGTGACAGGGAAGACTTACAGTACATAGTTAGAAATAACTATTTTAAATAAATACTGCTCTTTTATCTTTACATTTAATAATAAAGAACCCTGATTTTTTTTTTAAGTTAAGCCGCATAACTGTTTTAAACATTAATTAATTAATTTCCTGAGCACCAAATCAAAATATCAGAATGATTTCTGAAGAACCATGTAACACTGGAGTAATTTCATAAACATTAAAAATCTTACAGACTCTAAACTTTTGAATTGTAGAGTATATATAGCATTAAAAAACCCACAAGACATTTTGTCTGGAAGTGTGTCATCTAATAGATCTGTAACAGTCTATGTGTGAAGGGAACATTAGTCCAATTAATGAAACTCCGCTGTTCTAATAGCAATGGGCAACATGGTAGCATTTGTGCTCAACTGCAGGCATTTGCTGGCTGAATGAAGTGGTACTAGCTGTAAACAGAAGATTCACACTCAATGCCTTCGGGTGGGAGCTATCACTCTGATGTTCAGTTTAGACATTTAAATCCTATCGTTGCAGCAATGTAAATCAATCTAACAACAGCATACTGCCTTTTAATTACATGCCATGTTGAGTTTACTTCATTTATATGGAGAAAGTATTAGACCTAAGCTGTCAATCAGTATCAGATATGGATACGATGTTAGTAGTGCAAGTTGTTGTTATCTACTGTGTATTGTTGTGACTACACTTGTAAGCCGAAAATGACAGGCCAATCCTCACGTGTCTCACCGACACGTAGGTCTCTACAATGTGTGCTGATTAACTCGAGTCTAATTCATATACTGTGCTCCAGAAGGGCTCTTATTTAATTAAAGTGATTTATTTTCTCGCTTATATGACACATTTAGAGGTATATTTGCTTTTATAATAGCTCTTCCAGCCTACAGTATATTTTGTACCTCACTATGCGTCTTTTCTGCACTCATAAAAAGCCACAGTTCATTTGCATAATCACAGTTGTAATTTGTTTCTCTTTGCTATTTGCAATTTCCCTTTCATTTAAAGACTCTCCATAGCCCAAATTTCCAACCAAATCACTGTATACTAAAATACCTGAAACTGTACCCTCACATTTCCCTCTTTTTTTACTACAAGCTGTGATTTTAGCTTGTTGTGCAAAGCTTGTGAAATGCAGATAGCATAGATGTGACAAAAAACGTTTATGCTTAAAGATCCTCTGAAATCGCTTGATGAGCATGGTTTTCTTTCCTGTGTTGACATATTTCCTACTAAAATAGGAAGTGAGGGCCTTTAAATAGCCTGTAATTTACAGGCGAGAACAATGACTTTCTACTTGTAAATTGCTAATCAAAGGTTGGTGGTTTTAGTTAAAGGAGATCTTATAATTCTAGAAAGTATCTGATTGGACAAAATAGTGCAGGATCAAACATCAATATTTTTGCTCAGTTTTCCAAAAAAAAAAAAAAGCTGTTTGCAATCAATGTATTTCACAAAATACATTTTAAGCATCTATATATATGCTCAAAAATGAATTTTGTGAAAACTGATTGTAAACCTTTAGGATTACACCAGCAAATAGACCCCCAAAGAAAAAGAACGGCAAAAAAAACAATATTTATTCATTTCATGGGGTATTTCAATTGAGTAAACAATTAATTAATCAAGTATGTCAGCTGCTATTGGTTAGATCCATTGAGGACTCACAAAGGCTGGTGCAACTTGTCTGGCATTAAAATGGGCTTTCTTTCCTATTGCTTTATTCCACTTCAGAAAGTGAAAGATTATTTGTAGATGCAAATGCAGCTCTGTGATTGTTTCAGACGCAGTGTTAAAGTAATGTATTGGAGAGGCAACAATCACCATTATCAAAAGAGACATCTCAATAGTTCAGTTTTCATTGTAATTGACTGCTATTCTCTGATAGATCATGCAGGAGATGCCACATGAATGAATGTTAAATCAAATCAAATGACAGTCAGATATTACCAAATTTGAGAAGTAGTTCTCAAACATTTTTGCTGAGGACCCAGATTTTATCACAAGGGAACTAGACCTGCTACCCATTTTAGGTCACAACCCACCTCTTGAAAAATACCAACTTTAAACTATTTGCAGATTTTGTATAAGTAGATAATGATACAGTATCACACAGCTTTCAAGACATAAAAATTTAGGATCAGCCTTGACAATTCATCATCACTCGTGTCCCTTAAAGGGATAGTCCATCAAAAAATGCAAATGACAGAATTAGGAAGAAACTGGAAGATGTGAATAAATCCTGCAACCTCAAATACTGCATTTACTTCACTCCTTTCTGCAGCTCCTTTTTATCAGCTCAATTCATGTAAATAGTCTTCAAACAAATAAACGCCCCCATTGAAGTGAGGCTTGCTGCAGTGCGTGTCTGATAAATGTAGGTTGTGAGCATGGACCCAGTGTGTCACTGTGCAGTGGGAGACGACAGAGACGGCACATTATTTAAAAATATAAATAGCTCACTAAATACAGAGGGCTTTTAAGGTGGATTCTTTAAATGCCAGTGCCATTTAAGAAAGAGAAACAGAGCTCTGATGAGTGTTTTTTCATAATGTCATGTCCCCTTATGCTTGTTTGCAACAGAGTTACTATCTGTGTCCCAGATTTAGTAGTAGTTAAAAACTGCAACAGTAGGATATACAGGATATACAAACATCAACAGATATATTATTTTATCAACAAATAATGCCACACAGTGCTGTCTCTTATGGAGAGCAGTGATTAAATTATTAGTAACTAGTGTAGTAGCTGATATCGTACTATGTCCAGACTGAAATGCGTTTAAAATATTATGACTATGTAGTTATTCTTTCATTTGATCATTTACCATAGATTCAAAAACTTTTGCTAAAACCGGTAGTTTAGAAATAGGGCGATAATTATTCAAATCGGAAGGTTCGCCTCCTTTTAGTAATGACATAACCATAGTTGATTTCCAAGATGGTGGAATTACATTAGCGGATAGACTCAGATTAAAAATCGACGCAATATGTTTGGCAATAGTATCTGCAGACAGTTTAAAAAAAATTGTTCAATTTTGTCAGACCCACATGATTTCTTACAGTCTAAATTTGATAGTAGTTTATGAACTTGGGTGGGCAATATAGTGGTAGAGGAAAATAAATCTGATTCACTATAATTAGTCGACTCATCAATTCCCTGTCATCAATACCTTCGTCCCCTGACGCTAATGACCCCCATAGACGCTCTGCTACTAGCACTAGCATTGGTAAAACGTATGAGATATCTGCAGGCGCTATCAGTCAGCCCCTCTTGCCTAGAATTTGGGCCTAACGATTCTAAGATCGTCCTGAAACCAAGGCATGGCTACATACCTAAAGTGCTCTCAACTTTGTTCAGAGCGCAGGTGATAACTCTCTCGGCACTTCCTCCTTCAGAGCAAGACCAGGGGTTGAATCTGCTCTGTCCTGTCAGGGCGTTGAGAATATATATAGAGCGGTTCCACCCCTTTTAGGCAGTTGGAACAGAGCAGAACATTGCAGAGATATGTGCGGCGGCCAGCTGGGCCTCGCCATCCACATTTGCCAGGTTTTATAATCTGGAAGTTCCGGCCTTACAGGCCCGGGTCCTTTCTGCATGATGGGCTCACTCTTGTCATATGACAAACCAGTATGGGCATTTGCCTTCTTCTTGTATGCTCTTGGCCCTCAATAGAGCTCAGAGGCTGTACAGACTTATTTGGGACGATTACTCAAGGCCGGGTCGACCTCTATGAGTTTGACCCTGTTACCTTCTGCAGGGCTTCCCTGTACAATACATGGTCCCTCTGGGCCCCTCCTGGTGCCTAAGGCAAGTTCAAGTGTGGATGCACAACTCAGTCGTTGCTTTAGTCGAAGTAACCTGAAGAGCCTTGGTGAATGCTCACATTATATAGCCAGATGCCCCGCCCATTCTGGCGGGCTATCCAGCCATAGGCTGTGCAGCTCCGCTGCCGAGCCATTGGTTCATTTTCAGCGCACTGCACAAACCAATGGCCGTGCAGCTACACTGCGTTATTAAAAGAGAGGCTTCAGTATCGGAGAAAAAGGAGTTTCCCCTAGCGTCTTAAATAAGAATCAGTACTCGTTCTGTATCTCATGGAACTGAGGTTACGTTAGTAACAGAGTACATTATGTTTATATATTAAATGTATTTATATATAATATAAAATAAGAATATAAATATATAAATGTATACATTTTCAAATATATATATATATATATATATTATGTAAACAAAAACTTTTATTTTGGATGTGATTAATCGCGATTAATCATTTGAAAGCACTAATCATTTTATGTTATTTCCATATTATTAAACATACAGGCCAGATACACTTTGACAATTTTTTTATACATTTTACAAATGTATTGTTTTTAAATGACATCTATAGCTATAATATAAGATTGTGTTTGTCTATTTCTTAACCCAGCGTTTGGTGCTTTAGGCCCTCTGTCTGATTTAATTTATTCATGGATTCAGTAATTCTCCACAGCTTGTCTGAGAGAAAAGCACGAGTCCCAAACTCACGGACGCAGATGGGCAGATGTCCGGACCAGTTGTGGTCTTGTTGGCAGATGCGCACAGAGGAGCCGATGAGGCGGAAGCCGGAGATGCACTGGTACACTACTGTGTCTCTGTAGCCGAAGTTCTCTCCGATCACCTGACCATTGACGATCTGTTCGGGTAAACCACAGTGGCCGGCTGAAAGGAGAGGAAAGAGAAGAGAGAGTGATTAAAGTGAGAGGTCTGAGTAGCAGCTGCATTACACTGTAAAATATTAACATCCAATGCTTTTAGAGAGACAGACTGCTTCATGTAATTAAGTGTTTAGTGGAGTGCATGTAAATTAAAAAAAGTGAGACCTTCAGTGGAGCACGAGAAAGAAACACGATTGAGGTCAAATGCACTTCAGGCACTTAGACACAAAAGTATGTTTGTGTATTGCCGTTTAAGTCTGGGGTCAGTGAGATTTATTTTAAAAGAAATTAATACCATTATTCAAGCGAGAATTGCTGATCTTTTAAACCTTCTATTCATAAAATAATTCTGAAAAAAAGAATCATGGTTTCCACAAAAAATATAAGCAGCACATCTGTCTCAAGCATTGATACAGCATACAGAATCGTGTGTATGTATATATATATATATATATATATATATATATATATAGTGTATTCATTCACACTTCCATTTATATTATTTTATAGTGAGGGCCTTAATTACAAAATGTGGTACAGTAATAATAAACACAAAACTTCTGAATGGTTACTACTAGAAACTAGGATGATGACTATTCTGTCACACTTAACAAGGTTTAAAAAGCAAGTTGGATCGCTGCCATGCAAACATGCCTGAAACAGCAGATGTGAACAGCAGCAGTGAATGTACACCACATTACCCAAGCAGCGCGTCTCTGTTCCACTCCACAGACCAGAAGATAGACACTCTCTCACAGTAGATCCCACCAGCATATACCCATTGTCACATGTAAATATGGCTGTGGCCCCAAAGGAGGTCTGACTTCCAATTTTCTTGCCATTGGGAGGCGTGGCCAGAGCCCCACATGAGATGACTGCGGAGGGGAGAGAGAGGGTAAGACAAACAAGTACAATCTGGAAAGCTTAAACATTTGACTAATGGAGCCAAACATTTTGTTGGATTGAAGTTGAATTACACACTTACTTTGGCAGTGGGGCCTTTCGTTGTTCCAGCTCCACACACCATTGGCCATGCACTGAATGTGAGCAGGGGCCCAAGCGGTAATAGCCAGGATCACAGGTGAAGATGATTTTGGTCCTGTACTCATAATGTGAACCGTTAACGATCCGCCATCTTCCATGTTCCAGAGAGAAAGATCCGATACTTGGGCAAACCACAACTGTGCAGCAAATACACCAAAATCACTATTCAGAATTCTATGGCCACTCATTAGTACTGTCAATATTTTTTTAATGATTCTGTTTCAAAATTAATTGAGCTGCCATGGTATTTTCATCTGCCTTTAGGTATCTGCCTAAGGCAGCATGATAACTAAACTGATTTGATGGATTTGGAATGGTAGCAACTTCATGTGTCAAAGCATTATTCACAGCTTCACATTCACAGTTTTCACAGTTCATATCACTAAGCTATGTGATACACTAATAAGCATAAATAAAAGGCACGCACACAAATACAGGGTAAGAATGAACTTTTTTTATCAAACTTAAGTATATTTACTATTTTAATATTATATCTTAATCCTAATATATTATGGGATTGCATTAACCACAAAGGATAACTGCAATGCAGCTTTAGAATTTATTTTAAATAGAAGGCAAATACAAATCTTAGAAGGCAAAGCCTTTAGAAACAGGCTTTGTGTTGAGGTTGATGCTTAAAATGCAGCCTAAGTAGGCAGCTCACGTTTTTGAAACAGAGGCATCATTTTGTCAGATATAATTGGCTCATTAATAAATGATGATTAAAGCTGAAGCAAAGAGATCTCTCAAAGTCCCTTTAAGGCAAGCTGATTCACTCAGCAGCCATCTTGTTATTCCCCAGGCAGCTATTTTCTATTTAGCCAATAGGGATACATGCACAGCTCCTGCCTACTTGAATGGAAAAACACAGAAATGTCCAAAACTGTTTGTCTAAATTATGTTTTAATAACACATTCCAAATCATCAATAAAATCTGACAACAACAGTATCATAAAATTTGCTTTACTTGCTCAAATAATGCTAAACATTAATTTTATTTTCCAGGCTGGACCAATTAATTCACATCCTAGAGTAAACATACTCTATTAAAAGTGGATTATTTCTGTGTACAAGTCTATTTCGTTCCTCTCATACAGTCCTCTTGATCTATTTATCTGCTGTACAATTCACGCTGAAGGGCTTCTGCACCTTTATTAGCGAGCGGGCCTGTACCTGAGCAGCGAGGGACTTTGTTGTGGTTGCTCCAGGTGCCGTCAGGCTGGCACACAGCACTGGTCAACTCTTTGGAGGACAGCCGGTAGCCATCGTTGCAGAAGTAGGTCACGCGTGTACCCACTGAGTAGTCCATGGCAAGCACTCCTCCATTCACAGGAGCCTTGGGCACCCCACAGGAGACAGCTTATGGGTGTGAAAATGAGATAGACATATGGAATGTTAAGTAATAAGTTGAAAATATAATTATTACAAGATAATTAAAAAAAACCTTTCATCGTTGCTTATTACCCCATTAGAATATTTCACCATCAGAGCATTGAAAATTGGTTATTCGATTGGCTGGTTTTACAAGATGTAATTCGACCTGCTTTTCAGGTGCTTATGAATACGTAGTGGCTTTATTAAAAAGGTCAATACTACGTTTATGAGCAAAAAAGTTATTATAGATATTTTGGTCTGTGCACATGAGCATTTAATTTTAGGGATGCATTATATATTGTACCATATAGGTAAACAGCTGAGAGAGAAGACATTTATCTTTATATTTAATAACAATGTGAATTGTAATTTTGTAGCAAATCTCAAATGAATTTCCATTTTCCGTGCTGTGCATTATAACGTTGTGATGCCTAAATTCAACAGTTGTTTTATTTAAAATGTAATATAATTTATAAAAATAAAATAATGATTGGCTTATTGGTGTTGGCCTGAGTTTTAATATCAGCACATCCATATTTAATAAGAATTATGATAAGAATAATAATAAGAATGGCACACGGCCATCACCAAACTAAAGTTGCCAACAAAATTGAAAGCAGAGAATACAGAATGTCTCTGTATGGATTTACATTAAGAACAGGAATTAAGGAGTCTAGTTAAATTCATTAACTGCAAAGTCACTCAAGTTTCAACTGAACACTTTTTTTTAAAGGTAAATACTGTATTAAAAGTATTAAATGAAAAGTCAAAGAATGGCAAAAGAAAAAGGACTATGATTTCAGACAATCAAAGTTTGCCTGTAAGTAAAAGCAGATATTTTCATAAACAATGAAATAGCACTCAAGGAGTTGAACTATTCCACTATTACTATGCTTATCATCAGTGTGGCAAACCAGCCAATGGAACATTCCATCTCGCTTCTTGTTCTCCTTCTCCCTTATGCAAGCAGAACTGGAACATATTATTTATCAAGGTACAGTACTTTAAGTTGACGCTAAGTATTAATCATTCCTGTGCAAAAGCCCTCTAGATTTATTGAGCAGCAAAACCACTGGTACTTTTGAGAAGCAAAGCTACAGCCATAAACATCCGACTGTCAGTACTCAGCCATTAGAAGCCGAACAATAACTTCCCAGCAATTAAAGAGCACATATCAAGTATAAAGCCGTTTCTCACCAAGACAAAAAAAGTGCCAGATTGGAAGTTTACAGAGTAATTTAAGTGTCACTTGATGTTAGTGGCACCAGAGCCTGTGGCCCTTAGAGGGAGTAGGGGCCCATTCTGTCACATTAGTGTAGGAGCAGAGGCCCTGCATGAATGCGCCGCCTCAGAAACTATTTAGTCAGGCTCATCTACTCTACTGTGAAGCTGCGTCTGGGAGGATAGGTGGAGCAGGATAAATGACGCAGATGGATAAAGAGAGCTCTGAAAATTAGTCATTAATGTGACAAATGAAACAGATCATGAATAAACAGTATCAGTGAGAGGAGCGGCGACAGTAATTACTGCGTCTCCATCACTGACCGTAAAAGCTTGTTGGAGATGCATCAGGAAAATTACTGATCATATCTGTAAGCACTGAATTACTACCTGCTGACTTTAAAAAAGTTCTGTTGTGTGTTTTAGTCAACAAAAATACAGTTGTGAAAAGAATACAAGCTCAATGCAAGTTGATTGACAGCATTTGTTGATTGCCATAAAAATTGATTTTGACTTGCCCATCTTTAAAAAGGCATAAATCTAGGTCACAGTAAGGCACTTACCATGAAATTGAATAGGGACAATCTGTAGCTGTTAAAATATTCTTTGTTTCAAAAGTAGAGTCACATTATTTTAGTTAGATACAAGCCTTTTCTTTGCAAAGTTTTAATCAATTTTAACACTTTTGCCATGAAATCGTTCAGCCTAAAACTCTAATATTACTGCAAAAATTACAGGAATGTTACATCAAAAAAAAAAATGATTAGCTTCACGCATAAGTTTTAAAATTTCCTTCACTTCTATTGTAAATGCCACATCGTATTCTTGATCTTTTTTGTGGGTAATAAAATATTATTTAATCAAAATATTTTGTTTAATCAAAGTTATGCTTTGAAATATTTTAATAAAGGTTGAAATATTTGAAAATATTGAATCTCGAAAATGAATACTTTCTCATATGCCAGCTGAATATGAGGGGGGGGAAAATGGTTTGGAAATGGTCATTGTTTTTGCAAATCAGAAAAAGTTGGCGCTGGTAAATTACATCAATGTCAATGCCGGTTACAGTTTTTTACAATCATTTTTGCACTAATAACAGAACCTTAATGTCATTTTTCACAACTCTAGACACATAGATCACAACTGAAGATCAAAATTAGCATTTTTCAAAACACTTAACACTTTTTCCTAATGTTTGGATACAATACATGAGCCAAAGATCTTTTGTTTATTTAACTAAAGTCACTGGTTCAAAATGACACAACTTAACATCAAAGTATTACTATTTCAAAATGCAGCTCACACATTACATCTGAATTGAGTTTCTATTCATTTCATTATTATGATCTTACTATCAATTGCTACAAGTGCTCAAAATGCTATGCAACTGTTGCATTACTCTTGAAGCATAGTTTTATGTAACATTTTGAACAACATAATGAAAGTGAAGCAACTGAGGACTGAGGTTTTTTGGAAAAAACTGAGTTTTTTTGGAGAGCGGAAAAATCCCTAAAATTCTATTTCATTGTTATCAGTATTTGTTTTTCCTACAGTAAATGTCTATTTAGAGGGTGATAGAGCTGGAACCTGATGAAAACCATTCATATTTTTGGATAAGGCAGGGTAAGAGATGGAGGAGAGTTTGAGAGCCCAGCGGTTGAGAGGGACACAGTGGCCCTGTCCCAAATGGCACCCTAAACCCTCGCGGTCTTCCTCTGAGCCTGCACGTTCGTGACGTTATGCCGCTTTGACTGTCGGGTAGAAGTCTGCTGCGGAGTGCAAGCTCGGCAGAAGAGCGGATCGAGGGCGCATAACAGCCGCAAAGGGAGCGATCGCGAGCATCCTTCTGAATGCTAAAATGAGGAATGGGACACCCTACGGCAGTGGTTCTCAACCTTTTTTTCCACCGGGCCGCACTATGGTCCAAGTGCAAGTCTCACGAGCCGCACGCGTGTCATTTACATATTACGTCATCCATACAAACCAATCAGATTTATAATACAATTTATAGTCTAAATATCATGATATCTAAACAATTACATTTATTTAAATAAATCATTCTGCTCACCAATAATAAAACACCTGATGCTGTCGGGAACCAATTTTGTGAAATTCTGCTGGAAAGGAGTAACAGCACAATGAAGTTGAGATTGTAAATTGCAGTCTGTAAGACACGCACGGAAGTGTTACTTGACACGCGACATCGCAGAAAGTGTGCGTTCACAAATGTAGCCTATGTTTTTTTTCGAATGTAATAATCTGAGGTTCTCTCCAGATATGTTTTTCCACATTTCTGTTATAAGGATGATTGCTGCGTAGTAGTTTATGGGTGTTTCTTTTTTGCCTGAACATCTTCAAGTAGGTGGCTGGGCAAATCGAAATTAAGTCCAGCACTCTCTTCACCGCTGATGCTGCGACTATTCTTGTTTGAATGCATTTCTTCGCTGGCATTTTCCACATTTTGTTTTCCCCCTTAAAAAATGTGTCCATTCTGATGCTCAATTTTACAGAACTAATGGCTGCTGATGACTATTTGAATTTAATTCTGCCAAAGTGCGCGCTTGTAAGCGTTCGTTAAATGCATAACATTAATTACGTGAGTAGGCTACGCTACATAGGTCTGCTCATGTCTGAAAATAATATATGAAAAACAAAATTATTTTACATAGCATAATATTTGTTTAGTACATTTTTAAATGAATGTAAAAACTAAAACCAATCTTAAAACTGAAAGTTATTTTTTAATTAAGTTCAACACATAAACCTGTAACATTCAGCATGGTGGGCCGCATTCGGATTTGTGACGGGCTGCGGGTTGAGAACCACTGCCCTACGCCTCGTGGACTTAACGGACATGTGCACGCGGTGGCCATTGTAAGTCCATAAAACCGCAAGTGCACTGACCACCCCCCACTAAATGTGATTTTGAGGGCCCCCATAGCAAAATCAGTGCAATGGGCCCAGAATTCATAGCAACAACAGCACTGAGAGCAATCACGGTTTCAGGCCCCTCCACAGTTTATCACCTTATATTTAACCCCCATACTCCCCTTTCTTACTATAACCTGACTGAAGAGGTTTTCTCCGCATGGAGGTGGAAGGTTTTCAATAGGCTCCTCACAAACAATCACTCTTCTCCGGGCCATAGGCCCAGGCCTGTTTGCCATACTAGAAGATTTTTCCAAGATCTTTAGCTAATGAAAACATCCATTATGATGTGGATGAGAACCTGTGGCCAAATCCACAAGAACGGGTTAATAAAAACAAAGTGCAGTGAGGAACACTCCAGTTGACATTTTACAGTAGGCCTACTGTAGTTTTTTCTTATTCAACGGTTTTTAAACCTGTTGCGAGTTGATTATTTCATCAATCATTTTCTAATTTTGATTAATGATTCCAGTGTCTGTACTTTTTCTCTCTAGTCTATTACAATTATGTATGCATGTGGAGAACCATAATGAAAGCTGCATCATGTGTGTTGAACAACTATATTTAACGATTGTACTAACAACTAAACAGTGAAACTATGGGTATATTGTGTGTGATCTAAAGTAATGTTCCTATGATATTGCATAATAAATTAGTATTTTGAACCAATGCTTCTGCAAATGCAAGGCTTCTTTATAGATATGAATGCAATATGCAAAGTTTTGAACATTGGAGAGCTTGTGTTACAAATAATGAATGTTTTGTATTTTGTGTCTAGAGTTTTGAAAAATGACATGAAGGTTCTGTTATTAGTGCAAACTTGATTGTAAAAAAAACTGTAAATGGCTAATGATCATAAAGTATTGAACCTTTAACATACTTGGGTTATCAGCCCATTCAACCCAAAATGGACTAGTAAACACCCTCATTTGCTGGGTGTTACCTTGGCAAGCAGGAACTGGGGCGTCCCAAGCATAGTTGCCAAAGGGGGTCTTCTTGCAAACGGCGGTGCTCTTCCCAACAAGCCGGTATCCACGGTCACAGGCCCAGCGTACCAGGCTGTTTAGGTGTCCTCCGGTCTGGCTGCTTATGGATCCATGGAGAGGAGAGTCCGGGGTGCTGCAGTACAGAGCTGTTCAGACAGACAGATAGAAATCAGACCCCATAATTTCCTTAATCACCACCCAGAGCAGAACCCTTTGACACAGGGCTCATTCAGGCACATAGAAGTTCTGCTTCTAAAAGGGGTTGAATACTTTCCGAAGGCACTTAGAAAAGCCTTTCTGCTTTAATAACAAAGTAAAACTCCTATGTGCCTTATTCAACATGCCTTAGCCTGTTTTTTTAGACAACTGGAGACACAGGCTGCTGATGAATATTTTATAATTTGTGAAATGGCCACATTATTTGGTTAATTAGCACAGGAATTGATATTACAGAAGATAATTCTGGAAAGAAATAATTATTTTTGAACTCCTGCAAATTATTCTTGTTCTTTTAACTTTTAAAAGACACAGTTAAAAAATGCATGAATTTAATTCCATCTGCCAAAATTATGACCTTTCCTCAAAACTGACTAAAAATGTATCAGTCACTTATGAAATTTAACCAACTGTTCCACAGGTGTAGTTTATCACATGAATATATTTTGTCTTATAAAACAGCAGACTGTATTTATTTAAAAACAAATGGTTTGATTTGTTATCTAATGTAGTGGAATCCACAGAGTGTTGCATAAGTATATAAATGCTTTTTGAAGTCACTGTATAAATAATATGCCCATATTTATCATGCAACTTATGCTGCAAACAAATGCGTTTGTACAGTAATTTCAAATATGCAGCTAAAATATGAAAAACAAGGACCTTTCAAAAAACCTGTTATTATTGAAAAAACAACAACACCACCACACATAGTATTGTTTTAAGCTCAGTCTCACATAAGCATGCCATGCATAAACAGTGCATTCAGAATGTGTAAAAGTATTTATTTTGCTATTATGTGGCAAGTCAAATTAATTTATTTTAAATAGGATTATTTATTCTCACTGCCACAAACAATTCTCTAAAATAAAATGAAAAAGATTGCTGTAAATAAAAGGTGGACCCAAATGAATGAAATTTATCTGGAAGATAAAATAAATGATAAAAAAAAATATTTGCTATAATAAAATAAAATAGTTGCTAAAGAAAAGATTGATGGGCCCAAATTAATGAATATCTACTTCAGTAAGAGATCAGCAATTTGGGCTAAGACAATTTAGCAGGACAAATGAACCAAAGATTGTGGCAAATAGAAAATAATGTCTTGAACAGAAAGTAAGAATTGTGGAATGGCCTTTCTGGACTGTGGATTACTCTGCAAATACTACATGATACATGTATTGAATGGTTAGAGCAGAGATAAAAATATTGTGTTTTAAAATATGTTTTACAATCTGATGGTGTACGGCATCAGAATGTGAGAAGATTTAAGGGGGTGAATACTTTCTGAAGGCACAGTAGTCACACACTCGGCTTGAAACCAAACATAAGCACATCAATGACCATGTCAATCAAACTCAGCGAGAGACCTTGACAGCAACAGAGAGCTCCACAGACAGAAAGAAGCTTTCACAACGTTAGATTTGGCTTTTCCCAAGTTTCACAGCAGACTGAGTGAATTCAAACTGATTCTCAGCCTTTGAACTGAAACAAAGTATTAACATGTTGATGTGGAAATTTTCATATCATAATGACGGAAATGAACAAGCCATTCATCATTGATTTCACAAGCCAAAAACAACTGATAGGAGGCTAAAGCCTGAAAAGCACTTCGAACGTGGGTTGTCAGTTTGCATTTCATCTTAGTTCAAAGATATTCCGAAATGCATGGCCTTACATGACTTTCTTCTGCACCTGCACCAATCACAGAAGTGTGAAGAGGATGAAGGTATGATGCTTATTTATATCTCAAACTGGCAGGATAGAGGAAGTGTAAACATCTGACCTCTATTCGCATGGGCACGTCATTCGGTTAAATTCACTCCAGGCTTCAGTTGAACGGAAGTTCAGCCAGGATGTGCGGCCCTAACAACAGTTAAATCTGAGTTCAGAATGTCCAACTGTGATGGAAAACAAAAGTGAGATGAGCACTGCTGGCACCCAGCAGAAATGGCCTTCCTGAAAGGAATCAAGCTCCTTTGATGGAAAGTCAGTGAGGAAATATTGCTAAGTGAAAATATGTTGCTCACTGCAAAGAGCAAGAGCAAGAGCAAGAGCAAGAGCAAGTGAAGAAAAGCTATTGACTCGTGAGGTAGGGTGGATTTTATAACACTCCGAAGCACTTAGAAACTAAAATCGACATGCCATGTTGATATGAGAATACATTTCAGCACCTGCCACTGCAGCAATGTGATATGCACATTACCACTCAATAAAGTACACAATAAAGTCTTTATTGTCCATATGACCATGTGAATTAATAGAGTTATAGGAACATTCCCCTGGAGCAACCCGAGGTTAAGTGCCTTACTGAAGGGCACAATGGTCATAGCTCAAGGATTGCCCCGGGATCGCCCCTTGTTTGGGTTTGAACCTTTGCTTCCCAGCCCAGATTATTTAATGAATAATGATGTTATAGTAAATGTCTCAGTATTTCATTTCTTTAAAACTGGACAGACACCAACAAAATTAAATAACAAATACAAATAACAACAATAGTATGGATTTTTCATCTGCAACATTTTTCATTACAATTTATATAGAGCAGTGTGTAAAATTGTGAGACCATATTTTAAATCTAGGTTTTTAAATCTAATTTAAATCTGGGATAAAATGTTATGATTTTTTAAAGCAATGCTATAATACAATTATATACATTTAAATAAAATAATAACATAGATTTTTCATTATCAAGATTTTACACAACATCCTATAAACAGTGGTGTCTAAAATAACGATCAAATGGGATAAAGTAAAAGAAAAGATACAATAATGGTCAAAAGTTCTTGTTTTCTTTGAAGCACGAGATGCTCTTTGAATCATTCTCAAATCATTCTGAATTACATGATCAACAAGGTTTAACAAACTTTGTTATTACACAGACTTAAGAGGTGGTCATGGCCATGAGAATAGTGCATTTCCCATGTCTGTAAAAAGTATTTTTCATGGAAAAAAACACAGAGACACTAGGGAAACTATCTGCTTTAAGAGACCACAGAAAGCCCTCATCCTGTAGATTTGTATGTCCCTATTCAGTCCGCTCTGCTACATTTTGAGCACACACACTCAAGCTTGAGGAATTGAAAGGTAAGATGTGGTAAAAAAAAGAAAGAAAAAGAGTGCAAAATGTGTACTTGGAGTCCCCAGGTATTTGGTTGACATCCACAACAGCAAGTGTAGCAATCATTTAACCACGTTGCACTATGGGGCCAATGGGTCTCAGCCCTTTCTTGTTCTGTCAGTATGACTTTTTCAGAGAAACTGTAAAGTGCATGACCTAAACTGCAAAGGACATTTGTCAAACACATATGAGCTGAAGTAAGGTAGTGTGTACCTCTCTTGGGCAACGAAGACAAAATAAATCCATCAAAGTACCTAATAGACAAAGTCACTTCTACAAATAAATGTTTATCAGCAGGTAAATGTCCATCTATGTTCACAGAAATATACACAAACATATACATGCACATGCACTCACACTCATATGATTCTGACAGACATTGGTAGTTGACACATAACATGCAATAACTTTTTCCCCATCAGTATGCAGATTTTAGGTTTATATTAATAATACAATGTATATAGAAGAAATGCAGGGTCAATAAATAATGACAATTTTCATTTATTGATTTTATAATTAATTGTTATCTATTTCTTTAAATTTCCCCGCAGTTTGAAAAAGTTTTAAATAGGGATGGATACATTTTAAAAGTCTGGCCAATACCAATAAGTCAATAATTACAGTATTTGTATGTTATGGCCTGCAACCAATAAATGGCTAATGTTGAAATTCTACAGTATTTTGTCCAAATAAATGAAAAATAAAATACTAAACACTTTGTACAATCAAACATTATACCACACATTATAAAACATGGATATTCATTTTGAGATTTTCTAAAGATGAATATTGACCATGTTAATAAATGATTAGTGTTTTTAAAGTTTTTGTTAGGCAAGGTAATCTAAATGCAAAAATAGGAGATATGTATTATTTTTAATTAAGAGTAAAATAAGTCACACTGCAGGTCATCTAACCCAAATTATTGCATGTGAACTACCCAAACACACTTCCTCAACTCAAAGTATACATGCTCGTTCAAATTCAAGACCAGAGACAGAAAACGTGCATGCAATAAAGAGATTTAAATGGATACATACTTTGATACTCACCGACATAGCGTATGCGGAACCCCCTCTTATTGGTGCCGTGGTCAGCTGACCAGCGCAGAAGAAGCTGGTGGCCAGTGGTGGTGATGTTGAAGGGTGTGGGGAGGTCACCACTCAATGTAGCCAGTGTCTGACTATGAATTGTGGGTCCTTTAAAAGAAATAGAAGAGAAAGACAATTTGCAGGAGGAATGTTACATAAAATTACACCTGTCAAAAAAGATCAAACTCATAAAAGAACCTAATTCTTAGGTGGAACACAATTTGACTAAGGCTTTTGAAAAAAATATCTTGAAAATGGGCAAAGCAGACAAAGTGTAGATAATAACAGCCTTGACTACAAATGGTGACTACCCTGTGAAAGGCATATTCACATTATTTTCTACACTAATATCAATTCAACATTCACTTTTCATGTTGCATTTAAAAAACAATTGTATCACTTTGTGGATCGTGTTAACTCAGTGTTGCATATGTTGCAGAAATCTCTATAAATTAAACACTTTTACAATAACAGCCTAGTTTAAGTGAGAAAAAGAAGTCTACCATCAAAAACTTCCAGAATGTCATATTCCTTCTCTGTCTGGAAAAACTCAAAATACAGGGTGATATTGTAGCCCTTCTCCACATTGATGCTCCAAGAACACATCTGTAGGTTGGGGTAACTGTCTGGATACCCAGGGCTCAAAATCACCCCAGACGAGTCAAATCGGACATCATGAGCAGGGCATTGCACTGTGGGGGGAAAATACAAATTTTATTAGTTTTTGATTTTGTACATAGCAGATAATTATAGGGTTTGTGTATCAATAAGATGGGAATTTTTACGTGGCACTAAGTCTTCATATTATATATGTTACTCAACAAAGTTACTTGTTCAGTTCAGCTAAACTAAACAAAAATCAGCAGAACTCATTTAAACTGAACTCAGCTCAGAGAAATTAATCTAGAATAGACAAAACCCTCGACTTGACAAGCCTAAACTTGACTAGGCTAGACTAAATTAACCTAACCAAATTTGATGAAACTAAATTGAAAACAGATCTAGATAAGACAAAACTCCACGCGACTCAACAAACCTCATCTCCATACCAAACTAGACTAAACTTAATAAACCTGGAAAACACAACAAAAGTGTATATTTGACTCAACAAACCTAGACTTGACAAATCTAGAACTATCTAAAAATCTAAAACTTACTCATCTAAATTTAACTGATATCAACTCAGTAAAACTAGAAAAGCCAACTCTCCACTCAACAAATATAAACTCGACTAAATTAGACTAAATTGACCTAACTAAACCAGCCAACACAAGAATAAATTTGACTCAGTCCTAGACAAGACTAGGATGACTCAGAGAAATAAAACTAAACTAAAGAGGACTACTCTTGACTCAACAAAAATAAAGCTAAATTCAACTAAATTCAACTAATCTCCAAGACTAAAGTTGTAGAACAATAAACCAACTGAATTACTTTAGTTCAACTGTTAATGAAATCAGGCCTGGTATCTATTGATCATATTAATTCCTTAGATTTAAAGCAGAAAATAATTAGCCTGGGACCATATTTCCCCAGAAACTGTAGATGGTGGCCATCATCTGTCATCTTGGAGAAAAACTAAAAAAGCCAAAAAAATTTATCAAGTCAGCCTGAAATGTTACATACTTTGTAAAACACTTCATGAGCTCTCCTGCTTCATGGATCACTTTGTTTATCCCGCTCCGAAACTGCTTTAATGTGCATGACAAATGATTGAAGTACCGTTTCCAGGCACTATCCTGAATCTAAGCACAGTACAAATTCAAACAAAGTGAGTGCTCTCTCGTGGGGATGCAGGGAGAAGGATGGAGCCATGAAAGATTAATGGCAGCAGCTGTTTGAGCCACTAAACTCCAAGAGCTGCATCACTCATCAACTGTGAATGTGAGGGAAGGAGCAGTGACAGGGAATGACTGAGCTCTTCATGGGCTATCAGCAATACCGCCTCTGATCACATTTTACCCTCCATTACATGTATGATGCTCGTCTGAGTGATTTGAGCTTATAGTCTAGCCATCCCAAAACCCTGCCATTTACTTGTGGACGGAGGTTGGACATTTCCATGGCAACACTCTAACACGCTGAAACCTTTAACCCCAGTTCTGCGCTGGTTAGACACGTAATCCTGGTAAATGGAAGCTGGTGGGTCTGTGCCATTTAAGGGGCTTTGTTCTTGAAGAGCATGCCCACCTTGGCAGGATGGAGTGTGTCCGTCCATCTGTAGCCGTTCTCCCAGCCTGCATGTTAAAATCTCACTCCCCACCAGGGTGAATCCGGGGTGACAGCGATAGCGGATAATATCACCTGAGACGCAAAGAGAGAAAGAGAGTCGCAATGATTAAGCGTCCGTTTAATTAGGTGGGACAGCGAACCTCCTTGGTTTTAATGGAGATAGATGCCACATATATGGGCGTGATGTATATATTTTAATGTTAAACTTGAAGAGGTTGATAATTGAGCTGTAAAACAGCAGCGTTTGCAGCTCTGTCTAATGAATTGCTTGTATTGGCTTTGTATAACAACCCTCGCCATGGTCGCCTATCTAAAAATAATCATGCGTAAGCACCTGGAAAACATCAAACATATGACGCATTGAAGCGTTCCTATGCACTGCCAGTGTCTAGGCAACAGGGCGTGTGAACGATGTGAATCTCGTTTACAGTATTAGCCTAATTTCTATAGCACCAGAAAAGTCAGGTTTGTTCATTTGTGCCAACATGCCTGTGGGTGAAATGCTTGTGTTACAAACGGGTCTTGTTTAGGGTACTATTTTAGTAGTCACTTTGGCACTGAGGCCAGATGACAGCTGGCTGGAATGAGTTGAGACTCTTGTAACAGGTGGAGTGGAAATGTATGACATTTTACGCAAGGAACATAAATTGCATAAAAATGTATGATCTGATTTACAAAACTCTTAATGGAGAATTTCCCCCCAAAATGAACATTCTGTCATGATTCATGTGCCCTCACGTTGTTCCGAACATTTGATTTTCCTATTTGGAACACAAAAGATGATGTTCAAGAACTGTTTTTGTCTGTACAAAGAAAGTCGGTGGGCTCCAAAGCAACATTGAGTGCATTTACATGCTAAATAAACCGAAAACGCACGTGGTCATGTAAACGCGGTAAAATGTTTTCTTTTATTGGTGTAAGTCCATAAACGGCTTAAGCATAAACCGGTCGTAACAGGTATTTTTTTGCATCTTACTCCGATTTCGCGCAGCATGTAAACGCAATAACCTGCTTTCTGTCGGCTTATTGAAGTGCGCATGTGTGACAGGAACAATACGATACATTAGTGCGGATTTAAGTGCATCTAGACCGAACAAACATCTCGCAGTAAAGAAGGAAATATATCACAAAAGCAGACTTTTTCATGACTAAGAAAATTATAAAAATGTGTTCACATCTCGTGCAGCAGAAGTAGAAGTGGTTAAGTCACAATGCTGCATTTATAACTCCATGAGAGGATAATATATGAGTTGTAAGTTTCCCGCTGACATGTTGCAAGCTTAATTTAACATCACAACTGACAAATGTAGGGAATACTCTGAGTCAGATATGCTAATTATTATATTTTGACATCACTACAGGATAATAACCTGATTTACTAATGAAGTCATTTAAACGCAGCTTACTTGCATTGTCAGGTTACTGATGTGCATGTAAACGGCGAAACTGGTAACTTTAATAAGCTGATATTTGTGAGTTATCAGCTTGTAAACATGCTCACTGTACCCTATTTACTTTCTTTCTTTCTTTCTACGGGCAGTCGTGGCCTAATGGATAGAGTGTTGGACTTGAAACCTGAGGTAACCCAAGGTTGTGGGTTCAAATCCGGCTCTGGCAGGAAGTGTCCATGACTGAGGTGAGACCCTTGAGCAAGGCACCGAACCCCCAACTGCTCCCCGGGCGTCGCAATGTCGGCTGCCCACTGCTCCACTTGGATGGGTTAAATGCAGAGAACACATTTATTACACTCCTCATTATACTCTGTATAATTGTGTATGTGACAAATAAAGCTCATCTGAGCTTTTTGATTTGATTCTTTGTATAGACATAAAATAGATTTTTTATATGACTTCTTTTGTGTTTGGCTGAAGAAAGTAAGTTGCATGTTTGGAACAACATGAGGTTACGTAAATCATGACAGAGTTTTTATATTCAGTGGAACAGTTCTCAACGAGAACCGTAAAGGGTATTAGAGAAAAGCAAACAAACAGAGTAATGTTATTAAAGTGCCACTGTATTTACACTCTTCAGGAGCCAATCTCTCCACATGGCTTAATTTATATAAAACGGGTTAGGAGAACATTGAAAAAAATACTAATAAAACACACTGGATCTCAAGTCAACCTGAACATAATCAGAACCCCTTTTATTAACAATAGCAAATACATGCATTCATACCTATCTCCAACTCATTATCCTCCATCAGGATATCTGCGTTTGCCACTTCTGGTGGAGGCTGGCAGACTCGTAATTGGTAGGCTGCAAAAGAAGAGACCGAAAGATGTGGCTACAAAGATTTGAGGAATTATGTAACAAAAAGTATATATAAAAGCAAAAAAAAATTTTTTTTTCGCATTGATACATTATTAATCAATGTATTCACTTGTACAAAAAAATCCCTAAAGTTTTCTTTGCTCCACCCAATACCCCATCTCAAAATTGTGAAAATTAATTTCATGTGAGGGTGAAAGATTTCTCCAAGCAGATTTTCGAACAGGATCAAGCAGGTCATGCAGATTCAACAGAAAGATGCTTGGTTTTAAAAGAGACTTCTTTTTGAACTGTGCTTCATACATCACTATGCTGAAATTGCACCAAAATTCTGCTGATGCCACTGCACACTGTTTGTACATGTGTGTGGCCAAACTTATTTTCAAGTTAAACACTTTATCACATCAAGACAATGAGCCAATCACAGCAACATGAAAGCACTGCATCCTCACATGACTTTTATCCCCATTTTAGGAAGAAAATGTAGTTGCTGCACCCCTGGCATTGCTTTTGCATAGATAAATATTGATGTGAATAATATTAAATATCATATTTCGTAATGCTTCTCATTTTATTTTGGTACAGCTCATTAGTTTCCAATGAAATCTTTCGCCTCCTCTGAAAAAAACACCCTGGTGTGACATTCGGCACAGTTGCGTTGGCATCTAGTCAGTACTAATAACAGAGGAACCTGCCGTGACAAATAACGATGTGATTAAATAGGGTGACACTGAGGCGCATGGAAGGGTGACTATCATTGCGCTACGGGCCGCTCTGCGACATTAGCACAGAGCCTTACCAATCGCTTACATCTGACAGCGGATACACGCCTTAGCACAGTCTTTGAAAACGCCAAGAACAAAATGACCCGCATAATGAGTGAATTACTTAAGAAGAGAAGGAATTAACCGAACATTTATCTGTCTACGGATTGCATGAGTAATGCATTTGTTGTGCAAGTATAACAGTTCTGCGGCCCTTTCATGTGCAATGTATAGATAGCCGGAGTGTTGATGATAATTATCAAGTAGCTTTGCACAGTTTAATTGGCAAGTTTATTATTCTGGTGTTAATGCAAACTGCAAATGCAACAGGTCCTCGAAGCAGTCGAGCTGATTCGAAGTTTGACATGAAGCCGTAATTGTAGCGACTTCACCCTGATTAAGATGGATATATCAGAAACCTTTGAGCTCTTCGCTCTGAGAACATCATGAACTGAGTCTTCCATTATGAGATGGAAGACTTTGGCTTTGTCTTTTCTTGCCAAGTTGAGGTTTCAAAAGGATGAGTTGGAAACACACTAATTATCTATTGAAGCCCACTTAGCATGTGGCTCCTTCTCAGTTTGCTTCCTGACGGGTTCCTGTTGTTTTGGGGTAAGTGGCCAAAATGGAACAGCAACAAAAGGGGTAGCCCGGAGAGATGAGGGTGGACGCTCTGATCAGCAGCATGTGGCTGAAGACACTATATTTCCCTACAAGAGGCTTTTCAAGTGGGTGTGAAAAAGGAGGGGAAAAAAACCCCCACACACTGAATTTATTTCATTACAAATCTTCTTTGTTGTTGTATGGGGTTTTCTTTGATGAATCACAGACCGGGGGAGGCGGAAATGGATAGTTGAGTGAGTATGCTTACTTCTGAGAGCCATTAGAATGAGACTTCGGAATGAAGTCGTTAAAATGGGCTACTTGGCACTTCTCTAACTCAGAGATGCCTCTTTGATGTCCTTGGTGTCTGGACGGAATATTGAGTAAATCACTAATAAACCTGAGTGAATTTGGAGGGCATTTGAGAGCCCATTCCGAGCTCATAATTATATTCCATAGATTCCTGTCTAAGCTGCTTTGCTAGATTGGCTTTAAATCACTAGAGGATGCAACTTCAGAGAGCAGATTGGCTGACCCAACAGAGCCCTAATATGATTAGATAACATACTAAATACTAGATGAATATTTCAGTTTAATGGATGATAATTTTTACTAATTCATATCAAAGCAGTTGGTGGAAATAAAGTTGTCTTTCAGGCTCGGTGTCCCATTTACTCAGACTCAAACGGAATCAAAGCTAAACTCATTATGATGGTACGGGGTATTCCCAGGGCAAATCGGAGTAAATATGGACAGACTAAAATATCTACAGATGGAAAATTTGTCATCTGCAATTCAATTCACGAAAGACGGTGATAAAACAATAGCAGTTGAAAAATTGCTGCTCTTACAATGAAAAGTTGAGTTGCTGCCATACAATAAAAGTGAATGGTGACCAGTGACCGATGATAATCAACTTTAATTTTAGACTATTCCTCACATAAAGCTGATTTCAGGATAGGATGGAAGAGAGCAGTGTGAATATTCTTCAAAAACGTTCATTTTGTATTCCACAGCAAAAAGAAAATTATATATTTTTAACATGAGCGTGAGTAAATTAAATCCTTTTCATTTTTAGGACTATCTATTCAATAAAGGGTTTACAGAAACTAAATGGAACATATACAACTAGACTATTCAGTGAACATTAAAGATAACCTTGAGATTGTTGGCGTGACTCACAGTCTGAAATGGTCATTTTATTACAATGCATCTCAGGATCATTAAGCCCCGAGTGACAGCTGAAATGGGCCAAGGATCAATATGAAAGCATGTAATAAAATATAAATACTAGTCAGCAACCAGACTCAAGTCAATATGATCAGTGCATATGTAAGCCACTTTAAATGCATGGTGGGGATTGAAATGAGTGATGACAGATATTTATTGAATCAAACCAATTTTTACCAATGTTAATTCCTGTTTGCAGATCACCTCAGGTTCTTGAAAAGCATCTTACACTATTTAGCAACAAGGTTAAAATAAAAAAAAACCATAAGGAATAATTTATACAGAAGTGCAAGTATGTTTAGTTGGCTTACATACACATGAGGATGAGGCAACAAAGTCTGAATGTATAACTTGTCCTCAATTAAAATTCATTTGAACAGATAAAAGTGTAAATCATTCAGTCTCTCACAGGCACAAACAGGGGGTTAAAACTGTTGGGTCAACTGTTTAATAGCAATTTGTGTTGTTAAAGCAGTCAGTGTGAGGCTAGGATTGGATAAACTGGTATGTCTATGAATGCAACCTGAAGTGGCGTCTCACCATGGTAACTAAGAACAAAGAAACCACTTCCACTGAAGTCACTGTGGAACTTGATGAGGATCTGATTGGATGTGCTGTAGACAGACTCCAGGGCAGTGTTACCACTGAATTGACCGATCTGGGGCGAACTCTGGTCAGGACCATCCCTGCAAAAAACAGAAATGAAGCGAGATTTACAAAGCTACATCCAGAATGATTGCTCTCATGATCTCAACTTATGTAATGGGTTTGGAAAGAAAGGGTTTCTAAAAAAGTTTCAGCACAATAATCACCGGCAATCTACAATAAATGGAGCCTAAGTATTAAAATTAAGTCATTGTCACTCTTTTCAGTACAAGCACATCTCTTTTCTAGGAAAATTAAGCTTATTATACATTCTGCCTTGTTTACAAATTGTTCACCTGGCGCAGTTATTGTGGGTGGTAAAGAGAATTTGTTAAAAGTTTTTCTGTTGGCAGCATCTGGTAATTATTTAAATGATGAACAAAAGATGTAAAAAGCTTTATAAGTGGGCATAACATCAAATATACTTTCTGCACTTAAATGCATTTTAAATACAGCAAGTGCAAATTCTTCTTTTTTTGTGGTCTGAACCACCCAGTAAAGAATTTGCAGTTACACAGAGTAAATAAATTAAACATGTGAAGACTCATCTCCACTGCACTTTATCACTTAAAATTGCTTTATGAGCCTTAAGTCACTGAAACATGACTTTAATGCTGCTTTTATGAGCCATATTGTCTGAAATGGGACTTTAAGCGGAGACAGCAATATTTCCCCTATTATTGACTGCAAGAAAAATAGAGAATCACATCTCCAAAACAGGCAGTCATTTCTCTGTCTTGTAGTTTATTAAGCTATCTTCCTGCCATATCTGCTGTCTTTACATTATGCCAGCCCAGCAGAAGCGCATAAAGTCTTTGTTCTGTACATGAACGATAGAGCTGGACTAATGAACCAGAAGACACTGTTTTATCTAGGTCACCTATGATGCATGAGATGGTCACTAGTAGCAGCACACTGAGGAACCGACAGAGCACCCAAAGAGAGAAATACAGAAGCTTGTTTGCAAGTTTGTTCATGATTTTTAGTAGAGCACGTTGTCAAGCAGGTTTTGGGACAGACTGTAGCACTGCAACATGCAACATAAATGCAATCTCAATTGCAGATTGTACAGAGCAAAAAGTAAGAAAAATGCAATAATAATGTTACCTCTATCCGTGGTAAAAATGCATTATTTAACACAATGGTGAGTGTAGGCTATGAAGAATCCATTAATAAATAAAAGTACCCTCTGGAATTTTTCATAAACGAGAGGGACCTCTGATATGAAAGTGAACAGCTGACATTAATTACTGGATTTATCCTGGGTTTCTTTCAATGCATTATCCCATCTCCCCCGCAACTGGGTGTCACAACGATGTGAAAGACAATTAGTCAAAAATCTCTGCTCTTCTGAACAACAAATTGTCCTTAACTAACTCTGTAAGGACACAAACTCTGGCTAAAGCCTGTTGTTATCCATGACTCCATCTCTCAAAATCTTACATCTAATAAGATATATTGTATGCCAAACATTTCAAAAGTTGCATGCTGTGTTAAAAAAATCTTTAAAAAGAATTACATTCGAGCCTGGAAGTTGTACTTTGCAACTTTTACCTCAAATAACTTTAAGTATAAAATCTGTATTGTTGTTTAATTATTCCTCATATTAAGCCTGCCAAACCTCAAGAGATATTTCTTCTTGTTTGAAGACACACTCCCTTTGGAGTCTAAAACACCAAAGCAAGTGGGCTTAGTTTCCACGAGGAGGTCAAAACCAGTAGCGACAGAAAGCAAATAAAATGAAATATACCCAATTAGCAAAAAGTCTTTCCTGAAAGGTTAAAGAGACATGGCTCAGAAGGGAAATTATCCACAACTATTACAAAAAGCTGCAGAACGTAATTTATGCCCACAAATCAAGCATTTTCAGACTTTTGAACATGATAATTAAGGTCAATTTAAGGTGAAATTGACATTTTCTTGTATAATATAAGAATAAATAAAATAAAAAACAGTATACTTGCATGATAAAAAATAAAAAGGTAAACACTTTACTAAACTAGACTACTAAAACTAAAAAAAATTGTTTAATCTACATTCAAATATTAAATCTGCATCTAAACATAGATCTAAATATTTAGCTAGTGTGCAGTTTGGTGGCACTTGTAGTATCATCCAAGACCAGACAAAGTCAAACAAAACAAAACAAGTGTGAAGTTTCCATTTTAGAAATAAGACACCACATTAGGGAACCCAGAAGCGAAACTAAATTTAATCCTGAAAATGGTCTCCCGACTTGAGGAACTGTGCAAGGGCAATTTATATAACTACTTTTCAAATGGAGAGATACTGACTCCAAGCAGCATACTTGCCTAACCAAGCAAATGAGGTGGCAGCTAGTCCTAAAAGTGTTTTGGGGAGATTTAAAGGATGATTTCCTTCCACAGACACGAGCAAGTGTGCTTTGAGGCTTTTCGGAGGACTGCAGGCTGTTTTGCACACAAGAGTGAATGTCTTAAGTTGAAGGACATTTGGAGTGTGGTCACAAATGGCTCTCAGTTCTTGTGGCTCATTCATCTACATGTGCAGTCCCATCTCTCTTACTTCTTCAGAGCTATTATTATTTATCATGCACTGATGAATATTAACTGATTCCTAATGAGAACATCATGACATATTTAAATGATTCCTATGAGAGTTTACCACACAGTGATGTAGTCGTAGATGGGTTCAGTGCTGAGGACGGTAAAGTTGATGTAGATGCCGTTTCCAGGGGCACGCGGACACTCCACACACAGTCCTGGAAGTTGGGGTATTCAGCTGGGTGACCCGGGGAGAAGATGGTGCCATTCATGGAGGTGATGTTTCCACCACACAGAGCTTTTGGGGAGAGAAAAGGTTATGACATCTGAATAAAATGTCTGCCCTTTTGTGTCATTTAAAAATATATGTTAATGTAAACAAGAGATTACACACAACCCTATAATAGTGGCCTAGGAAAAGCTATTTTATTGTACATATGGCTGGTCCTTTATCACTGTGGGTGACATGTTTAGATTACATGACCTGCAAAATATCTACACACTTTTTATACCCCAGAATAAATTAATATCAGGTGAAAAATACTATAAAAACTGCACTTTATAAAGGTATCAGTAAAAGAAACATTATGTTTAGTACGTGATTCTGCATCCACACTACGATTGTGTAATATATTGAATATGCATGAGATATTTGTATAGGTTTTTCTGTCAATCTAAAATTGAAACAGCATGAACATTGCAATGGTTTTAAATGTACATTTCACCTTTTTAAGACGTTTTCTTTGTAATTATTTCTTATTTTGATATTACTGATGTTAAAATCAGTAGCAAAAATAAAGTATATAGTCCAAGGCTGCTTCATATTGACGAACAGAAGCTGGCAAAACAAGATCAAAATGACCTAGTGCATCTTTAAAGGTTTTATCTCCTGAAGTTCATCGCATAGCTGTGATAGCTATGCGATGGTATGACATCACCTCACTGTGCTCTGGGAAATAATGTGGATCAGTGAGCCATTGAGAATTTGCTCTCACTATAGAGGTGTGTGGCGCTGTTTAACATCATGCATTATCTAGTAATATTGTTGAGATAAGGCAATAAATCTCACTCGTGAGCTTGTGTATAATCTCATCAGCTGTAAGTAACTGATGACACTTTCATAATAGCTTCCATAATGAGCTGTTTGCATGCATGAAACACTGAGGTTATTTAATTTCAACTGCGAATAAAGGCGGTGTGTAAAGAATTTATATTGAGGGGAAGAGTAAAAATCCACCTTCACAGCGTGGTATAGGGTTGTTCCAGTTCCTGCTGATTCCATGGAGGCATGTTAAAGAGGTCTCGCCGATGAGCGAGTAACCAGGTAAACACTCAAAAGACACTGTCATGCCCACGCTAAAGTCACTGCCTATTACGATACCGTTCCTGAAAGGTCGGGGGTCAGGACAGCTCTGCAACTGATAGGCTGAAGAAAAACAAACAATTGAGGAGGATGAATGTAAATAACTCAATAATAAGACACCTAATGGACCGTTGGAAATGTTCAAAGCCTTACCTTGGTATGTAATGTGAAATCCAGGTTTATTCTGGGAATAGTCGCTGTGAAAGAAGAAGCTGGTTTCATGGGTGGTGCTAAAGAGCGACTCGGGAACCTGCGGCCCACTGAACCTGTCAATCACTGTACCAGTCTCACTAGGCCCGCTTCGGATCTCCAGGTAGTCGTGGATTGCTTCGGTGGAGAGGTTCAGGAACTGCACGTGGATTCCTTAAACAACATTTTGACCCCAGTAAGTGACACTGATAATTATGTAGTTCATTCCTACACAGTTTAATGACATGCACGTACCGAAGCCAATGGGAAGGGTGACCGTCCAGGTGCAGTCCAGACCACTTGGGTAGTTGCCAGGAAAACCAGGGCTCAGAATTACTCCGCTAACCTCCATCATGGATCCACCACACTGAGCTGTGAATATACAGATAAAGATTTACTTGTTATACAACCAAACATATTGCACTTTATGCAATCCTGCTTTACTGAATCACTTACATCATTAGAAAAAGCACTTTATACATTACTTATTCATCACACACACTTATTTTTCATTTCAAATTTGCCATATCAGACCTATACACACAAAATTGTCTATATTATATATTGTGTTTTTGCTTTTTTGTACATTGCCTATTTGTATACTTTATTGTCTGTGTCTTGTCCTGTTGCTGTTATTCTGTTGCACCGTTGAGCTTCTGTCACTATAACAAATTCCTCATATGTGTAAACATACCTGGCCAATAAAGCTCAATCTCATTCTCACAAAAAAGTCATGACTCCAAACCCTGAATATTTTTATGTCACACTGATATACCTTTAAATAGTTTTTTAATCTGAATATATTTGGCAACCCTCTCAATACAAGTTCAGTTTGTTAAAATGTATTAGATAAATGCATTAAATAGCATGGACTGAAATACTTGTTTGTTATCTAATAAATTCAGGGGTTAAAGCAAAAAATCCTGAGCCTGAACTTTTTTCCCGGGTGGGGGTTTGGTTGCGGGGGTGGACAAAGTTTTTAACGTTGCGAGGGTGGACACATACGCAGGGTTATTTAAAAAAAAAATATATATATATATTTTGAATGATTTTCCATGAAACTAACTAATGCTCAGACTACTGACTTTTTTCTTCAAAAGAAATAATGGTAAATTAGGAAATATACAAAGACAGTTTACTACAGAAAACTAGTTGAGTTCAATTAATAACAACAAAAACACTTCACTTATCACTTTCCTTATTCCTTACGATTGACCTGAAGAATAAAAAGCTATATCGTACACTTGGGAAATTATGAGCTACTGTATATCACCACTTATCGACACTAGGAGTGTGACAATGTACTTGGCTCACAGGATGAGACAAAATACAGATACCTGGATCGCAATATTTTAAAGAAATATTGCGAATAAAATATTTAAAATAAAATATTTAAAATATTTTACTATTTTAAAGAAATTTGCAATGGCAGAATATTTGTCTTTTAATCACAAAACAATGTTTTGAAATGTTTTAACTAATCTAGGGCTGTAACTAACCATTACTTTGCTAATCAAGTAATCTACAGATTATTTTGACAATTGAGTAATCTGATTTTTTTTGTAATACCAATAGACCTAACTGAAAACGAGGCTTTAATATGACTATATTTACATACAGACTAACCCATTCTGTTTACACCACCATGCTGGCAGGCAAGAACAGCCGGGAGCGAATATGAAATGAATGACGCCAGCATAAGTTTCAAGGCAACGGAGTACACTGGGCACTTTAATTCAAAAGACATAGACCTGTACATAGCAAAACTTAATAGATTAAACATAACAGATCCCTATAATGCCCTCGGGTGCTTTTAACGTGTATTAATATATGAACGGATAGATTTCCTGACCTGCAATCCTGATATGTACAACTACCTCACCAACTTTCCCTCCTAACGTTACTCCGGAGATGCTTTAAAAGCCTACAAAAGCCTGCAGTGTACAAATGGATGCAATCTAATTTTTTGATGAATATTCAGGAGTCTGCTAAAACCACAGACTGTAAAATATCGTCACTGGAAGGGTAAGTCAACTGTGTTGTAAGCTAAAGTAATTAACCCTAGCTGTCCTAATCAGCATAATTATATCACTGTGAGTACAGTAGACATCATAAATGCCATGAAATAATGAAATGTTGTGTGTTAGCACGTTTTATTGCAGTGAACCATTTTAGTCGTCTATCGAATAAGGTACAATTATTTCCCCTTTGCTTTATGGGACAAGTGTGTATATAGGAAAATGCATATTTTCAATTAAAGATAACTTATAGATTTAATATGGGCTGCTTTTGGTGCTGGACTCTTTTTTATTGGTCATTTTGTGTATTTTACGAATAAGGTAGGCTACAAGGTTAAGAAGCTTACTTAAATGTTTTTTCTCTATTTTGTAGTGAAAGACGGTTTCCCATATTGATCACGTCTCGGCTAGATTGCATGTTTTCTTGCACGGCTGGCTCAAGAAAAACAACCACGTTGTTTGAATTTGCCAAAATATAAATTTACAGTAGTCAAAACACGTACAGGATTGGCATTGTGAAGCGGGAGCGGCCTTGAGCAGTTAAGTTCAGGACTTTCTGATTTACTTAACAAATACTGCGTGAGGGGGCGAGAAACTGAGAAACACATAAATTAAGCCCAATATACGGGACATCTGGCTAATACGGCTTTCCCCTGCACAGCAGTTCTCCACCATGTTAAAATGATATGAGTTTTGTAAGGTCTAAATAGTCTGGTTTTAAATTATTGTTCCAAAACTGTCGATATCAATGCTACAGCCGCTCTAGTGCTCTCCAGGTTGCCTGCCAAAATGTCGGAGTGTTGATTGTGTGACGTCAACGGCAGGAGCTCTATTGTCCTGTGCTGGCATAGGTTTATTAATGATTTACGTTGCAAATCTAGTGAGATAATGCACACTGTTTTCCCAGATGACCATTAAGTAACCCAAACTCACAGCATATGCAGAGGAAGAGTTTAACGTTAGCGTCTTTCACACATACAGTCTTTTCAGGTAAATTACTATTAAGAGATCATGTGTGAACAGTACCTTTTCAAAAATCGTTCTGACAATCATCGTTTTTATGGAGATGATGTGATTACTATGAGCTGTTTACAAAGCTCTGCTGCTTTTTAACTGGCTTTTCTATGTAAATATGCGCTAGAGTGACATCTTTGACCGTTGCGCCTCGCAGCTTATTCAGCTCTTATTCTTCTCCATTCATCAGGGCTGCAGCTCTGGATACAATTTCACGTCTCGCGTTTATAAGAGCAACAACTTCTGATTGGCTAGTAATGTTAGTTTGGTTGAGAGTGAAAGCGTTGTTCCTCTTGTACTACTGGTAGGCAAACTCGTGAACTCGAACATGACATCAACAAGTTTTTTTTAAATGTAGGACTATCTTTTGTATTAATTTTTTTTACAGCCGAATGGCACACGCTGGAGGTCCGGCATGGTGCCGGAGATCGTTAAGCCCTGTAAATGAGAAAGATAAAGATAATTTGTATTTATAAATATTCTATTGATGAAAATGAATTAGTGAGGGCTAATAATATATAGTAGTATTAACTTTGAATTAACAAATTTATTATAATTACAATTATTTTCAAATTTTGCATAATTCCACTGCCAGAATTATACTGCTTGTAAGACTCTTTTTTTCCATCTTAATTTCATTAATTTGCTCGTAATGTGTCTTGTGAATGCAAAATGTTCACATAATTCCAAATATTTAGCAATTTTTTATCAAAAATGTATGGAGAATGTGTTTTTCTTGGAGTCACGATACAGAATATAGATGTCATATAGTGATAATATATTTTTTAACACGATACGTCATATAGCCCTAGCAGTGATGCATTCTAACTATCCAGTATATATATGAAAGTGCTGAGAGCTCCTGTAAACCAGAAACACAAAAATCCTTGTACATGTGATCTCACAAGGTCAATAAAGCTTTTTTGAATCTGAGAAGATGGGCCTCAGACTGCTAAATGACTGTATCAGATCAAAACAAGTATAAAAGCTGCAGTTGGCAAGAGGAATCCCAGTAACATATTATGTCAAGTCCCCTGTGTTCAGTCCTTTAAGTTTCACTTACTTTTAGATTAAACTGTTGCTTAAGAAGAGGCAAAATAGAGGAGGAAATAAACATACTGGAATAAAATAAATTCTGATCTGCAGTCTATTTGTTTGGCACAAAAACAAAAGCTATTGTATTTTTTTTAGAGGCATGAAGAGCATGATAAAAAGCACCAACACTACTGGGGTTTAAAGTCGTGATTCCAACAGTTTTATGTAGATCACAGCTAATAGTCATGGATGGGAGGTCTAATTTTGGCACAGGAGAGGCTGGACAAGGCTGGACATATTTTAGTAGTAGAAACTTCCTTCCAATTTTTTTTCCAAAAGGAGGCAAAGAGAATTTGGGCAGGTCAAGGGACAGCAAACTCAAACATGAGCCAAAGCATTATAAAAGATAAACAAGTTGCCCTTGATCAGTGATGAACTGATCTGAGGAAAAAAAACACAAACTTGGTCTTGTAGGAAAGCCTGCTGGCCACAAAGGATATGCTATAAACGGGATAGGCTAATGCAGTGAAAGGAAGAGAGATGTCTGGCACATCAGCTTGGCAATCAAAGAGAATCTCGCGTTACACAAGGAGCAGATGGAGAAGAGTCCCTGCCCCACAAACATACAAATCATTGACCAAACTGATCATTTCTGCTCTCAAGTTACTTGAGTTACAGACAGGCAACATTTCAACTGTACTAAGGGATACTCTGCCTTTAAGAAACATATGTTTATTCATGTGTGCTATTAGTATACTTCTTTTAAACAAAAAATAGGAAAGTCTACTTTTTATGTACTTCTCAGAAATGGGCTTTGTGTACTTCTCAGAAATATACTTAAAATGACTTTAAGTATACTTGACTTATACTTAGAAAAAGTCTAAATATATCTGCGCTTTACTTGAGCTCCTAGACCCAGTGTTTTAATTTTTATACGGTAGGGGGCACTAGTACATATTTTCTGTACAGAATACATATTTTTTTTTAAGTGACCTAAACAACAGATGCTTCCACATGTAATCTAACACGATTATCTGACATAAAACAGCATCAAAACTGTATAGCGTTATGGAATAAAATGTCACCAATGAATAGATAATAATGACTGTCAAGCTTCATTTTTAGTATCATTCTGAATCCAATTCATAGTCTTTTTTTTCAGATTTTTGTTCAAAATATTATTTATTTTTTAATTCTGAAACTTACTGCTTTTATGAAACATTCAATTTCTTTAAAAGTGTAAAAAAATGTAATAAGAGTTTTAAAAATAAATAATGCATGAAGTTAGAATAAAATGTTTTTTTTACAAGCAGATACTCTGTTCTATCTTTTGATGTTTTGTATGTTCAGATATTCATTCAACAAAATATATACAAATTAATACCTAAATAGGGACATAGTAGTATACTTAAAGTATGATGTAAAGTTCACTTAAAGAAAACGTACAATTATACATGTGTTATAAAACTACTTAACTAGTAGTTTACTGAGACTAAACTATATCAAAGTGTACTAAAAATGTATTTCATTAGTAAACTATCAGTAAACCTATTAGTTCACTTTTAGTATAGTTGCAGTACAAGGTAAAAAGGTTTACAACTGTTAAACTTAAAGTATACATTTATTTACTAGAAAGTGGGCCAATTTAGTCCCAAGGAGAATTTAATTGTGCCTTAATAGTATACTAATAATATACTACTAGTACACTGATATTTGTATACTTACAAATATACTTGAACTTTACTTGAGTATACTTAATAAAATAAACTTGATGTATACTACTTTTTGGTATGGGTGGCCACTTTGTTTAGCCAAGACTTGCTACATTTTTCATTACAGCTGTAAGTGTGCGTGATAATGCAATTAATGGCATCAGTTATGGGCTGGGCTATCTTGTTTTTTCAAATATGTGTGTAACTTCTAGTTATGTGTGTAACTAGAGTGTAACTTCCATAAAATAACAGCAAAAATCGTATTAAGTGTGTTGAAAACAAATCAATCTAACTGCTTTACTGGTCATGTTTGTGTTAAAAAACCTTGATATTTATTTGGAAAAAGTTTTGGCAGTGACAAAAATCAGTACTCATGTAAACTCAAGCTTATAGATGTCTTTGCCCTCTGAGTTGAGCAGAAAGCACCCGGAAAGGAGTGTTAAAAAGTAATTGATGTGGGAGTGCTTGCATTCAGAATGTGTACAAGCAGCTGGGTGGTAAATTATTGAGCTGGATATTTTCAGGATTTTCAGCTTGGCTGAGGCCAAAACACTGAAAACACTAAAACATAAAGGCTCTAGTTGGCTTTCACTTTAAAAACGGCCCTATAAATAAACACCAGATAATCCATCACACTATTCTATAGTGTGATCAAAAACTCTGCCGCACTCTGTGTTTTAGGATCAAAATGAAATAAAACCTGCTGGGACAGGAGAAGAATTTAGGAGGAGATGATGTATCAAACTTTAGCCTAAACTCGCATAACCCTTCGTAGAGCCTCTTATTCAATTGCTGATGAAAGGGAATCTGAAAATAAGAAACACAATCTTCCACAATTCATTAGTTAAGACCTTACCGAGGCAAAGAGGTACCGGATAATTCCACCTCCTCACTGGTCCAGGCATGCATGTGATATGAGCATTTCCCTAGACGACAAAAAAACAGATCATTATTTTCAAATCACAAATATTGTGCTTCCAGAAATATATGACAAAACTGTTTGCAAAGAAGTGATCAATGCACAAAATAAGTCAGATGCACTGTGTGTTTTAAACAACACATTGGCCTCACCTGTAAATAATATCCTTGCTCACACTGGAACATGACAACATCTCCCACCATGTTTCGATCCCCTACTTTAATCCCATAGGTTGGAGTCTGAGGCTCTGGACATGTATCTAGGCCAATAGCTGTAAACACACAGAGTTCAAAACTGCTGCAATTATCTGATATATACAAATCTCCACAGAATAATGCTGACAGCTACTGTGTGGAAAAGATTTCAGGTTGCTGAACTCCTAAAAGGATGGATTTGTATTTCAGCAAGCCTGTGAATATTTGATTTGTTGGTATCTGAAAACATGTGGTTAGAAGGACTGTTTTCTGGCTAATTATTTTATGGATGTAAATGTGGACATCTGGCTCTGTTTTGTGTGGAACAGGTGTCTCTCTCTGGCTCAGCACCTGCAGCCATACAGATCAATTTGCCAAATTCTGATATGAAAATATGTCTATTAGCTGAGACCACCTATTTTTTCATTGCCATTCTCCCCTTTGATTACTAATATCTATCTATCCATCCATCCACATCTGTATCTTGTATCTGTCTATCCATGTCTGCCCATCCACGATTCTGTCTTTCTATTGAAACTATATATTGTGCCTGTCTATCTGCCATTTGTCCAACTATCCATTCATTTTTTTATCTGTCCATCTATATTTCTATTTGTCTGTCCATCCATCCATCCATCCATCCATCCATCCATCAGTCTGTTTTTCTGTTTTTTCTATTGTGTCTATCTATTGTATCTGTCTATCTGCCATTTGTCCATCCATCCGTCTTTAAGTCTGTCTTTCTATTGTGTCAATTTTACCTGTCTGCCATTTGTCCATCTATCCAACCATTCATCAATGAGTCAGTTTTTCTATTTTTTTTCTTTTATTTCTATCTATTGTACCTGTCTTTCTACCATTTGTCCATCCATCCATTCATTCAATCCATCCATTCCTTCAATCCATCCATCCATCCATCCATCCATCCGTGAGTCTTTATTTCTACTTTGCCTGTCTATCTGCCATTTTTTCCAGCTATCCGTCCATATATCCATCCATCCATCCATCCATCCATCCATCCGCGAGTCTATTTCTATTGTGTCTATTGTACCTGTCTATCTGCCATTTGTCCATCCATCCTTCCAATTTTCCATCCATCTATTTGTGAGTCTGTCTTTGTATTGTGTCTATCTACTGTGCTTGTCTACCTGTCATTTTGTCCATCTATTTGTCCATCCATCCATCCACATGTTCATTTGTCTATTCATCTATACATCCATCCATCCATCCAATACAAATTACGTGCACAGAAAATGTAAAAGCAAAATACTTTCCCAAGAGGTCAAGGTCTAGGGTGGGGATGTACAAGCAGGCTTTATTTAATACAGAGTGTCCTGTTGGACTCGGTCATTTGAAAGGAATCAATAGAGTAATGTTGTTACACTCTGCTGTTGTGTCGTACCTGTGTATTCCAGATGGAAGCCTGCTGCTGACACACTGATGTCTGACACAAAGTTCAGGTAGAGGTTGTTAGATGTGCTATTCAGGAGCTGAGGAATGGTGGTTCCTGATAAAGAAGGAACTGTGTTATACATGCAATGGACTGCAGAAGATTATGAAAAGCTTGCAATTCTTTACGTTTTCAGTCAATTCACATTAGCTGGGGATGAAATAAGAAATAGATAAAGTGGATTACCAAGCAAAGATGTTTCGAGCATACCAAAAATGTGTCCTAAGACCACATCAGACTTTTATTAATGAGAACATCTTAAATGTCCATGCTGTGATGAAACATTTTGGTACACCTGTTAACATTTGTCTTGTGACACTGCACCCTCACTGTTTTAAATTCTTCCTGCTGTACAGTTCAGCTCTGAGGTCAACTTCTGAGCTGCTGGAACCATCTCAATTACTGCTCCCGCAGCGCAGCCATAAAAACCTTGACTGTCCCTGAAAGCGAGATAAAGTCACAGTTCCCAACAGGACACTATAAAGTAGTGTTTCCCATCCTCAAGGAATAGCCCAGAATCACTGTTCCAAAAACTGTACACCGTCTCTTGATGACAAGAAGACCATTGAGCCATCAGAGCTCAGCAATGTCAAGCTGTTAGCATCAGTACACTTTCTCTGGCCGCCCTGTTTACAAACAAATAAAGTGCTGAGTGGTGAGGTGCAGTGCCCATTAGATGTGCTGCCAGACATAGCAATTAATTAGCCTGCCAAAAACAGCAGGATGTGCCTCCTCCAAGTTTCCTGGCTCCAAACATGACAAACGATTGACTTTCTTCAAGGATTGACTCAATTAATGATATCAAGTTCTAGCGAGGAATCTCTGATGTTTTCATTTTAATTCATTTCTTGTAAAGACTAAGAGCAAAGATCACTTTGTTTGAATAGAGGCATTCCATTACTGCTAATGTAATATTCCTGTAATGTTAATTAAGACCTGAATAACACAAGCTTATTATGTGGTTTTCTGGAATACTTGATTCTAACTGGTCAATAATGGCAATCAGCAGTGAGATATGACGTTCACCAGGGGAACGCTGTGTAATCAACCTCATTCCATTTGATTACAAAAACTAACTCTATCCACAGCAACATTTGTTCAGTCTTTAGTCTATTCCTATTCCATATTTTAAACCCCAAATGAGTTCATGAATCATTAAATATAATTCAATTAAAATAAAATAAATCTTCTACTAAAAATATGAAATATTTTATTTGTTTACCTGCATGTCCTGTGACCATAAACTGATTATTGAACATTAGAAATATTAAATTAATATCTCATGTTGTAACAGCTGAAAAAAAAGTTTGGGAATCACTGCTACATCCCTGCTATATAAAAATGAGTGTCCTCTGGAGTGAAAGAAAATATATTTTCAGTCAAGAGATATCAATCCCAAAACAGGAAAAGTATGTATTTTTTGTTAGTTGAGTTCTCACCTGAATAGCTGCCCAGTCTGGGTGCATTGTTGTCTGCCCATCATAGAAATCCAGAGAATCCCAGTTATGTTCCGTGGCAAAACTCACAACTTGGATCTGATTTATAAATAAATTAAGCAAATGAGTAAGAAGTGGTAGAACAAAAGTACACACCTACAGGAACAGTAAATCTGAAATAAAATCTTACAGGTAATCGTATAGGTTGACTCGTATACCACCGTAAAAAATGTAAGGGTCAGTAAATCAAAGAAATAATATCTCGGTTTCCACAAAAATATTAAGCAGCACAGCTGTTTTCAATTTAATAATAGTAAATGTAACAGAAAATAAAAAAACTAATTTAAAAACAAAAAACAAAATAAACAGTTATTTTAAAATGTAATAATATATTACACCATTAATGTTACTATCACTAAATTCTGAACAGAAGTATAGGTGTGAATTTTACACTGTTTTGATGGTTGCTACAATTGCTATAAACACATATGGTTAGAATCAGAAGGACAGAGACTTCAAATGGATGTGCTATAATTGTGAAGGTCATTTAAATATATATATTTGAGAATATTAATATCAAAACAATCCACACTAAGAATATTATTTTAATGAAGCATTAAAAATAGAAACTGGGCGAACTGTTCTGTCAACAGAAGTCAAAGGCACACTGCAACAGATGCTTCTAGTGCAGACCGCTTCCCTGATTACAATGTACAGTGGGGTAAACACAGTGAGAATTCAATAAACACTCTTAATGCTCCATCAACATAATTACAGAAACAGACTGCCACCGAAGTTTGTAGAACTGTACTCACCATTATTTCTAAATTAAACATTGCCTTATGCATAATTAATTAGACATTAAGAATTCCCTTTATTGTAGTTTAAACTTTTCCATCACTGACGCTTCTTGTCTGAAACATTTAATTTGAGGAACTTCATACAAGCTCCTCCACTCACTTGTATTCCAGCTCCCTCAGGAACAGACACCTTCCACACACAGTTGAGGTTGTTATCATAGGGTTCCGGGTAACCTGGGGACAAAATGGTCCCCTTACGCATTATCAGTATCCCTCCGCAAGGCACTGCAAAGATGAATCAGAAGACAGGAAAGTGTGTTACAATGAGCATTAACTTTCAATTAAATGGAAGGAATTCATCAGCCTAGGTACAAAAGAAGCAACTTCTGATTATTAATGGAAACTAACTTTTCTGTATGATTACTCACGATTAGGCCTGATGGATTCCCGCCTTTAAAATTGTTTCTTTACTTGTTTTTTGTTTTTTAAATTGATAAAAATATTGCTATGCTAATAGCAACTATGCTATGCTAGTGTAGGTCTTGCTATGCTAATCAGCTTCCAACTAGGTTTTAATTTAGGTAAACTAAAAATTATTATAATAATGAGATGGAAAATGTGATTGCATTAGAGCACAATGAAAAATAGCAATGGAAAAGATATATAATAAAAAAGATACACAAGATATATGATATGATTCTTGAAAATTGTGTCACCATTTACTCAATCTTAAGCTGTTCCAGACCTGTATGAGTTTCTTCTGTTGAACACAATATACGAAGAAGTTGACCAAACAGTAGACAGGAAACATGGATTTTTTTACCATCAACTGTTTGGTTACCAACATTCTTCAACAGAGCGTTCAACAGAAGAAATAAACTCATTTGTAACAACTTGAGGGTAAGAAAATGTTTATTTTGGGAGAACCTTTAAAAAACACAACGTGGTATAGATACATTAGGAAATAATGTGTAATATGTCACATCTCTCCCACAGGAGAAGCCTGACTTAGCAATTTTCTCCTGTTTGCTGAAGTGCTGCCAACTATTATCTGTAGCAGCACTAGAACCCACAGTCTGGATCTGTCAATAACAAAGCGCAGGCTGCTATCTGACTCTGGCAGGGCAGAACTGTCTTTGTTATCCTATGCTTAGGAAAGATGCTATCTGTCAATGACAAGGAGATAATCTAGAGGTCAAAGCAATCACTTTGTTTAAACAGCTACGAGTGGGTAGGGACATCCTGATTGATGTGCCACGTTGACGAAAAAAAAGCAGAAAGGGAGCGGGACAGAGAGCGAGACGAAACAGGGAGGCTAGATATGGAGCAGGGCTCAATATATCTGTGTCAGATTCTTAAATTATTAACCAAATTCCCTTCCCTGCAATTTTGGGGTCGTTCATTTTTAACAAGTGATATATAGAATGCACCATGTGCTCAGGTAATCATTTGAAATATCACAGATCGCTGACCTTTCAGGCAGAATACACAGAAATGAGCAGAGAAATAAAAGAAAATTTGTGACACGATAAAGCAGGTGCCTGACATAAGAATGGTTGAACATAATATAGGTGTGACTCCTGAAAAAAAAGACTATGACTGTGTCTTGGCAACAGTTTGAACGTCTGGTGGCAACTAATAAAAACACGCAAGTTATCGTATTAAAAGTCAAATCTTTTACTCTGTAGTAAAAACAAATCTAACAAATGCTGTTCTTTTAAACTCATTATTAATCAAATATCATGGGTTCCACAAAAAAATTAAGCAGCACAGCTGTTTTCGACATAGGCAATTATACAAAATGTTTCTTGAGCACCAAATCAGCATCTTAGAATGATTTCTGAAGGATCATGTGACACAGAAAATTGGAGTAATTGCTACTGAAAATTCAGCTTTCCCATAACAGGAAATTACATTTGAAGAATATTACAATAGAAAACAGTTATTTTAAGTTGAAGAAATTACAAAACAACTTGTATGAAATAAAAATATTCCCCAATATGTAATAACATAAAAACAGCGCATAATATCGGGGAGGTCTCCCTCGTTTCTGCGATCGGGCCACTACTCGAATGGATGTCCATTCACAATGACCGTGCTCTTGATGGCCAGTAGGCGATCGCGGGCCCCCCCAGACCTCTGGGCCCTTTGCAATCTGTCACCCTTTCCCCTCCACTAGCGATGCCCCTGCCTATACTGAAACCATTTACATAGTAGTGTATACTAACAACATCATAATTTGCTAATATAAACATACAGAAAACCCTTAAGTTCTATTAACTGAAAGACCCTTTAATGGGTACTCTATTCAGTGCCTTATAATAAATGAAATTGTGTCACAAATCACATTACAAGCCTACTATTTCAACAGGCCACTTAACTGATTAGCCTGTCAACTTAACACAGTTACCTTACCGATTAGCCTTGTCTTAGCATACTGCTACATGGTGGCCTGCTATCTCAGCTATTTTGGGTTTGTGTACTGGGGAGGGTTTCTTTTTACCTAGCCTAAATATGACAAGAAAAACATAACTGCATAGCAATCAAAATCTATAGTGAAAGAGAAAGAAATACTAGCAAAGACACTATCAAGCAAAACAAAGAGAGGTGGCTTGTTAAAATCAGACCTTTTATACTACTAAACACCTCTCTGAGACTTGAGTAAACAGCTGAAGAGGTGTCTGTTTGTATCATGATATTTGGCTTTCGCAGGGACACGTTGTCAGCCTCAGCCTGTTTCCCTGTGCAAGCTGCTTAATTAACTCTGCTCTTCTAAAAGAAACCCCCTGTCACATTTTGCACAGTTTTACTTCAGCTTGCATTTTGTTTTGCAGTGATGTATCATTCAGCTAACTATGCTTGGTTACACAACCAAATCTATGAAAACAAAAGACCACATCGATTGTGCATCACTCTCAGGGGCTGGCAAGGTTTGAACTTACCGACGCAAGTGGGCAACGTGTCGTTCCACTGAGCCAGAGCATCAGGGATGGTTTCACAGTGAATGGCAGTGGAGCCGTGAAGCGTGTAGCCTGGGTTACACTCGAACATCACCGACGCGCCCACGGCGAAGTTGTTGCCAATGCGTTTGCCGAAACGAGGCTCTGGAACAGAGCTGCACTGTGTGGCACTGGTCCTTGGTACGGCTATGACAGGAGTGTACAACAGAAACATGCAAACTTAGAGAGTTTTACCTCATACAGGAGTGTTTTGTTTTTTTCTATTTATAATGAAATGGCCTTGACTGTGGCTCAATGCTTTAGAGGTATAATAATGGCAGAATTGTATTTAATCAAAAATAAATAAATAACATAGGCCTCTGTTAGAGTAAGACCTTTATTCAATGTACACATCTTCCTTTAAAAACACTAAATTGGAAACTCACATACTATCCACAGTAAGTGGAACCAACACAACAGGAAAATGTCAGGCCTTGACCTGCTAATGAATTCTGAAACGTTTATGATACATTCAACTGCACTAAAACAAATAATTATATGTTTTGGAATACAGATATGAAATACTGACCAGGAAGTACCAAAAATATTCTCAATAGTTTGTATAATATAAATAAATACAGTATATATAAATATATATATTTTTTGATAGAGCTGAAAACTGACCTTGGTAGACAAAATGAAAGCCTTTGGCAGTTTCCGGTCCAACTGTAGTGAACTTGATAGTTATTTGATTTCCTGTACTCAAGGGCAAAGACTCGCCTGGAAAACAGACAAGGAGAAAATACATCTTAAAATTGCATTTTGGAGTGATCTGTACACATCAAAAATCACTGCACTGAGCATAATTTTTTCTTTGTTTGGCTTCAAAAGCTTCTGATAGAGAAGTATATTTGCAGAGGGGAAATCCTAAATAGAAGGTCTCTTTTACTTCGAACTCCCATGTGGCTGTTCAATCAAATGGCAATAACTGCCTTTCAGCTAAAAAGCCACTGAAGGATGCCTCTATTTACTACAGGATGTTCCAACAGATGTGATGATTTTATTCTTTCATGGTATTTCTTTCTTCCTAAATTGACCATGCCTTTTTAAAACAGGATTTGTTTTGTAATATTCTGAATATATTCAGTGTGTTGAAGCTATGGAACAGATATAAAATGACTATGCAGTTGCAGAAAATGCAACATCAATTCGTTGTGCACCTCTTTTATGTTTTGCAATACCAGTATCACACCTGAACAATGGCTCGTTATGAATGGTAAAGCATCCAATTTTAAGTATGTAAAGTATGTACCTGAGTGAGACCCAGAGAGAGAAGACAGCAGAGAGGACTGCTGTGTTGGCCCATCATAAATGTCCGCAACATCATTCAATGATGTCTGAAACAGGACAAACTGTCCAAATAGAACTAAAGGGGAAAAACAGACAAAGTGTCATAATATTGCATAAAATATTGGCCATAACATGACAATAATTACGTACTGAATACAAACCCAAGTGACCCCTCAACTGTTAAGGTCCCAGCTAGAAGCTTGACAAGCAGCAAATTTGTCTTGAAAGGCTTTCTGCATGTATTCTTCATTAACTTCACATATTCAGATTCCCAATTAGATGCCACTAAGTACTCGTACGCAAGAACATTACACAGAATACTTTTTCTTCAATAGATCTGCACATTTTAAACCAACGAGAGCTCTCAGGGGGTAATAAGCCTGTATGTTTATTTAAATCTTTTAAATTGGCTATCATGCTGGAACATCTCCCTATTATGTGTCTGTACCATGCTGAGTGCTACTGTGCATTGGTTTTGTCCTCCGTGGGCGCACTTGTTACAGTCTCATTTGCTGTCCGATGCTTTGATGTTTCCACCATTAGGAGAAAATCATTAGTATGCTACTCCTCATCATTACATCAAATCCCTACTCTACAGTATATCTTAATGATTAGAGATGATTGAACAAAACATTGTACGACAACCAAAACTTTCGAAAAAAAAGTTGTACACATATGGATTCTACTGACCTCACTGGCATCTCTCTCTAGCTGTCATGGTGAAATTTATTGTAAAAAAAGGCTTTAAAAATAAGAACCTTAAGCTTCAAAATGCACAAATTAGTTCAGATACAGTTGATATAAATGGAGTGAATGGACAGAGATTTCAGGGCCACTGCTGTCTCAGACTACATACTTAACAGTGTCTTTGAAATCTGGCACAGATTCCAGTGATTCACCATGGCTCTGAGGATAGATGGAGCGCCTCATATTCTCAGCATAGTTACTGTGTGATTAAACATTTCTCTGCTCGGTAATACAAGCCTGTAATCAAATTCTTGCAGAAACCATATCTGAAAAAAATATATACATTTTTCTTTGGAGGTAAACAAAGAGCTTGATTACCTGGACCTGATTGGCTTTATTCGCATCATACAATGGCACATGCTGTGCAGTTCTGGACAACAAATGGCATTTTTCACCGGTTTGATTTCACTGACTAACATAAAAAACGAAGTGATTTTGGTCAGTGAAATCACAACTGAAGTCACTGGAAAACTTTGTATACTTCTATGTCTGTAACCCATTTATATAAATGACTTCCACTGGCTTAGGAAGGCAAAAACAAAGACCAAAGCTGTGTACAAATGGAAGGAAATATTGTATCAATTTAAGTTAAAAATCTATTTAAGATGGGCAAAACCAGACCAGACCAAACAGTTCCTGCATATGCAGAGTGTTCCAAATCTCTTATGAAGTTTAATTTCAATTCGGATGCCACCACAGACGGCAGATGCCTATGTAGGCAGTGGGCAGATTTCTACATTTGGAATTGAACTAGTGTGCATTGTGAGTTTTATTCTTTTGATAAGAACAATAGAAGGGAAGATAACAGCGGTCCTCAATGCATTATTCTTGAGTTTCCCCATCTCCAAGGCTTTAGCGATGCCAAGTCAATTACCACTTCATGTCAGAAAACCATTGTACCCGTGAATGTTTTGCTCGCATGCACCAAACAAAATGGGGCAATGAGGAGAAACAAATCAATTTGGAAGGAGAAAATCGCAATGATATTGTGCCAGGTTACAGTTTATTTATTAATTTATTTTATAGTTTGAATCTCAACAAAAGACAGATCCCTTTTTACATACCTATTAATAATGTACAAGGCTTAAGTAGTACATTGTAATCATATTCAACCCATTATAATTACATTAGGCCAGGGGTTGCTACTCTGGGAAAGTTTTAAAGATGAAGACAGGGTGACATCTTTATCAGGGACTGCTTTTGTATAGTGAAGCTGCGAGAAATTGTGCTTAAAATGTACTGTTCTGGGACAACACATGCAGAATAAATGTATTTATGTAATATTCATATGACATTAAAATGTAATGTCAAGTAGCAGAACTCAAAATGTGTACATATATTTTACAATAAAATACATGTCAAGTGCAAAATATGTTTCAGAAATAAAAAGTTGCACTAAAGTACATTTTATTTAGAAGTGCAGCTCAAAATAAGTATATATTAACATGTTTCAGATGCCAGACAACCATAAGTGCTTCTAAATTGAGTAAAACAACTTTTGAATTTAGGACACTAAATCAATATCATTTAAATACATTGAAGCTGCAATCACTTCTAAATATCACATTAAGTAGGGTCAATGCTCAAATATTAAAAGAGTATACAAAAATTACTTATAAAAACATTATTCTTTCAAAAAAAAAAAAGTTTATTTATAACTAAATGGGAATTTAAACTACTTTTAAAGACTACTGAGAGGTTTGTTTCCTTTGCAGGATCCACAGAGCACTCAGAAGTTGGAGTTTAATGATTCCTGATACACAGTTCATTCTTAGCTTCTAGATGCCATTCCTGAAGCTAGATGTGTGCATGACATGTGAGCAGTGTTTCGAGATGAAGCAATGGTCTGTGCATCTATGTGACACTGACAGGAATTGAAAAAAAAGAAAACAAGTCTAAAACACTAGATAAAACGAGTGGATGCATGAGTCAATATTCACAGCTCTGATAGTTTGCTCACTCTTCCTGCAGCTCACAAACAGAATACTAATTGGGCAGGTTTCTATTTATAGTATTGGCACTTTCCACTAATAGGGTACACTTTGTGTCCCAACACTTTAAAAAGCATTTAAAAGCACTCAAAAGCATTAGATGTACAAACCCCATTTTGTGATGTGAGAACTATTAGATACACGACCATTCAAAAGCTTGGAGTCAGTATTTTTTGGAAAGAAAATTTAATGTTTTTAGTAGGCAAAGACGTATTACATTAATCAAAGTTGACAGTTAAGATTTTTAATTATTACAAAAAAAGTATTTCAAATAAATTCTGTTCTTTCGAACTTTCTATTAAAAGAAATACAGACAAATGTATAAATATTAATAATAATAAATACTATTTCACATTATAACTGTTTCTGTGTATGACAAGAATCACTCACATGCAGATTGTTTTCATCATGCTATGCACTCTCAGAAAGGGCTTTGGTTTTAATTCACCATTTCTTTGTGCACTGCACAGCTCCCAACCACTGCAGAAGATTGGCCTTTTCCATACATCCTCTTACGCTTAACACAATCTGACAGATGCTTACCGGCTGCTATGGAAATGAGACCTGTGATTACTTCACATCTTTTCCCTCTTTTCTCATGACTTACACAATTCAGAAATAAAAAATAGCTCTGTGGTTCCCTGCGTCTCCCCCTGTCTTTCCATCTCTGGAGCTGGATCACCAATTCAATTTGCTCTCTGAAAGAAACAGAAGTGAACGGGGAGGGGATACACTTTTCCTTCTCCCTGCGACAACTCAGGTGGAGTGAGAGGCATGATTTCAATTTACTTTCATTAGCATAATCTGCAAAGCATGCTGGGATACCAGTCCTGCAGGGTTCTTGCAGTTAGAGCAAAATAAAAATAACCATTGATAGAATCACCCTGTTGTTGCAGCAAAACAAATACCTTACAAGCAACCCAAATTAATATTGAGGCTAATGCTACGGTAATAGTTTAGCCAACAATGAAAATGTTGTTCATTTACTCACCCTCACATTGTTCCGAACCTGTTTGACTTTCTTTCTTGTGAGGAACACGAGATGTGATATTTTAATTATGGTCTTATACAATGAAAGTTAATGGGGTCCATTATTGCACAGACAATAACATTCATACATTTTTTTAAATATCTTCTTTTAAGTTCCACAGAAGAATAACAATTTGAAACAGCACGAGGGTAAATAAAAGATGACAGACTTTTCATTTTTGGATGAAAGATCCCTTCAAGAATTGAATAGAATATGGATTCATATTCTGGTTTCAAAGCAAAGAGAGTAAAAAAAAATGAATTCAGATTGTAAAGTCAAATGTTAAATGTTTTACGTCTGAAGCATGACTCGAGGTTAGGTCAGAGGAATTGTGAAAATGTCTAATACATGAAATTACAATGAAACCGGGATATCCAGTCATATTGGACAGATGATAATAGGCAACTTTAGGGTTCCATAAACCTTACTGTACATAAAAAATGCAATTAAATTTGAGCGCTCAAGCGAAAACATTTCTAACATGCTAAGTGCTCCGCCATAAATAAGCATATGGAGTATAAAGCATAAATGACCTGCTTATTCAAGTCCTTACTAAGTTCAAAGAGAACTAATAAAGACCTCAGCTAATACTCTTTACCTAAAGCATATGATGCTAGGCAGAGATCTTTCCTTTCCTGTTTAATTAACACAGATGGTACAATAAAGCTAGGCTGAATGCAAGGACATCACACCAGCACAGCACTTTGGACCTCAGACCTGGATTTCCATCTCAGTTTAGGTGTTTATTCAAATTCAAAAGGCCCTGGATTAGATAACCCCCTCAGTCAAGTCTGCAAAGGGGTCAACGCAGGAGACCGGAGTGGACAAGTCTGCTGATTTGTGTCTTCCCTCTGGAGACATGTGCATCAGCGCCCCTCCATTAGTCTGCAGCCATCCATCTTTGATGTGATAAGAGCGTACAAGCGGTTGGAAACAACTTATGAGGACAGGGTGGGATGTGTCTTTTGAGTTATTTTAAATCTGGCAAGGGCTTGCATGTTTGTTTTTAATATAAAATGTTCTTCTTTTACAAACGTAAAAGCACTTCAAAAGTGAAATGTATACGCCTCTGGCTGAAGGAAATGTAAATTAATGTCTGTACAGTACAGGGAGCAGCTCAAACAAATCGCATGAAGAATATGATGCAGGAGAAGAAAGATCAACATTATTCAGCAATAACAAACATGAAACACAAATGTGTCATTTTTGCTTATTGAATTGCATCATCGAAAGGTCAGTAGCAAAGACATTGGATAATGAAATGGCATTAAACACATAATTAATATTAGTCTTTTTTAACATATTTATTGCAGGTTTGTATATAATATTCTGAAAACTGAATCTTTTTTTTGCAGGTGAGATGAGTAAATGCACGTTCATATTTAGTCCAGAACTACAGTAACATCATGTTCACACAGAAAATGCAACGCCTCTGCACTTACTGCAACACGAGAGCTGTCAGTCAATAAATGGGAAACAAAGTAACTGGAGTTACTTATTATATCTATTATTATTGGATATTTCCCTCTAAATTAAAAAGTAATGCGTTACTTTACTAGTAACTTATGTTACTTGTACTGCGTTACCATCAACAATGTTAATAAGAGCTTTAAAAGTAATAATAAACAGCCCTAGTAATATGCATGCTAATAAGCAATAGTGAGAATTGGTCCTTAAACTAAAGGTTTACACAATTCACAACTACAGTAACCCTGGCTGAAGTGTAATGCTCAGGCATTCATAGGTGTGAGGCATCAATACTGCATCAAAATGGTGGTACTGTTCGGATGTCTTGTCTTAAGAAAGGCAAACATTGCTTTAGCAGACATGTGCTGTTTCCATGGAAATGAATGGTCAGATCATCGTTGCATTAGATGCACGAGTAGCCTATACATGACTAAGTTAATGAGCACAGATCCAGACACGTGCACACACACCTGGGCCATACAGTTCATATGGCACATATCACTGTTCAATATGCTGTCCGAGCCTCTCCATGTCTTTGTTCTCTTATTAAACTCTCTCCTTACACAGAGGGGCTTTCAGTTGGACTCAGAGGAGAGAGGTCACTCAAGCAGAGATTTATACCCCAGAGCCATCTTCTTGCTTGGGGCTAGAAGGCAGAGGTCTTTGCTCTGATTCCTAGCACACCTGTCTGGATTTGCAGGCATGGGCTGGACATCCACACATCAATGCCTGGTCCTGTAGGGACAGAGATGCTCTTGCACAATCTGCCAGGATCTCTTTGAGGTGCAAGATTCTGCGGGGCTTATTGGATGTGCATACGATAAGCTAGAGAGCATGAGACACGCACACATGCGCAAACTTCACTGTAGATTGACAAATCAGCAGAAACGTTCAAACCTCAAACTCGACTTCTCTAAAAACATTGTTTCAGCTGTGAGCATCATATCTGTATCCAATAACACCACAAAGGTTCAGGGTTTGTTCTGTCTCATTGCACACATGAAATACCATCCTGTAAACTTGATCCACAAGCTATTTTCCCTGCATATGAATAATTGATAGATAACACGTATGAACCCTGAACCCCTTTGTCCAACACACACACACACAAACACAAAATATCCAGACAAGAATGAAAATACATCAAGGTAGCAAAAAAGCACTGCCTGTTATCAGTGAAGGATGTTCTATCTGCGGTGCTGTGTGCCGAGGACAATAATGTCATCACATTAAAACAACTTTCAAATTTGGTAATACTTAAAGCTTTGAAGTGCTGGGAAAAGTCGTGTGAATCATGCTAAAACACTCGAAAACATTAGACAATTTCTACCACAAGTTGTTCCTGTAGTTATGTTAAATCCATGGTGAATGGTGAAGATTTGTGTTTATTGAACAATGTTTTTCCTGGTTTCCACATCAGTGGCGTTTGTTCTGATATCCGTAGCTTTAACAGAATTCTGCGCTGAATTTGAATGCTTCTCACAAGATTTGACAGATAATTTATTGATTCTGTGGCGAATTCGACTACTTTCTTCACTGTATCTCCCAGCGCTGTGTATAAAGGTGTTGCGTGATCGAGAGCAGTCCGCGGCTCCGGTGTTCTGTTGATTTGTCCTACACTGTCAGATTTTGCTACCTCCCATTAAAACTCAAGTGGGTAGTACAATTCGACAACGAAAAATTATACCTGTTAAATTATGTTTTATTAATGTGTACAACTACCACAACATTAAACCTACCGTTACAGTAATGCACATACAGTAATTACATGTTATATTTGCGGTTGTTGATAGAAGGGATACATCTAGTACCAGAAACCAAAAATAAATATTTTTTTCTACCTATTAGATTGTGTTTTATTAATGTCTACACCAATCCCAACCCTAAACCTACCCTTACAATAATGCAGATACATTCAATATTGTTGTTCAGCGTGAGAAAAAGGATGCAATATTGATGCGCGCATGAATAGTAAACCGAGGTAGGAAAATCTGACGGTAGGATAAAATGTCAGGACACCGGCCGGAGCAGATAAACGGTCTGCGTCTTGTAGCAAACAAGTAAACAAGTAGTGCGGATTTGTTCCTCTTACGAAAATTTGTGAGCTATGGCGAAAATTGACGAGTTTGCTTGATAAATTCAGTGATCGCAGAATCGCAAAATCCTGGAGGGACTGCCTGAAGTGGGTCAGAAAAGGTAAAGAGTTGTGAGAAAACACGATGCATGTCAGATCTGCATCAAAATTGAGCAGCGGCAACTAATTGCAGCCAAAAAACCTAATAACCCAGCTGCTGTTATGTCTGTTAATAAAACAAAAGGAAAAAAGGAGGAAATCAATAACTTGTGTAGCTTTAAGGATTCGTCTTTATTTAATTTTGAATTTAGTGTTTAATAACTTATATTTTCTTCAATTTATGTATATTTCCTACGTTCTAAGGGCACAGGTGGCTAAATATATTTATTATAATGGGTTTATGTAATGGCTGTTTTAGGTTCACTTAAATTTGTAATTTTTTTAAAGCCTTATAAGTGTTAATATTGATATCTCTTAGTTATACTGTATTCTGATATGCACTTACCTTGCCTATGTATATTTTCAGAAGCCTCAGAACAAAAATTAATTCTTATGATGATTATTTATGTTGAATGGCTATAGTAAATGGTTAAATATTAGAAAAAAATAAAATTTCATAGAGACATCAGTAGTACTTATATCAGTGATACTGGCCATCATTCATAAAAAGATGCCAATTAAACAAATATAAAAAATACACTGTTTATATTGCTTCTACGTTCATTTGAATATTGAATGTGAAATTATTGTAATATAAAAGTATATTTAAAATGTAATGTTAGGTGGGATTAATTGTGATTAATAAAAAAAAAAGTGATTAGTTTTTTTTAATCAATTGACAGCACTATATACGGTATTTAATGAATATTTTTATTTATCAAGGATGTGTTAAATAGATAAAAAGTGATAGTAAAGACATATTGTTAGAAAAGATTTATATTTTAAATGTGCTGTTATTTTTACTTTTACTCAAAGAATCCTGAAAAAAGTATTACAAGTGTGTGTAAGCAGCACGCCAGCAAGCAAGCAAGCTTTGTGTCAGGCAGGCTGATTTTGGTTAATCCCACGACGATGCTCTTCCAATCAAATTGTCCCTGTAGGGCGGAGCCCAGCCCTACATGGCTTCTTTTCCGTGCCACAAATTAACCGAATACTCAAATCATCATGTGGAGAAACACCTCTAGAAGTTCGATTAAGAATTATGTAAAGTGTTATCTGGTCTATACAATCAACTTTAGGTTTGATCATTAACTAGTTTTATGACTTGAAGATGTGGAGAGGCATCTGGCTATATAATGCGGGCTTTTGCCAAGGCTCCTCAGGTTACTTCGACTGAAATGACGATATGCAGCCGCATAGCACGGCAAAGTACGCAGTACTTGTTCGGTATCTCAGGGAATCGAGGTTAGGTTAGTAACCGAGTACATTCCCTATCAATACTACACTTCGTGCTTCGTCTTATTTGTGCCAGACGTGTTCCCCTGCTTAAGCCAGTACATGTCCAGGCCCGTCTGAAGTTTGCTAGAGAGCATTTGGATGATCCAGAAGAGGATTGGATAACTTTTTGGTAAAAACTCAACTTGTCGTGTTTGGAAGAGAAAGAATGCTGAGTTGCATCCAAAGAACACCATACCTACTGTGAAGCATGGGGGTGAAAACATCATGCTTTGATCTACCATTCCAAACCCAGCTCCTCCACAGCGTTAGACAGGATGCGGAGAAGATCGGCATCCATGCCTGGGCTGGATGCACTGGGCTGCGCAGAATGCAAGAGGGCGGGGTCGTGGTACAAGCCGCCAATGACAGGCTGTCGTCCATCTCGCATCATCACTTCCACCAAATGAGACCAGATTGCTCGCAGCCGCAGAGGGATGCTGGTCCGGGCAGGTGAAGAGAATGGGTGAAAACTCTCTGTGGGGAGAGTGAGGTACGCAGGGGTACAGTCGGCATAAGCTCACTCATCTCCGAGTGCTGAGATCCTCTGCCCCACCGCTTTTTCCTCGCAGGTCCCTGGGAGGAAAAAAGCGGGAGGGCCTTAGGGGCGGGGTTGCTCTATGAAAAGAAAGCTAGCCGCAAGCACAGATAGGAGAGACTCACGTCACAGCAGTGGTGACATTCCGTCCGGTGAATGCTGTTTCCGCGTGGGTGGCGCCCAAGCATGAAACACACTTGTCGTGTTTGTCAGCCGCAGTGACAAAAAACGGCATGGCATTTGGAAAAACGCAGAATAAATTTTCTCTTATAGAGGAGTTCTCTGAAGAGAGATTCATCGGATAGTGGTAATCCGTAGGCGTAGCGGGCTGATGAGAAGCAGTGAGTCGGCCGAGTAAAGTGAGGTCTGGATCCGCTGCGATTGCTCGTTCAATGGGCAAGGCTTCAAGTCTTGTAGAGCGAAGGTCTTGTCGTCGCTGATGGAGAAGAAATCTGAAGAGCCTTGGAGAATGCCTGCATTATATAGCCAGATGCCCCGCCCATTCTAGTGGGCTTTCCAACCATAGGCTGTGCAGCTCCACTGCCAAGCCATTGGTTCATTTTCAGAGCACTGCACAAACTAATGGCCACAGTTACACTGCATTTTTAAAAAGGCTTCAGTATCAGAGAAAAATGAGTTTCCCCTAGCATCTTAAATAAGACGCAGTACGAAGTGTAGTATCGATAGGAAACTGCTGTTAACATTATATATATACAAAAAAAAACTAAACAAAATTAAAATAAAATAAGCAAATCTAACATAATCCAAAATCCATCCCAATGAAAATTATACATTGACTTTGCTATTACTATTATATACATATTTTTAATAACCGGTTGCTTTCATGACATATACAAGAAAGTTAATTATCATTAGCAGTGGGAGTCTTTGAGGTTAAACCTCTGGCAAAGTAGTAGCCAATCCCTCAAAATAAGAACTATCATCACCGTACCCTTGAGCAAGGCACTTAAAGACCATGTTGCTCCAGAAGTTAAGTGCCTTGTACCAGTGTCTCTCATAGGTGTACTCCAAATTACTGTAGATAAAAGCATTTATTGATGATGAAAGTTACAGTTGTGTTTGTTACTGCTGCTATACCGTGCTAGGACTATATATAGTCAGACTGACATCAACATTTACACATTTCATTTTTACTGTCATGGCTGCATAATTGAACTTTTAGCAAATAATTAAAAATCAAATAACTTTATGAGAAGCAAGACTATGCAATTGGAAGCATGTGTACTTGTGAACTGCATACCCAAGCTTGCAATTAACACTGAAGACAGACTTGTGCTGTCTTACTATAAATCAGAGCACTATTCTGGTGGTGTAAGCACTTAGATAATTATAATGGACCTTGTCACCTTGCATGGTCAATTAGTTATATGCCTATTTCCTTCAAGTGGTACGGACGTATAACCTTCACTGTTTTCTGACAGAATAACATCTGCTTTCCTGCTAATTACCTGGACAATAGCCATGATGCCATCAAGACATGCATGTTTACAGGTGCATTGACCCTGACAATCAGCTGACAGTAACCTTGATGACTTGACTAGCTAACAAGGCTAAAAGTCCTTGAGGTCTGGAGACCATGTATACATAAAAAAACACAAAAAAACAACACAAAATAACAAACAACAAAACAATAAAAAATATATATATTATATATAAATAACACCCCCCACAATTTTAATCTATACCTGTGATGACTAAGCTGAATTCAGAAGCCATTACTCTATAGTTTTCAGTGTCACGTGATTCAGAAATCATTAATTTGGTGCTCAGAAAACATTTCTTATTATCAATATTGAAAACAGCTGGCTTCTTAATATTTTTTTTCAGTTCAAAAGAACTGCATTTATTTACTGCATATATAAATATTTTGCTACATTATAAATTAATTTACTATCATTTTTGTTCAAGTCTGTTAAAATTAATTGCTGAATAAATGATCAATTTCTTATAATTTCTATAAAAATATATAAAACCAAACCGTGATTTTTGTGAACTGTTACACCGTGTAACGGTTCACAAAAATCACGGTTCGGTTTGATACGAAACAGTGGTGTCACGGTTTGGTACGTTTTCAATACAGGGGGTGGGGCGGGGCGATTGGTAACATCACAATGTTGGAAATATTTCTGTTTTAAACCACGAAGGCGAGCCAATGGCTATCACACAAGCACGCGTTTGCAACATTTATGCTGGTGAACATCTTAATCTCAGTCATTTCACTATAAGCAGAAAGTGAAAGTAAAAACGGAATGACGGAGTAATGATGGAGCTGTCGGCATCTGACGCCGCATATTCTCTCAGAGACAATGAGAGACAAATCTACTTAAACATATGCTGATAACTGTATAGCCTATAGCTTTTTCATTTATTTTAATATTTCTCCTGTGAATGAGAAGAAATGTATTTTGAGTTAAACAGGTTGTTTTTGAAAGTTGGTGCTTGAAATAAAAGCCTTTTATTTCATTGATTTTTATGGATGAATGCAGTGTTAATATTTTAAGTATAGGACTATAATTCATTGCAGGTAGCCTATAGCCTAAAAAAATTTTTTTTAATTGAGGAGTAAATAGCCTGATCTTATCCTCGCAGCGCGTAAGTTATGCAGTAATTATTGCAGGTCAAATTAATTGTACTTAATAATAAAAGTAACTTCATAATAATAATAGACCTAATAGAAATAAGAATGTAACAATTAATTGGAAATGCCAAATCAGGGCTCTAGACTCATTCTTCCCACTGGTCGCTCTTTTGCGATTTAACTCTCTCAGTTGGTCGCACGAGCACATAATTGGGTTACAATTTGATAATTATTTATTTATTTTTGCTACAACATGGGATAAATCAATGCATGCTGATTAACTTTTATCATAGTTAATTGGTAAAATGATATCGAAAGTTATTTTTCGTCATTAGTATTATTTGTTATTTGAATTTTGTGAAGGGAAATTCTTCTTTTGCTTTGTTATAAGCCGGACTTCAGATGCATTCACTTTCGCTTTAGAATTTGCGATCTTGTAGTCAAGTTTTACAAGAAAATGTAATTGTCTTTTTTGCTTACATCTATTCACCTTTCACTTTTTAAGACTAAAACAAAAGATGGATTCATTGTTGTTCTTAATTAAAAAGAACAACAACAATAAAACAGCAGGCTACAATGACAAACTAGCTTACATCATTTATTATGTAGTGTATGTGCTCACCACACACCAGCCACAGGTGGAGAGGAGAGAGAGACACAGAGCCAATCAAGTGTATGCGCTCACCACACACCAGCTACAGGTGGAGAGGAGAGAGAGTCATAGAGCCAATCAAGTGTATGCGCTCACCACACACCAGCTACAGGTGGAGAGGAGAGAGAGTCATAGAGCCAATCAAGTGGATGCACTCACCAGCTACAGGTGGAGAGGAGAGAGAGTCATAGAGCCAATCAAGTGGATGCACTCACCAGCTACAGGTGGAGAGGAGAGAGAGTCATAGAGCCAATCAAGTGTATGGGGATTATTAGGAAGTCATGATTGACAAGGGCCAGTGGTGGGAATTTGGCCAGGACACCGGGGTTACACCCCTAATTTTTACGAGAAGTGCCATGGGATTTTTAATGACCACAGAGAGTCAGTACCTCGGTTTAACGTCTCATCCAAAAGATGGTGCTTTTTGACAGTATAGTGTCCCCGTCGCTATACTGGGGCGTTAGGACCCACGCAGACCACAGGGTGAGCACCCCCTGCTGGCCTCACTAACACCTCTTCCAGCAGCAACTTAGTTTTCCCAGGTCTCCCATCCAGGTACTGACCAGGCTCAGCCCTGCTTAGCTTCAGTGGGCAACCGGTCTTGGGCTGCAAAGTTATATGGCTGTGGCTTTGTTACGTAAAAAAATAATAAGAACAAAGATACACATTACAAATACACATAATATTTACATTTATGCATTTAGCAGACGCTTTTATCCAAAAGCGACTTACAGTGCATTTTTTTTTGTCAGTACATGTGTTCCCTGGGAATCAAACCCACAACCTTTGTGCTGCTAACGCAATGTTCTAACCACTGAGCCACAGGAACGTAATAACATGAACAGTGTTTTATTTTCAGGTAGGCTATATGTATTTAGTAGAATAAGTCAAGAAACTGAATTAACAAATATAAAAATTAAAAACACTATATAGATTGACTCCTATTAAAGAAACCGTAAAACGTTTTTTTTTTACATTTGAACATTTTTAAAATTTTAGATTTTTATTTTTGTGTTTGGTTTTTTATTAACATTAAAGAAATAATTCACCCAATAATTAAACTAGACTATTTTTTTTACCTTCATTTACTCACTCAAATGTTGTTTGAAACCTGAGTTTCCTTCTTCTGCTAAACATAAACGCTATTTTGAAGAAGGTAGGAAACCAAACAGTTGCTGGTCCACAGTGTTCCCTATACTGTCAAAGTCAATGTGGACAAGCAACTTTTTGGTTACCCACATTCTTCAAAATATCTTCTAACTGATGTTAATGTATGTGGATATTTCTTCAAAAGCAAATTGTGGAGACATCTTTATCAGGGCCGATTCTGGCCAAATGTGCCCTAAGCAGGACTTTATTGTTGTGCCCCCTCCCTCAAATATTATGGATTTTTAGTAAAAAAAAAAAAAACTACCATAGGGGTCAACATAGAACTTTAATAAAATATAAAAGTAAATTAAATAATGATTTGTTGTTAAACTGTATTATTTACAAAATTGTAGCTCTAGACAGTTACCTATAGCAGTAATACAGCTGTCGGATTGATTTTATAGTATCAAGCATTCAGAAATCACGCAAAAGAAAATTAACCAGCTTTATTACATGGTTTATTTTTTGTAAGGGTTGTGATGTCCACATGTTTTTTTGTTGAAGAAATTATAGAGGCTGTGTCATCTATAGCAAAAAGGTAGCCAAAAATGAATAATTAAGTGGATATTTGAATTAAATGTTTGGCCAATAGTCTATTAAACAAGGATATAATCGTCCTGTAAGTGTAATGACAGCAATGACCAGGCCTTTGGTGCCATTTACAGGCATTTATAACATGTAATGTTGAAGAAAAAAATACAATAGACACCATTACAACATTTGTAATGGTTTTACTGGTTATAATGGGACTTGTATTGGTTTTACTGGAAACTGTAATAACTTTTAATGGCTCAAAGTTGATGGTTTGTAATGTCATTTGTAATGTATTTGTGATTGTGTTAGAATTTTCTGTGATGGTTCTATCATTTTTTTCATCAGGGTTGCCTCATTGTTTTATATAATGCATTTTTAGTCATTTTAAAGGCTGTTGTTGGCTTAGGTCTGTTTTATACCCCAAAAATGTATATAGTCTTAATACTTGATAGATTATGAATGTAGGCTACCTGAAAGTTACATTTTTTTCTCGGCGCCAGATTGCTGATGTCTTTTCACGGCATAGTTGGCCATCAATTATGATCATCTGCGTTCAGCCGCAAACATGAGGTGTGAGCGCGGGGTCGCGGGAATGACGCGTCACTTTTTTATTTTTTTGCAACTGCGATGGTGCCCTCCCGGGACTTTGTGCCCTACGCAAACAGCATACTCTGCATATTAGTATCGTTAATATCGCACAGACTGGACCGCAAGGACACTTTAGCCTCGGACCTCAAAGGGGCAGGGGATCGAGCCCCCCCGGGCCCTCCCTTGTGCATGCCACTGTAATATATATATATATATATATATATATATATACACACATATAAACCTGAATACAACTTCTGAACAGTGGTATTTATACAGATCACATTAACTTCAACTTTGGTTTTGCAAATCCATTTATATTCACAAGAAGACTAAATGCTTTGATCCATTTTTGTTCAGTCTGTTAAAATATTTGTACAAACTAATCTCACAGCTGTCAAAGATCTTTAGTAGCTTACTAAAAAAGAAAATACTGAAACTAAAAGTGAAGCAGCACAACCACCCTACCGCTGAGATATTAATTTGAGAATTACTTTAGGAAAAGACAGTGCTTAACTGCCCTTAGCCAATGGCAAAGTGAAGAAATAGCACTTTTTGCCTGCTTGACTGTGATTTACCAGAGGAGAGAACTTTAGCACCTTTGGTCTGATTGGAGTAAAAAACACAACAAAAACATTATATAGAGCCCAGGCGTTCCTCTGCTTTCTATTTCTCCCTGGTAGATGAACTTTGCCTAGACTTCTGTTCTGTTTTGATGTTTTAGCTCAGGGGCTCGCAATTCCCAATTCTCATAGGCTTTAGAATAGCTTTGTAGAGAGAGAAGAGTGATCCCTTTCCAAGAGAGCGTCTATGTCAAAGACATGAAACTGTGACTGTTTTGAGTGTGTGTTTGTGTTTATACGGAGGTCAGAGTCAGCCACGGGAAAAGCTATTTAGTTGACTATTTCTAACTGACAGCCATGACAGAAAATATAAAAAGTGTAAATGGTCGCCTCGGGCATTAAAAAGGGAGTTTATTTAATATCTCTATGTACATTCTTTTTGAATTAGTACATTGCCGAAAGTCATTCTAATTTTAAACACTATATGAAGGTACCCCAAAGCAAATTCCTAATGATCAACATAAATATTGAAATATTAATATGGTGTGTTATGCTACATCAATACACTCATACATGTTGTCATGTATCCACATCCAATTAAAAAAATTAATCAACAAGCATCCATAAAATATCAGTTAAAAAAAGAAAATGGTATAAAGGTGTGTGTGTGTGTGTGTGTGTGTGTATGCAGGCCAAATCTCACTATTAAAGGGATAGTTCACCCAAAAATGAAAATTCTGTCATCATTTACTCACCCTCAAGAAGTTCCAAACCTGTATGAAATTCTTTGTTCTACCGAACACAAAGGAATATATTTGTTTTGAAAGTTTGTAACCAGGCTGTTTTGGGGCACAACTGACTTAGTATATAAAACTTAGTATACTATTGACTATAGTAAGAAAAACAAATAATATAGAAGTCAATGGTGCCCCAGAAATACTCTGTTTCACACATTATTCAGCATATCTTCCTTTGTGTTCAGCAGAACAAAGACATTCATACAGGTTTGGAAACCACTTGAGGGTGAGTAAATGATGACAGAATTTTCATTTTTGGGTGAACTATCCCTTTAATTATTTGCTTATTGGCATATCTATTAATATCATATTGGCTGTTTATTTGTACTTAAAAAGCCCATATTCTGCATGACCATATTATGTGTCTACATATATTGTATAAACATAAACACCCTTTATATATTAATATTATTACTTTTTTAACCGATATTTAGTGGATTTTGTGGATGCTTGTCGATACACATGCACATTCACATTCACATTCACAAACAACACACACACACACACACACACACACACACAAAGTGTTGTTTTAGTATAATTTAGATATTATTATGGTTTTAATTTTTGAATCAGTTTTTATTTTTATATTAATTTAGTTATAGTAACTTTGTTGTATGTTTTTGTAATTTTTAGTGGTTTATACAGGTGCATCTCAGAAAATTTGAATATGGTGAAAAAGTTAATTTCGTCTTTTAAATTATTTAATAAAGTGAAACTTTCATATATTTTAGAGTCATTACATGTAAAGTAAAACAATTCAAACGTTTTTTTGTTTTATTTTTGTTTATTAGAGCTAACAGCTCACGAAAGTCAAAAATCAGTCTCTCAAAATATTAGAATATTTCCTAAGATCAATCAAAAAAAGGATTTGCCAAACAGAAAAGTTCAAGTTCTTTAAAGTATATTAATTTATGCACTCAGTACTTGGCCGGGGCTCCTTTATCACAAACTCCAGCATCAGTGAGGTGTGGCAAAGAGCAATCAGCCTGTGGCACTGCTTTCTAATGCAGCAGCCTGTGGCACAGCCTTCAGCTCGTCTGTATTGTTGGATCCTTCGTTTCTCATCTTTCTCTTGAAAATATTCCATAGATTCCAGATGGGGTTCAGGTCGGGCATGTTGTCTGGCCAATCAAGCACAGTAATATCATGGTCAGCAAACCACTTGGAAGTGCTTTTGGCACTGTGGGCAGGTGCTAAAGTCCTGCTGGGAAAGGAAATCAGTATCTCCATAAAGCTTGTCAGCAGATGTAAGCATAAAGTGCTCCAAAATCTCCTGGTAGACGGCTGAATTGATTTTGGACTTGATAAACCACAATGGACCAACACCAGCTGACATCACGGCACACAAAATCATCACTGACTTCAGAAACTTCACACTGGACTTCAAGCAGCTTGGAATTCTGTGCCTCTCCAGCCTTCCTCCGGACTCCAGACCTTGATTTCCAAATGAAATGCAAAATTTACTTTTATCTGAAAAGAGGACTTTGGACCACTGAGCAACAGTCAGTTCTTTTTCTCCTTAGCCCAGGTAAGATGCTTCTGACGATGTTTCTGTTTCAGAAGTGGCTTGGTAGCCCTTTTCCTGAAGATGTCTGAGCGTGGTGACTCTTGATGCACTGACTCCAGCTTCAGTTCACTCCTTGTGAAGCTCTCCCAAGTGTTTGAATCAGCTTTGCTTGACAGTATTCTGAAGCTTGCGGTCATCCCTGTTGCTTGTGCACATTTTCCTAGCCAATTTCTTCCTTCCAGTTAACTTTGCATTTAATATGCTTTGATACAGCACTCCTTGAACAGCTACCTCTTTCAGTAATGCCCCTCTGTGATAAACCCTCTTTGTGGAGGGTGTCAATGATCGTCTTCTGGACCATTGCCAAGTCAGCAGTCTTCCCAATTATTGTGCTTTCAAAGAACAAGAGATACCCAGAATTTAAACCGTATGGATGTCATTTATTGAAACTCAAATGTAAATATTCAAATATTTTGAGATACTGATTTTGAGATACAGAAAAGTATCTTATTAGAGTAAGCTCTAATCATCAAAATAAAAAAAATAAAAAAAACTTTTGAAGTGTTTTACTTTACATGTAATGAATCTAAAATATATGAAAGTTTCACTTTTTGAAATAAGTTACAAAAGAAAATGAACTTTTTCACCATATTCTAATTTTCCATGTTTGTGTATTTGAACCCTTTCAACAATGACTGTATGATTTTGAGATCCATATTTTCACAGGAGGACAACTGAGGGACTCATAATTTGTCTTCTGGAAAACATGTAACAATCTTCTGTAGCTTCTGAAGGGCAGTATTAAATGAAAATAAATATGATATTTAGGCAAAACAAGAATAATATACTCATCTTCATTCTGTTCAAAAGTTTTCACGTCCTTCTGGAGCATCAGTAAGTGTTTTGAATATTCTGTAATAGTTGCAAATTAGTCCCTCAGTTGTTATTCAGTTCAGTAATAAATAAACAATAGCATGCATTTTGTATGATTTGTTTAAACATGCACATTCACACACACACACACACACACACACACACACACCCACACACACACACACACACACACACACACACACACACACACACTTATATTTATATCGTTTATATCGTTTTTATTAACTTTATTAAAACATTTTAGCACATCATGTCAAATTAAATTAAAATTACAAATATTGCCTTGGCAGCTAAAATAATATTAATAATAATTATTATTCAATTTTTTATCAGTTAATGTTTATTTAATTTCAAGTAACGGAAATATTTGTAATGGTTTTAATTGTAGTTTTTTTTTACTATAATGACCCTGATACATAAATATATACATACATGTACACACACACAAGCAAATACATCATATACATATTTCAATACAAATAAATATTAAAATTTATACCCAGAGGCTGAATGACATAAAAAGGCGATTTTAATCTATATTGCAGTTATAAATTTAGATAATTCTTGCAATATTTTGCCACTACTCACTGTTATGGTACAGGCTTAAGGGTAAAACCAGATGCTATTGTAAATCTTTATTTTGAAGCTAATATATGTCTAAATCACTTTTGAATGAAATATAATTTTCAACCGAAAAACAAATGACCTTATCTTGGGCCTTGAGCAGCCAGCAGATGATTCAGAACTACAGAAAACATATTAATAATGTTACATCAAGAAGGCTGCTAATGTAACACCTACGACGTGCCTATCAACAATGTCTGAGGCGACCAGACCGAGCTTGTCACATAATAACAACGAACGCATGAGCGTTTGACTAATGCATGCTGCACAGCATATATTTAAGTTCAACATAAGGCTCTCGACTGATTAAAGATTCAATGTTAAATTGAAATCTGCAAGACAAGCTAATAGATAATTAATGCTCTGAAGTAAACTAACATCTTGCTGAGAGGCGGCCCTGATTACTTCTTCAACATGCCACTCTGCAGCTCCAACAACCAAGGCTTAGTGCTGTTTGGCAACATAAATGTTTACTATCTTAAGCTGTGAAAACCACGCTCACTCATGCAGTGCTCAGATCAACAGTTAAAAACACACTATGCCCGCTTGTGTCGCTTGCAGGAAACTGTTTCCAAAACAGGCAGTAATTGAGCCATAATTGAAGGTTTTGGCTTCAGCGTGGAATATTTACTAGACAGAGATCATCAATTTTGATCCCCCGTGACCACCAATCATTTGCAAGCAAGGATTCCCCTACATACTTGTATTGTCTGCCCGGGGCCAGCGGGGGTGGTGGGAGCCGACAGGATGAGGTGGGGGTGCATGCTCTGAATAATGAATCTCTCAGACCAAACCTGTCATTGTCTGAAATATTGCCGGTATCATTCTTTGTGACAGAATAATGAAACATAAAAAAGGCAGTAGAGTGCTGCATTTTTAACAGAGGGCTCCAGAGCTCTGCCCTACAGATCAGATCTGATGGAGGAGGGTACGTCTGTGCGTATAAGTTCACGTTCATGTATGTGTTTTCGTGTGGTGGTTTCCCCAAAGAATGCAAAATATGAAGTGACTAAAATACTGATTAAAAGTTATTTAGAGCAATGATGGACTAAGATTAATCTTTAAAAATATTATACTTTTACTCAGCAAGGATGTATTGAATTGATCAAAAGTGACAGTTTCAATCAATCAGAATCGTATAAAAATGTGCATCATGGTTTCAATATTGGTAATAAGCACAGCTGTTTTCAATAATAATTATATAGAATGTTTCTTGAGGAGCAAACCAGCATATTAGAAAGATTTCTAAAGAATCGTGTGACACTGAAGACATGACTGGAAAAATTCCACTTTGCCTTCACAGGAATACATTTTACAATATATTAAAATAAAAACATTTATTAAAAATGTTACTGAGATTTCACAACATTACTGTTTTACTGTATTTGTTATTAAATAAACACAGCTTTGATTAGCATAAAATATTTAAGGAATATAAAAATCTCACAGACTCTAAACATTTGAATGGTAGTGTATAGAAAATCTGATTTATAATTGTATACATTTTAGTGATTTTTAAGCAAAATTATATGCAAAATAAGTACTGTCAATCCAGAAAATCTGTGCACATCATATTTGTCATCACTGCATTGTAGTCACTGAATCTCTAGAGTTCTGCTTATGCACGTTGCCTCCGTAAATCTGCAGTCAGTGCAGGAGCTGTGCTTCATGGTATCACTAAAAAGAGGCACTAAATTCCCTTCCTGAATCTTCACAGTCAGTGAACCTTGATGGTGGAAAGATCTTCCCAATGGCATCAGAACCACACAATCCCTTTTCACCTTCAAAAAACTCCTCAACTCCTTTATGAGCACTCCACTCAAAACTATGACTGCACTTACATCACTTAGTACAGTACTATTCTTCCCATACTCTTTTCAATTTTTGCAGTGTTTCCCAAATCTAGCGCATACTTTTATACTTTTCCCAGCAACTGTGAAACTTTGTATCACATAATTGTCTCTCAAGGATGAATGACTTTGTTACATTCCTTCTTCATTGCAATTACTTTGGATAAAAGCATCTGCTAAATGAATAAATATTTATATAAATGTATACAAATCAGGCACTTTGGTCTCTAGACATCGGCATTTGACTTTAAATAACCTACAGTGGGTACGGAAAGTATTCAGACCCCCTTCAATTTTTCACTCTTTGTTATATTGCAGCCATTTGCTAAAATCATTTAAGTTAATTTTTTTCCTCATTAATATACACACAGCACCCCATATTGACAGAAAAACACAGAATTGTTGACATTTTTGCAGATTTATTAAAAATAAAAACTGAAATATCACATGGTCCTAAGTATTCAGACCCTTTGCTCAGTATTTAGTAGAAGCACCCTTTTGATTTAATACAGCCATGAGTCTTTTTGGGAAAGATGCAACAAGTTTTTCACACATGAATTTGGGGATCCTCTGCCATTCCTCCTTGCAGATCCTCTCCAGTTCTGTCAGGTTGGATGGTAAACGTTGGTGGACAGCCATTTTAGGTCTCTCCAGAGATGCTCAATTGGGTTTAAGTCAGGGCTCTGGCTGGGCCATTCAAGAACAGTCACAGAGTTGTTGTGAAGCCACTCCTTCGTTATTTTAGCTGTGTGCTTAGGGTCATTATCTTGTTGGAAGGTAAACCTTGGCCCAGTCTGAGGTCCTGAGCACTCTGGAGAAGGTTTTCATCCAGGATATCCCTGTACTTGGCCGCATTCATCTTTCCCTCGATTGCAACCAGTCGTCCTGTCCCTGCAGCTGAAAAACACCCCACAGCATGATGCTGCCACCACCATGCTTCACTGTTGGGACTGTTTTGGACAGGTGATGAGCAGTGCCTGGTTTTCTCCACACATACCGCTTAGAATTAAGGCCAAAAGTTCTATCTTGGTCTCATCAGACCAGAGAATCTTATTTGTCACCATCTTGGAGTCCTTCAGGTGTTTTTAGCAAACTCCATGCGGGCTTTCATGTGTCTTGCACTGAGGAGAGGCTTCCGTGGGCCACTCTGCCATAAAGCCCGACTGGTGGAGGGCTGCAGTGATGGTTGACTTTCTGCAACTTTCTCCCATCTCCCGAATGCATCTCTGGAGCTCAGCCACAGTGATCTTTGGGTTCTTCTTTACCTCTCTCACCAAGGCTCTTCTCCCCCGATAGCTCAGTTTGGCCAGCCGGCCATCTCTAGGAAGGGTTCTGGTCATCCCAAACATCTTCCATTTAAGGATTATGGAGGCCACTGTGCTCTTAGGAACCTTAAGTGCAGCAGAAGTTTTTTTGTAACCTTGGCCAGATCTGTGCCTTGCCACAATTCTGTCTCTGAGCTCATCAGGCAGTTCCTTTGACCTCATGATTCTCATTTGCTCTGACATGCACTGTGAGCTGTAAGGTCTTATATAGACAGGTGTGTGGCTTTCCTAATCAAGTCCAATCAGTATAATCAAACACAGCTGGACTCAAATGAAGGTGTAGAACCATCTCAAGGATGATCAGAAGAAATGGACAGCACCTGAGTTAAATATATGAGTGTCACAGCAAGGGGTCTGAATACTTAGGACCATGTGATATTTTAGTTTTTCTTTTTTAATAAATCTGCAAAAATGTCGACAATTCTGTGTTTTTCTGTCAATATGGGGTGCTGTGTGTACATTAATGAGGAAAAAAATGAACTTGATGATTGTGAAAATTATTTTAGCAAATGGCTGCAATATAACAAAGAGTGAAAAATTTAAGGGGGTCTGAATACTTTCCGTACCCACTGTATATATGTTTAACCACCAGTCTTGTGTGTCAAAACACTACTCTCAGCAATGGCAATGTCAGTTTGTTTGATTCTTTTCAAAGGATTGTGCATGCCATTCTATGCCCAATCCACAGCCACCAATAAAACCGGTTTCACAATATTTTAAGAATTAATACACAAAGCTGAACTTCTCTGGCTTCTATGATCTGCCTCAATGCCGTTTTTGAATCTGACAAAACAAAAGCTTTTATGACAACCGTAAGATATTTATCTCCACTCCGACACAAACGCTTAGTCCAGGCTTTGTTCTACAAGGCACTTTAAGCTTTTAATCGTACCCTCTCTTGGCCTGGATATTTCAGGTGCATGATAATGGAATGCTCCCCCTCCCAGCAGGTGTCCACCATGTAGAGGCTGAGCAGCATCAGCACAAACTAGACTTATGGATTTCCCGTTCCTTCTCTTTCTTTTTCTCTCTCTCATTTTTTCACTTTATATTTAGATCGTTTTTTCCTTATTCTGCTCTATTACATTAACTTGTTTAACTTGCACACTGAGTGATTTGACCTAACAGAACTGCTGATGACCAATGTACACCGAACTCAAATAGGACTAATTAAAGCAGCACTCAGTTGCACAGTATTTTGCCACATTTTGCCACAATTTGCCTGTTAATTGAGCCTAATGGATGTACCTTTGCAGATAACGTGAAGCGGATATCACTTTAAAAGATAGGCATGGTTTACAAATTATTCGTTAATGTAAAAGAAACTCAGCCCTTTTGCAATTCCAATCATTACTAATGGCTTGAACTGCAGCTCTGGGGAACAAGACAAATTGCTGCGACAGTTTATGTCTAGATCTCAGTTACCATTTACCTGGGGTTAAAATCCATCAAAATACCTGAACTTTGTCCCTAGGGGCAGCAGGTCTGCACCATTCAGAATTGAATTTGGAATGCTTTTAAAATGACAAATTAATTGCTGCATTTAAAATTAAGGCAATTCTGAAATGGCTAGTTTACTCCCCAAAAATCTGTCACAATTTACTCCAAACCTTTATGGCTTTCTTTCTTCTGTGGATCATAAGAGAAGATTTGGTTGTATTTAAAAAAATATATATTTTCCTTTTTGTCTACATAAGAAAGACAAAATGTCATACAAGCTTTGAATGACATAAATGTGAGTAAATAATGACATAATTTTTTTGGGGGGGTAAACTCTTTCTATTAAATTCAGAATTTTATCTAAACATCCCAGTGCAACTATGATTTTTTTCTCTTGCATTTAACTGCTGGTACTGATATTTTTTATTGCTGTTGGTTCTAGTAAGAAAAAAAGCAATGCAACAATCTGTATCCCATGCATTTGACAGAAATACTTTAGAGTATAGTAGAGAAATTTGAATATGTCAATATTTATGTTTAGAACTGAACAGGCAAGCAATATTTCACAGTATGTTTAGTACTATGTGTGCATATGCCAATGTTTAAAATGGAATGGTGAGTTCAATGGTGTGATGTATGCGTTTCATGGGCTAAAACCTCTCAGCTGCTGACTATTCATTTTCACACATTTTCATTTGCTATCATGTTTTTCACTTTTCGTTTGCTTTTTATGAAGGCTTCAATTCAAATGACATCTATCTCATGCGAGCAGTCCAATGACCAGACGGGCCTTGAGGGAGACATCACATACAGCTCACATAATGCAAAATTATGTTTGTAAGGGAGGTCAAAATCCCCATAACAGTTAAACTGACAGCAATGTTTACAGAGGAGGGCAGTGGCGTAGCGTCTGGGTATACAGGGTATGCAGGTGCATATGGGCCCGGGCAGCTTGGGGGCCCGCCGAGCCGAGGGGAAAATTTTTAATTGAAACAAGGGAACAAATATAGAGATTTGTATGGGCCCAGCCCTTGTCCTACAGTTTTTTAGAATTCTCTGCCCGAGTCTGACCAGAGCCCGTGTCTTTTCTCTGTCTCTCTCTCTCTTCCATTATACAGCTGCTGTTGCAGCCATTAAAAAAGTAAACAGCTTAATGCATTTCAAAATATAAATTAACACATTTTAGATAAATATGTGATAAATATCAAATCGTTTGTGCTAAAAGTGGAAGCTGAAGTGCGCTTTAAATGACATGGAGGTGCTAGCGAGAGCACTTGCACTTATTTTTCTTAATAAGAGTGAACAATTCAAATACGCCTTAATTTTTCCTCATAAAAGTAAGAGTATATGTCATTCGAAGCTGGAAATAGTTTTATTTGTGTGCACTCACAATAAAGAAAACAAACAGGGTGGTCTTGATCTTGAGCAGGAACACTTCACAAAAACTGAACCGAAACTCAGCAAATACTTGCCTCACTGACATGACAAATATATTTATAGAATGCTTTACAAGAAAAAAATTATTCAAATTAAAATTAAAATCTTTCATTAGCTTATGTAATCCGTAAAGATCAATTTATTTCTAAAGACGCATTCAATGAGGAGATAAGGGAGCCAGAATCGTCAGCTTCATACTATTTTATTTGCATGTATGTATTTTCTTAGGGCCGCTGTGCCAAGATTGTGTTTGCATGCAGTACAAATACCCTGCAGCAGCATTTTAGTGTCATGCTAAAAAATAACTAACTAAATAAGATTAGTGTCATAGTATTTTAAGAATAAAGACAAAATTACGATAAAAATCATGTTATATTGCGTGAAGTTATTGCGAAACCCAAAAAAAAGTATGTGGCATCCAACCTGTGATTCTTAACATAAACAGCAATACAACGTAGGCTCATAGAGCTTTTTAAAACTCTAATAGATCAATTTCATGAGACATTCATTTGTATTAAATTGTTTATTTTTCAATATGCATTCAAATATTTATTTATGTTTATTTCATGCTGCAAATATTAAAGAGGAAAATATCATTGATTCACATGCAGCTTGAACTGAGGCGAATGTAGTTACCTCACTACAAATAAAAGAGCGCAAAACACATTTATTGTTTGTATCTGATCTTAAAGTTTACAGAAGGATGGGACTTTGTGTTATAATAAAAAAATCACAAAGCTAATTGCGATTATTGGGTGGCTTACGTCAAGTTGCGTGGAATGAATAGACTTGAAAACATTCAATATTATTTCCAATCATTTATATTGTAATTAAAACAGCTTGCGAATAGTCACGCAGTGTTATTTAAGTCAGAAAAATCCACGTTAATCGAGTTGGAGCCCATATCATTTGGGGGGGGCTGTACAATTTTACATGGGCCAGGGGCTAACTTGGTACGCCACTGGAGGAGGGTTTTTTTTTGTCATGGTTTCTATCCTTCAGCACCACATACCTCATAAAACAACATCCTTATTGGTACAGGACTGAGATAGCGAAGTGGCTTTCTTTTAGGATGAAAATGAACCCTAAGTCAAGAGACCGGGACTGGGAGGTTTGAAGTTCTTTCTTATTTCACACTTTCATCTTTGTACTATTTTCCAACTGGCATCTGGATATTACAATCATAGGCTGTCAGCAAACATTTCAAGTCTCCCTGAAACACAGCAGGTCAAGGATTCTGGGTGGCACATAACTACTAACAAATTCTGCATTTGCTTCTATACTTTTAAAGGTATAGTTCACTCAAAAAATGTTATACTCTTATGTCATTTCAAACCTGGAGGACTTTCTTCTGTGGAACACAAAAGACGACATCTTTCATGTTCTGCTGAAGAAAAAACGTCATAAGGGTTTGCGTGAACTATTCCTTTAGGTAGCTTAACCTTTTAGGCGCCAGGGTTTTTGAAAAAAAAGCTGGATTTTGACAAAGATTTCAAAAGTTTGTGGCTTGAAAGGGGTTAAAGAAAGAGATCTACTGTAAATTAGAAAAATGTTGGGCATGACCAAAAATGTATGTGGGGTGTAAATATACTCATCTAATTTGCATATTTGGACGCCCTCTTGAATTTCAGAATATTCAGGAAATAGTAGATATTGAATTGATGTTTGAACTTATTTGCATGTTTTTTTTTTTGTCTTTTTATCCTCATTACAAATGATCAGAAAAGAGGAAACCAACAATAAAGAAAGTAAAAAATTATTACTATATTACTATACTACATAGTAGTCAAACGCATGTGAACAGTAGCCTACTTTTTGATCAGTTCATCAGTAATATTCAGGAAATAATTGATATTGAATGGTTGCTTGAACTTATTTGCATGTTTTATTTTTGTCTTTTTATCCTCATTCCAAATTATCTGGAGAAGAGTAAATAACAGTAAAACAGGAGAAAGTAGTAAATTATTACTATATTGCTGTGCCTAGTAAAATACATGTGCCTATTTTTTGATCAGTTGACCAGCTATTTGCCCAATCAGGTATCTAGGTGACCGTTTATAGTTCTTGAGAGTATGGTACCTCTTATTGCATGGCACAGTGCACAGACCGAACGTTACCCAACACTGACTGACTGTCTGCCGGTGGCCCTTTGCGTGCGCAATCAGAAAAAAATATGCTATCTGGGGCAATCATCAGCAACGCAGAGCCTCTCCTATGGACACTAAAACCACGTCCACCCCTGCCACCCCATCCCCATTGGGCAAAGGGCCGTAATTATCACTTGTTTGTGCTTTGTGAAAACTCTCGCCATACTGGGAGAAGCGCGATCATTAGGCGGCCGATCGTTATTTCCAAAAGGCAAATATTCCCCTTCAGAGTCTATTTGAGAGTCAGAATCGTCAAATAAAATTTGCAACACATCCTCACAGTACAACTTTTTATTAGTCATTTGGTGATTTTCTCTCACAAATTTCACAATTTATTCACACGCCATGAACTGAACTGCTTCCGCTTCAATTACACAATAGCTCACTTGCTCTGCTATTTCCTCGAACACTTTTGGTCTAGAATCAAAGTATTACATGTCTGCCATCTAGTGGTGGGGAATGCAAATGAGATATTACACCATATTAAGATGAAGTATGACGTCTTGTCGCAATTTTGTGACTTTGGCGCTTAGAGGGTTAAATATAGTTCTGTCATGACAATTCTCGGAGATTGGCATGGTAATGTACATGACAATGTAAATGTATTTGGTCTTGGTGGAATAGGTTTGCTATGCTGCTGCTGCTGAGGCAGAGGAAGTACCAAGACTTGCTACTGCCAATACATCCACAACATGCTGCTGTGAGCATGTAATAAATACTGCTGCTGCAAATATAAGATACGTGAAATAACCCCCATATAGCATAAATGAATCACCTCGTAGCAGATCTATACAGGTAGAGCTAAGGAAAGTGGAGGGTTTCTGAAGCACACTGCAAACTGCGACAGCAAGCAATAGCTCATTGGCTACAGATACAGGAGAGAACCAATCAGCTGTGCCATGTGATAATGAAGTCATTAGGTCAGATTGAGTTAGACCTATCGGACTGCGCCATCTAGAGTTTCATGCCATATCTCTGCATTTGGTTCTCTTTTGTCAGCTACCCAGACTCCTTTAAATTATTAGTCAGTTCCAAAGCAGCTACTCTAAAACTGCTTTTATTCACAGACGTTCTGAATCAGAGCTGCATTCGGTACCAAAAATGTATTTCAGTTCACACCCTCATCTCCACACCTCCTGTCTAGAAAAGAGCTAAATTTGCCATTCGATGAACTTTAGAGTGCCTATTTGACCACTTTAAGTAGATCTTATAATAATAATAATAATTAATTACATTTATATAGTACTTTTCTGCTTTTTCTAAGCACTCAAAGCACTCTACATTGCAGGGCACATCTTCATTTGTAATTTCATAATTACTTATATTGTCTTTGAAAACAACAAAAGACAAACAATGATTTAATGTACTTTAAAGTAACCTAAGTAATAAACAGTAATTTAAAGGTACTCTAAGTAAATTTACAGTCAAACTAAAAATTATTCAGACACCAGATATAATGTTTAGATTTTTTATTTTATTAGTGGGTGCATATAGTCAATTTATGTAAGTGAGGATAGCAAAATAAAGTAAACGGTGACATATTATACCCCAAAATTACTCATACAGTAGACAACCAGTAAAAATTATAAAAGTTTGGGACCAAAAATGATTCAGACACTTTGACCTGACCATGTTTTACTTAAGTGTTGTTTTTATTTTATTGCTAATGCAAACTTTTTATACCACACACTGAACAAAATTAAGCATTGCTTGGTAATTATCTAATTGTGTGCTTAGCTTAAATTTAACTGCTGACAGCTATTCAACGTAATTCATAACACACCTTTCTATCAAAGTTGTGACATTATCAAGATTAATTTGTTCAGACACAGTTTAAATCTGAGTTCTTGTCATATTTCATTACCATTTTCAAAATTATTGCAAATTAAATGTGATAATGTGAGAAATGTTGAAGGTGTCGAATACATTTTGGTTTGACTGGAAGTGTTTTTTTTATTTCATTAATATTACATTATCTACAAGTACCGTCTTAAAAATATACTTTCAAAATTGTATATATGCTACAAGTGTACACTTAATTAAGCACACTTCTTTTTTTACAAGGGCATACTGTTTTCTACTATAATATGATTTTATAACTCAAAATGACTGCGAACATTCATTTGAATGTAATAGCGTCATATGTACAAGATAATTATGAGGTTTTCAAGACTTAAACGAGAGCTGTGTGTTTTTATAAACATGGTAAAATAGTTAAATGTTTAAAACCATATTCAGACAAAATAAAGAGAGACACCCAAATCGCCCCCAAAATAATATCCCTGTCACAAAAAGCACCTAGAATTTGTATTATGAACACACCAAACACATTAAAAGCATAACTCATGTTATGTTTTGGCTTTGCTGCATTGCGAAACTGCAATTTTGTTTCATATTTTCAGTTACTCACCAAACTCCCTGGGTACAAAGATAGAGTACACACAGCTCTGTCCCGTTGTGTAGTTCCTTGGGAAATTCGGTGACAATACGGTTCCTTCTGTCCCAGTGGAGCGACTTCCACATGGTGCTGTTCACACAAACAACCAGATCACTCATTACTTTATGCTTCAACATTCATGATGAACTGCTATTTTTGAGACACCAGCCTCAATAGAACTGATCTTGGCTAGCAAAGCATGCGCAAGCCATTTTACGAGTTTGATTAATTTTGTTTGGTCAGCAGCAGGCCCAAACTGTATGTTCTCAGAGAGTCTCCTACACATCCATCTTTACTTGCAGACTCTACCTTGACAGCTGGGCAGCCCCCTGTTCCAGCCAGGCCTGCCATCATCACCCATAATGCAGGTAAGCGTGGAATAGCCCTGGAGGATGTAGCCTGCCTCACAGTAGAAGGTCACAGTGGAGCCCAGCTTGTAGTCACTGCCCAACCGAGTGCCATTCATCACATTACCGGGATCAAAGCATGACTCCCTCAGCTTAGCTGTGTGAGATGGAGAGAAGGTGCAGGGAAAGCAAGGGTTGAAAATAACTTTAGGCAAAGCTTAGGATGCAGAATGAACAGTTACTTGTTGAAATGGAAATTTCTTTACATCATAAATACATTTTCTTCTAAGAACAAGCCTTTTAGGGGGATTTTGAAGCTTGTCTGGTAAGTATGAACTATGAACTGTAACTCTTACAATATTCTATGTTCTGAAGGAAAATAAATAAATAGATAAGTGTAAGTAAAACTAGAAAGGATGTTCATTTTTGGGTGAATTACATCTTTAAACCGTCAACTGAATACGTCAGAGCCTGACTTCCCTCTGCAATTTGATATATGTGTAATATACTGTATTTAATTATGGGTTTAGACATTTAGGCTCTCGAAATGTCAGGGTCTACCTTTGTACTCCAGGTGGAAGCCGGTGTAGCTGACAGAGCCATCACTGCGAAAGGCCAGGTACATGGTGTTGGAGCTGCTCTCTATTCGTTCTGGAAGCTTGCTGTCCTGAAAGCTCCCGATCAGCGGGCTGTTGCTGTCCGGTCCATCGTAGATATACAAGAAGTCGTAGTTGGGCTCTATGCTGAAGCTAGGATAGATGATCAAAGAGGAGTTTTCTGAATAGTGGGATCAAAAGCTAGTCTGTGATTTTGATATTCGAGTCCTGAGATCAAATTTGCAGACGGCAGTTCAAAGTAAAACATGTACAAAGCAAATGGAGCCTGTTTTAGAATGATAGGGGAGAACAACAACTAGAAAAAAATAGAATTACAAAAAGAGGAGAGCAGATAAAATTCCTGTCCACCCAAATACCTGTTTGCATGCTAACTTTCCATTTAAGGTCTAGGTTGAGGTATTTCTCTGTATTGTCCATATTGCCTGCATAACAGTTGAACATCCTAAATAAATATATATGCTTTGAATGCCAGCATTCACATACTTATAAAACTGAGATATAAAAACTCCCAGCACAGTATCAGCATCTTAGCTATGCGCTGAGATTTCCAAGACAGAGAGCCCCATATATAAACACTTGCACCTTTTCATTTGCAGTAAGGTGTAATGATAAGGCCTCGCCCATCAGTGGAGCCATTTGCATGAGATGGATTGTGACTGAATCAGATTTACACCCCCCCCCTAATGCAGAGAGCGAATGCTAAGCATGCCTTCCACACTTCACACTCCACAGTGCGTCTGAATCCACTGCTTAGGGGTTATTTTAGGATAATTCATACACAGGATAAGATCCTTTACACCAAGTTAAAAAAGCCATTAATTTCTGATAAACAGATGCATTGGGTTTTTCCCCCCACTCCATACCCTCTATAGCTGTCAATCAGAAAACAATTATTTCAGCGGTAATCAGGTTGATAGCACAAACTCTACTGTTGCTAAATAGAGAGACACCCGGCTAGGATTACATTTATAGTGTTGCTAAAAGAGGTCCCTTTTTTCAGAGGGCCGGTGCGCATGTATTGTTCATTTCCAATTTGTGGACATATTTCATATTGTGGATTTTTTAAGGAGAAAGAAGTCAGTAATGGACTGTGTAATGAAAGTCTTTGAGATGGAACCGAACGAGAGCTATTTATTAGAAACCTGTTTGAGATATTGCCCTTCTGGCAGAACTCCAACATGCTTATTTACTCAGAGAGAGGAAAAAATTCAAAATTGAGAAAGAGGCTACTTTAGATGTAACATCAACCATGAGAATGACACTACCTGCTGGGCTAGGTAAAAAATAAAAATAAAATAAAAGTTCTTCATCATCTGTTTTGGGGCTGATGTATGACTTTAACTAGCAGCTGTGAAGGTTTTGAAAAATATTAGGTGCAGAAAACTCACAAAACAGCCAAATGGCAGCTCCTGTTGTGATAAATATTGTAAATTGTGAAACACGGGCAGAACGGAAGATTGTTTTTGAGTTATTGCTGTCATTAAAGAAACTGCTCTTAGATGATGAGTCAAAGAGAAGAAGAGGTAGTTTAAACGTTCAACAGCCGCCGATATTTCAATGTGCGAGTGTGAGAAACGGATATTCAGAAGGAGAAATGCTGAAACCTAAGCATTTCTTCTGCTGAATGCGTGTAGATATTGATTAATATTCCATGGCCTCGTGCCTGGACTAGACCCTCACGACACCCTTTGATCCAGGTAGAAGGGAATCGCATGCTAGCAGTGCTATTAGCATTAACATGGAGGGAGGACTTTGGTGACTGTCAAAAACGACAAACTCCAACAGCACTCGAACTTAACCCCACACTGACCCCGGCTGGACGGAGAATCCTGCTTGCGGCTTGAGGGTCACTACGTGTTGACTAAATGAAAAATGGACATAATTAGCAACATGATTGGACTGTGAAGGAAATTTATCAACCCTGCTTTTATACTAATTGGTCACATCACTCAAGGCAGAGACACAGCTCTACACCTTTAAGGCAAGATGAGGGGAAGCTGGAAAAAAGGCCACCGTCAGGTTCATTACAGACAAAATGAGCAAAGAATTCCAGCTGGGCTCATTATCTCTCCCAGACATGAAATGCATTTTAATTCAGACAGCGATAGCCGTCGTCGCTACATAATTACTCAACACGTCGACTGCGGCCATGTCGAAGGATACCGTGGGCACTCATTTTGAATTCAGCGTTATGACACAGCAGCCTTTAAATGAACTCGTGAACTTATCATTTTGAGATATTATAGCTCAAGTGAAGCCATAAACAAAAGGCCAGGAATACGCACACCACAAGATTATTTCAGATAGTCATCTTACTCTCTCATCGGCCACAATATAAAACTCGTTGACCCCAACACAACTTAGGGTTCAGCTGATATTAACCTTGCTACAGAGAACCACACTGTCTGCATTCACAAAACTTCCTGGACACCAATGGAAAATATACAAACCTCCCTGTACATTATGCCACAAATGCAAACCTGAAGCTGCTGATATATATCTGACTGTCCATAAATGGTGCATAAAATTTTCACACATAAAAATTCAACTGTGACATACAGTGGGGAAAAAACATATTTGATCCCCTGCTGATTTTGTATGTTTGCACACTGACAAAGAAATTATCAGTCTATAATTGTAAGGGTAGGTTTATTTGAACAGTGAGAGACAGAATAACAACAAAAAATCCAGAAAAACGCATTTAAAAAAAGTAATAAATTGATTTGCATTTTAATGTGTGAAATAAGTATTTGATCCCCTATCAATCAGAAAGAGTTCTGCTCCCAGGTGTCTTTTATACAGGTAATGAGCTGAGATTAGAAGCACGCTCTTAAAGGGATTGCTCCTAATCTCAGTTTGTTACCTGTATAAAGGACACATGTCCACAGAATCAATCAATCAATCAATCAATCAATCAATCAATCAATCAATCAATCAATCAATCAATCAATCAGATTCCAAACTCTCCACCATGGCCAAGACCAAAGAGCTTTCTAATGATGTCAGGGACAAGATTGTAGACCTACACAAGGTTGGAATGGGCTACAAGACCATCGCCAAGCAGCTTGGTGAGAAGGTGACAACAGCTGGTGCGATTATTTGCAAATGGAAGAAACATAAAATAACTGTCAATCTCCCTCAGTCTGGGGCTCCATGCAATATCTCACCTCGTGGAGTTTCATGATCACGAGACAGGTGAGGAATCAGCCCAGAACTAAACTCAAGGATCTTGTCAATGATCTCAAGGCAGCTGGGAGCATTGTCACCAAGAAAACAATTGGTAACACACTATGCCGTGAAGGACTGAAATCCTGCAGTGCCTGCAAGGTCCCCCTGCTCAAGAAAGCACATGTACAGGCTGGTCTGAAGTTTGCCAATGGACATCTGAATGATTCAGAGGAGAACTGGGTGAAAGTGTTGTTGTCAGATAAGACCAAAATCAAGCTCTTTGGCATCAACTCAACTTGCCATGTTTGGAGGAGGAGGAATGTTGCCTATGACTCCAAGAACACTATCCCCACCATCAAATATGGAGGTGGAAACATTAAGCTTTGGGGGTGTTTTTCTGTTTTCTCAATGAGTGACGTGCTCTGGAGGTGACAATTCAGCTGCGCTGCCTCCGCCAGGAAGAGTGGCATTGCCCGAGTCAGATCCAGAGCTGACTGCTATGCTTTCCCGGGCCGCTGAGAGTGTCGGGCTGCACTGGAGGCCTCCTCCTTCTAGAGAACGCTCAAGGCTGGACGATTGGTTCCTGGGGGCGCAGGCCGATCATCGGCAGTCACCTCAGGTTCCATTCTTTCTGGAAGTGCACGAAAGTGACAAGGTCTTGGAGGGCACCTTTTTCTGCCCGAGTCAGAGCTAGTGCTTCTTCCGTCCTCACTACCCTCGATGGCGGGTGGCCAAGGGGTATGTGGATATCCACCCAGTTGAGTGCGTTATCGTTGTGCAGCTTTGCGCACGGGTCGCCGCCGCTTAGCGGGGTAATCCGTGCTTCCCGGCCAGGGCTGGTGAGTCCTCATCCGTGCTTACAGAGCTACTGGAAAGATCGCCTCTGCTCTGCACGCCATGACCCTCCTGCAAACCTTCCAGGCCAAGGCGTTGAAGCGGCTGTAGGAGGGCAGTTCTGACCCAGATTTTATGCAGGAGCTGTGCACAGCAACGGACCTATCCCTTCAGGCAACGAAAGTCACAGCGTGGTCCCTCGGTCAGACGATGCCTACATCCTGCCCATACATCTCTGTTCCCTACTTCAGAGAACGAGGATTACATACGTAACCGAGATGTTCTAGAATATGTTTCATTTTTATAAAAAAATTATAATAATTATCTCCTTTTATACATACATATCTGCATAGTATTACATAATTTTTTTTCTGTTTTGTTCCTTCATTTTATTCAACAATACACAAAATGCTGTCTATAAAAAAGTATTATTTGAATGATTGAATTAACTACTATATATATATATATATATATTAGTGGTGGGACGTTATCGGCGTTAACGTGCTGCGTTAACGTGAGACTCTTATCGGGCGATAAAAAATATAGCCGTTAATCTATTCTCAAAGTTGGGTTGGGAGCTTGGTCTATACTACGCAAGCTATGATGACTTTCACCTTGATATTTTAGCGGATGTATACCTAGCCGAATTGCACTGTAGGGGCGAGCAGGTCTTGAACTAGAGGCTGGCATTTTTCGAATCCGCGGGATGGGAAACAAAATCGCTCACGAATCACGTGATTGGGACGGGACAGGAAAATATTTAATCGGGAGTGGGCGGGACTGGGAATAGATATCCAACTTTACACACAAATATACATTTTATATAAATAAACTATAAACTGTATATTTTAATTCTGAACTCAACTGTCTCTTTATGCTCTCCTCCTGTTTGCTTTGGTGTGGCTGGTTAAGTGAATGACGCAGTCCGTGATGGACAGATTGTTAACGGCTGGTCTGTGTGGTAATACACTCGGGCAGGACATCCAAACGCTCACCTATCATTCATCAACCTCAAATATGGCAAATAAAAAAATAACAAATAAAAATAGAAGACGTGTGTGTTAGCATGGATGATTTACATGAAATTTAATCTGTGCAACACTGTGCATAAGATGGCTTTCAGTTCAATACAATAACAAAAAACTACATTTTGGGTTTTTATTCAACTAATAAGGTGGGCACGCTGTGATCTGTACTATATTTTTACTGTAATTGACAGTTATCGACAAAAAAAAAAAAAAAAAAACAACAACACGGGAGTGGGAGTCATTCTTCCGGGAGTGGAACGGGACGGGATTTTCCCCCAGTTTTTTCGTGGGAGTGAGACGGGAGAGGTTTGAGAATTCACTCCCGTGTCACCCTCTGCTTCGAACCTGTGTGTATGCCTAACGTTACTGTGAAATTACCACATCAAACGTGACGTGCTAACATGGATGCAGCTATGAAGCCGCCGGGTTTGCTTCAGGGAAAATTTATTTTTAAGAAGCTTCCCAATGGAAACTGTAAACAGTTCATCACGACCTCTTATGTAGGCCTACAGTTCAAAATTCATGTTTAACTGAATAAACAGTTAGTAAACACAAGTACATCTTATTGAACATAATTTATTTTCATCACCAATTATCATAGTAGAACAGCTTTCTCAAGCAGTTTGTGATGCATTTTGGAAACAGGAGATGAGATTAATTCCAAGATTACAGTGAGATTAATCTAGATTAAAAAAAATAATCTATGCCCACCACTAATATATATATATAATGTGTGTAGTAGTTCATATATTTATATATATATTTCCCATAATAATTCCCTTCAAAAAAGCGCCCAAACCTTATTTCGTTTCTGAGAATCGCTGGTACTGCAAATTCTTGCTGTCCTAGTACGCACACACACACATCTCTCTCTCTCTCTCTCTCTCTCTCTCTCTCTCTCTCTCTCTATCTATCTATCTATATATATATATATATATATATACACACACACAGCACAATGATAAAATAAAGTTCCTCCCCATCAGATGAAACGAAACACGCCAGATTCAAATAAACAATTTTCCGCCTTTTTTTCTCGGGATGGTCTCATTCTGAGTGTAACACTGTATACTACAAAACGTATTTGGTTTTGTGTCAGTAAATTGCTCAGTGTATTGCAGTGTAATGGGAACCTGGTATTACTTTTTTTCATGTGTCTAATAGACATGAATAAGTTCTTTGAAAAAACATCTATGACCTTTGAAATATGTCTAGTCTTCATGCCCTATGTATGTTCAATATTAATAAACATACATTTGCATAAAGCATCCATATTTGTCCATGCCCATGTTGATTAGAGTATTTGAAAAGTATTAATTTAAAGAACATTTAGAACAAATAAAATGTGCAATCAATCACGAGTTAACTCGTGCCAATCATGCGATTAAATATTTTAATAGATTGACAGCCCTAATATATATATATATATATATAATGTGTGTAGTAGTTCATTCAATTATTCAAATATTTACTTTTTATAGACAGCATGCTGTGTATTGTTGAATAAAGTGAAGGGACAAAACAGAAAAAAAATTATGTAATAATACTATGCAGATACACACACAAACACTACCAGTCAAAAGTCAACAGTAAGATTGTAAATGTTTCTTAAACAATTCTCTTCTGCTCATCAAGCCTGCATATATTACACTGTACACTATAATTGTATTGTTGTATTTTACATGTACAGTATATTTATCTTTTTTCTTCGACAGTATGAATTTTTATTATGAGTTTATGTGCACCACTGCTAAATAAAAAAAAACATTAAACATTAACATTAAACAAACAAACAAACAAAAATACCTTCATGTTATTCAGCAATCTAAAGCAATACCACAGCCATACAGAATAGCTGATAGATTTCTTTACCTGATGAATGCAAGAGACAGGACGTAATCAGAGTTGACGGCTATGAGCCAGTCGCAGTCCTTGCTGTGCGGGTATGGATGAGGGAAGTTGGGCGACAGAATAAACCCAGAGGAACCGGTGAGATTGCCCCCACACGGAGCTGGGAAAACACAGTGGACTCATATCAGCAGCATATGGGCATTAGTAACACATAAGGATAATCCCTTATTAAAACGTGCAGCTTGAACATCTGTGCGAACCAGGAGCCCAGAGAAAGAGAGCTGGAGAGAACATGCAGAGACAGAGATATTGAGAAAATGTTAAGCTCCTCTGAGGAACTTCAGCTAGGGACATGTAAAGCGCTCATATCTTAAATAAGAGAATGAGAACTACAGCAAGAGAGAAAGGTTATTTACAATATGAAAGGATAAGATGAAAATCCTGTACCCTCACTTTCCGGCTTCCAAAATGAAGTATCTTTTGAAAGAAAGAGACATTTTATATCTCGTAACTTGATATTCATTAATTTGGGCACCCTTTCATGTCACTGAGATGATAAGGAATCTCAATGGTGTCGGGTCCTTTAGTTTGCGTACAGCTCTTGAGAATGGGCTGATAAAACTGCCTAATTTTAGAGCACTTTTTAGACACAAGTTCTGTTATCAACATCTAAGTCAATATGTACCAATTAACTCAGCCTTTTAGATGTCTCATGAATATGCATTATGAAAATGAGTAAAACAATACTTCTTATGTATGAGGCTTTGTCTAATGTTTGAAGATCAGCATATGGCACACAGTGTACAAATACAAAACACTATCATGCCTTTTTCAAAGAATCAGGGAAACAAATCTAATTTTTGAGTAAATTGTTAGATACTGTATGTTTATTAAACTATTATTTATCATGAAACTAACCAACCAGGAAAAGTAAATAGTTTTAAACACATATATCTGTATCAGAGGTCTTTTAACTGCATCGAACAATTAAAATTACACAATTAACATTATAATTTAGAGATAACTTTTTGAATCAGTATTAAATTCATTACAGTAAAAATACATAATTATGAAAGTTGTGTTACACATGCTTTTTGCTCACCACAATCCATAAAAACTGTGACACAAAGTACATCAATGTTTTTTTTTTTACAAAAAATTCAGTAAATTAACTGTAAATTAAATATAATTTATAAAAAACAATATTTGGTCCCAAACTATCCTGCTACCCATCCTGCCATTAATGCATTTATTTAATTGTAATGTTTGTTTAATATAATTTAATTACTTAAATAAAAAGATCACACAAATGTTACATGCACTGTTACTTTTGTGTAGCTTTATTAAAGCCTGTATAATTCTTAAGCCAAATACTCATTCTAATATATTAATTCCTTTAATTAAATTCAAATATAAACCCTTACCTATACAGACAGGAGGGCTTGGTTGCCAATAGTAGCGGTTTTCCACTTGTATGCAAGTAATCTTTACATCTCCCTGCAGTTCATACCCAGGATCACACTGAAAGGTCACAGTGTCTCCAGGTTCCCGACCATCTCCATTACGACTGCCGTTCATAGGCACTCCTGGATCCCTGCAGGCAGTGGCCACTGAACCTGTAATCACATTCAAAACACATCAACAGTCAATTAGCAGCTTATAAACAGTTATTGTATGCTGTCAATCGAAATACAGGGCTCCAGTCAGAACTCTAGAAAAACTAAATCAACTCACTGGAGAACTCTATGGCAAATCCAGACTTGCTGATGTAGAAGTCAGTCTCAAACTGAATGGTAACCATGTTGAGGGTACTGTGAATGTTCTCCGGTAGCAGAGAGCTGCTCACCTCCCTCAAAGACATCTCATTCTCTGGAGGCCCGTCCCATACCCTCAGGATGTCGTGGGATGCTTCTGTGTCGAAGGCTAGAAACTGCAGGCTGTTAATATAAAAATAAAGGTATCCAGTCATACAAGTCAAGCTTCATTAGATGCACAATGTACGGTGATAGAAACAAAGGATTGTCTGACATACAACAGATGTGCCATTAATTATTATTCCAATGCATAAAACAAAAAACATGCAAGAGTTATTATAAATAACTAAACCTAATACACTTTTTGATACTTGAAATACTGGAAACCCTTAAACTTATTTTATTTCAGCTAGTTGTTATGTTATATATATAAATTACAACTGAAATAAAACAAATTATAAAAACGTTATATTCAATAAAAAAAGATAAAACACACAAGAAAATACAAAAACAAAAAAATTAATACAACTACTAAATAAAAAATTAGAAGACAAAATAAAAATACAGTATAAAAACTAATTAAAAATTTACAAATACTCTCAATAATACAAAAATGTCATTAAGTGTTTCATATTTACATCACTCAGCAGATTATTTCATATTTACTGTGAATACAGTAGATAAGAGAGTTTGATTTGGCAGAAAGGAATGTTCAAACTTCTTTGCAGAGCCGTGACACATCACACAGAGGTAGTGTCAGACAATCATATCGCAAATATTATGCTCTAGGGCTCAATAATTGAGAACAATCACATCTCTTTTCTGAGCGGCAGTCCTTGAAAACAATTTAGCAATCTGGTCTGATCGAGACATCAGCTGCAGATGAACAAATAATGAATGAGTATGTGATTTCAAAAAGCTTTTGCTGCTCAGAGAATTGGAAAGAGGACAAATAATTGGGTTGTAGTGCAACATTAAAAGTGCAACAGTATTTTAGGCTTTATAATGAGTTTGGCCATGCAGCTGGTAAACAAAGAGATTTACAAGGTACCATCAGCTCATCTGATGTCTCCTTTTCTCTCTGTACATCAATGGCCAGGTCTGCCATTAGAGGTTTATAAATAGATAAAGACCACTAGTTTCAGCTGAATTCGCTGGCTGCATTCGTATGGGCTCTGTAATGTTTCAATCTCTAATTCTAGAAGAAGGCAGACAGCAGATGGACAGTTGGAAGCAAATATTTATCAGCACCTGATGATGTTGCCCGAATCCACCTCGACGACCCAGGTACAGCGCAGATTGTTGTCATAGGGGAACGGATAACCTGGCGACAAAATGCGTCCTGATGTCTCCCCTTTAAAACGTCCACCGCATTCAGCTGGGAAAAATTAAAGGACAAAATGGGTTGGGAGGAAGAGACCGAACACGAATTGAAAAGAAGAATTAAACAGTGGTGAGTTTATGCATGCTATCACACTTGTACAAACACATATATCAGTAGTATATCAGAGACCGAATCAGACAAATTTAACATTGAAACAGAACATTGAAACCTGAGGAGCCAAAATTCCACAGAGGCCCAAGAAAACAAGACAACGGCAGGAAGTCGTAAATCAGATCCCTAGCTCCAGCCCGTCTGAACACAGCCTAACCAGCAAGCCTCTTTCACAGAAGAGCTTGCAACATTAAGACAAAATAATACTTATTGATAAGTCCAATGCAGGAAGGAGACTGTCAAATTTGGGGCAAGTAATAAATATTGATGGTCAAAAGAAACGAACCACATGAACGTCACATGTGTTCCACGCTGGAAATCATGAGCTTCCTTAGACTGATCCCCCCCACATAGAAGACAGACTGAAATTATTTTGTCCAAATAACATGTTTTTGTTCTACGCAGAACTACACACAGAAACTTTATTTTTCATATGCACCTAAAATCATCCTAAAAGGACATTTCTATGCATAACCCCATATTATGTATGTAACCTACACATTAGACTATCATGTTTGATCACATATTATGTATGTCTTTTTAATAACTATTGAATGACTTTAAGGGTTATTCATGTTTGGTATGTATGAGTTTGACAATTCTAGCTTGAAATGTTTCTTCCAATTGATTCTTTGTCAAATGTATCATATTCTGGTTATAGAAATCACATCCAAAAGTATACTTTGCAAGACTGTGTAAATTTCGGACAATGTGACTGACCACGACATGTTGATTTATTGATGGAGTGGAGAAACAAAGCAACACCCCAAGCCAGAACAGTATCTAATTGGTCAAGACACCAAATGGGATGTCAAGTCAAGTCAAGTCAAGTCTGCTTTATTGTCAATTCTTCCACATGTACAGTACATACATACAGATAATTGAAATTGCATTAGTTACTCTCAGACCCTTGGTGCATACAGTTAACATTAAACACTGACAGTAGACGTTCAAATACAGATAAATACAGTTTAACCATATGTACATACAAACTATACAGATATACAAATGAGGACATTGTAGAAACAATAAAAAATAAAAATAAAAAGAGATAGATAAAGTAAAGTGGCATAAGGCACATGGCAGATAGAGTGCAAACCAGTTAAATAAAACAAAACTGTGCAGATATGAGTAGTGCAAGAAAAAGAACAGTCTTTTATCAGACTGTCAGAAGAGGTAGATTACAGACAATGCTGGATGAGGTAGAGATCATTCCAGTGCTGCACAAAGTGACTGGTGCGGGTCACAGTTTGTAAGGGGGAGGTCCTGGGGGTGTGGGGAGCTGGGGGGTCGTAGTGTCAGAGTTCAGTGTTGCGTGGGGTAAAAGAGGGGAGGGGGGGCAAGGACGGGAGGGAGTTCAGCTTCCTGACAGCCTGATGGATGAAGCTGTCCTTCAGTCTGCTGGTCCTCGCCTGGAGACTCCGCAGTCTCCTCCCTGATGGCAGCAGACTGAAGAAGCTGTGTGTCGGGTGGGTGGGATCACCTGCAATGCTGAGGGCTTTGCGGGTGAGACGGGTGCTGTAGATGTCCTGGAGGGAGGGGAGAGAGACACCAACGATCTTCTCAGCTGCTCTCACTATCCGTTGAAGGGACTTGCGGCAGGACGCATTGCAGGCGCCATACCACACAGTGATGCAGCTAGTCAGGATGCTCTCGATGGTGCCTCTGTAGAAAGTGCACATGATGGGGGTCGGGGCTCTGGCTCTTCTGAGTTTGCGGAGGAAGTAGAGACGCTGCTGTGCTTTCTTGGCCAGTGCTGCAGTGTTGTTAGTCCAGGAGAGGTCCTCTGTGATGTGCACACCCAGGAACTTGGTGCTGCTCGCTCTCTCCACAGTCGCACCGTTGATGGTCAGAGGAGCATGCTGAGTGTGCACTCTCCTGAAGTCAACAACAATCTCCTTCGTCTTCTCCACATTCAGAGAGAGATTGTTGTCCCTGCACCATCCGGCCAGGCGGTTCACCTTGCTCCTGTAGTTTGTCTCATCTCTGTTGCTAATGAGACCCACCACAGTCGTGTCATCCGCAAACTTAATGAAAAGGTTAGAGTTGTGTGACGGTGTGCAGTCGTGGGTCAGCAGAGTGAAGAGGAGAGGGCTCAGCACACATCCTTGGGGGGCCCCTGTGTTCAGTGTGATGGTGCTGGATGTGTTAATGCCGACCCTAAGGATGTGTCTAAAAGCCGAGTTTAAAACCTCAGGACATAATCAAAATCCCTCTATCTTGAAATCTCTTGTGAAGCCCTCTGCTTGCTCTCTCTGCTCTTCTAACCTTTAGCCATGCTTTTTGTCATCACTTTCTGTGCTCTTTGAGCGCCATTTCCATGTGCTCTGGCCTACATGCCAGTTGCTACCATGATGAGCATAAAAAAAACACCTAGTCTCGTTACATCCTTTTAATTTAATTTATTTTCTTTCCGTTGAGTTTCGTGTGCAAAGTTAAGTTTGCCAACGCCGTGTCTCCGAATCTGACCTTGAGCGCCCGTCTGAACTTCAACCAGCCCACAACTCCACAACTTCAGCCAAGAACCCACGCCCAAGACGTCTTTTCAATGACTACTGAACTCCAAGCCAATCACAGAGACTACGACAAAAAGGGAATCCCTTTAGCAACGCAAGCAAGTAACCTCTGGGTTCTAGCTAAGCTGGTGCATTTAATATAAATTTTAGCCTCATTGAGAAACTCAATGCGTGGGTTAAATAAGTGATTGATGGTTGTTCAGGTCTATGCAACTGCACATATTGCTGTAAACGTGGGATATCACATTTTCATTCTCTTAAACTCATCCTTTCATTACTTTCTCTCCTTCTGCATCGTGTGAATGCTTGTATTCATGTGTTAGACTAGTTTACATGTCTTAGATTTATATAAATAAAGTCTTATTTATTTTGAAAATAGAAGTATCTTGTGTTTTGTGCTTACAAGTTAACGTCTTAAACTGCCGATTTTGTTACTGTGCTATTAAATAGTGTTTTCACTATATTTTTTATTTTAATATCCAATGCAGGGTTTATGTTATTCGGCTCGTTCAGTTAATCGCTGGCCGAATCATTGATCAGCCGTGAAACAGTGAGTTTGTTCAAATTCCCTATAAAACCATAAATGATTCCCTTTGAGCTAAATTGACCTGTTTCCCTTTTATATATATATATATATATATATATATATATATATGTTCTATGCTCTACCACTGAGCCACATGAACACCCGTATATATATATATATATATATATACACAGGTGTTCCTGTGGCTCAATGGTAGAGCATAGCATACAGCATAAAGGTTGTGGGTTCGATTCCCAGGAACACATTTACTGATAAAAGAAAAATGTATAGCCTGAATGCACTGTAATTCGCTTTGGATAAAAACGTCTGCTAAATGTAAATATATATATATTAGTGGTGGGCATAGATTAATTTTTTTAGATTCATCTAGATTAAAATGGCTCATTTGAATTCTGCGAAGGCATTCAGAATATGTGTGCTACCCAAATAATTACTAAAAGTAAGTCTTTGAGAACGGGTTTCTCAAGCCAGGTGGCACATTAGACCAGGGGCTCATCTCCTGTTTCCAAAATGCATCACAAACTGCTTGAGAAAGCTGTTCTACTATGATAATTGGTGATGAAAATAAATTATGTTCAATAAGATGTACTTGTGTTTACTAACTGTTTATTCAGTTAAATATGAATTTTGAACTGTAGGCCTACATAAGAGGTCGTGATGAACTGTTTACAGTTTCCATTGGGAAGCTTCTTAAAAATAAAATTTTCCCCGAAGAAAACCCGGCGGCTTCATAGCTACATCCATGTTAGCACGTCACGTTTGATGTGGTAATTTCACAGTAACGTTAGGCATAGACACAGGTTCGAAGCAGAGGGTGACACGGGAGTGAATTCTCAAACCTCTCCCGTCTCACTCCCACAAAAATGAATCTCTTCCCGTCCCAATCCCACGAAAAAACTGGGGGAAAATCCCGTCCCGTTCCACTCCCGGAAGAATGACTCCCATTCCCTCCCACTCCCGTGTTTTTTTTTTTTTTTTTTTTGCCGATAACTGTCAATTACAGTAAAAATATAGTACAGATCACAGCGTGCCCACCTTATTAGTTGAATAAAAACCCAAAATTTAGTTTTTTGTTATTATATTGAACTGAAAGCCATCTTATGCACAGTGTTGCACAGATTCAATTTCATGTAAATCATCCATGCTAACACACACGTCTTCTATTTTTTTTTTTTGATATTTCACTCTCTATAGATATATTTTTCAAAGACGGAGTTTCGAAGTTTCTCGCTCAAGTTCACGAGACCTAAAGCGCATCCTGTTTGCTTAAAAGCACAACGTTTCGTTGTTATTCTGAGTGCACACAAATAAACGTAGAGTCTTTACAGATTCGAAAGATGTATTAGGTTACTTTTATCTGTATGACCAAAATGACGGAGATTTTAAGAGCAAGTGGCGCACCGAGCCTGTCCTGCAGCAAGCGCTTCCACACACAACACTTCAATAGCGCACATTTCTCTTGGTTAACATCATATTGAGCGGCCATGTAAAGTTGCTACTACATACATCTTTCAGATGAAAAGCCATATTTGAGGTTGATGAATGATAGGTGAGCATTTGGATGTCCTGCCCGAGTGTATTACCACATAGACCAGCCATTAACAATCTGTCCATCACGGACTGCGTCATTCACTTAACCAGCCACACCAAAGCAAACAGGAGGAGAGCATAAAGAGACAGGGCAACTAGAATTGAGTTCAGAATTAAAATATACAGTTTATAGTTTATGTATATAAAGGTATATTTGTGTGTAAAGTTGGGTATCATTACTATTCCGGTCCTGCCCACTCCCGATTAAATATTTTCCTGTCCCGTCCCAATCACGTGATTCGTAGCGATTTTGTTTCCCATCCCGCGGGATTCCCGAAAAAATGTCAGCCTCTAGTTCGAAGACTCGTTCTCACCCCTACAGTGCAATTCGCTAGGTATACATCCGGCTAAAATATCAGGGTGAAAGTCATCATAGCTTGCGTAGTATAGACCCAGCTCCCAACCCAACTTTGAGAATAGATTAACGCGATATATTTTTATCGCCGATAAGAGTCTCACGTTAACGCAGCACGTTAACGCCGATATGACCACCACTAATATATATATATATATATATATTATATATTACCCTTACAACATCATGGCCTCTGAAGATTTGCAGGCGAGCGCTGAAATATTTAGGGGTGCCTGGCAAACAAGCTCAACACAGAGGGGCAGTCCGAGAATAAAAAGCAGTGTAAAACATGCGGTTAGATCAATAAAGCACACAGAGGTTTTTAGACATCTAAACACAGTGCAAAAAAGTTTCTGGATCATATAGAATAACAATTGATTTATTTATGAAAAAAGATGTATGTAAAAACAAAGAGGGGAATTAGAGTGGACCTACTGAAGCTGAATAATTCAGTTTTAGCTTTTAGACTGCACTGAACCGGTTACCTCTCCCAGCACCTTAAAGGTTGTATTTTATTTTATATGATAAATATATATATTAATAAAATATAATCAATATATATTGATAAAGACAGCAACTCAATCAATTGACCTTTCGCAAAGAGCTTGATTGACAGGCGATCTGGCCAATCAGAACGCAGAATGTGCTGCAGATGCTATCTGCCATCTTGCCCGACAGCTACGTCCTGTCTCCATAGAAATACATGTTAAAACGGAGTAAAAAAGATAAACCAAATTTAAACTTTTTCTAAATAGAAAACTAAATATAAAAAATGTGCGGAGGGTTAAGCTGTGCTGTTGTTGGCTGCCACGGTAACGGCAATAAGCTAAGGTAATCCATTAAAATACTTGTTTTGTGTACCAGAGATCTGTCACGTCCGGGCTGTATGCATTGCTTGCAACGCTAATGTTAAATGCTAAGTGTTAAATAATAAAATAATATGTTAAAATGTGTGCTCTTATCATTCTGTGGATTAAATCCCATAAACTTCTCCCCGGATGGGAGCTGTATATGCACATGTGCACTCATCTGTTTTCAGTGCAACTCTTCTCATGTCGCTTCATGTCGTCTTCCCACTCATTAAACTATGACTGATCCTTTAATGCAAAAAGACGGTCACTGCGACACTCTAATGAAACTATGGCTCTATGTACTTTTTAAAACCATTTTTATAGGTTTCACGTTATATTGTCGGCTCGGAAAATATGTTAATATGCATGGCCAGTTATAGCCGCAGCTGTCTCATTCTAGCCTTCACCATAAAATCAGACAGGAGACATTGCTAGATTAACTTCGGTGGACTTAAACTTGAAAAATGTGTGAATAGACATTGTGTTCCACGGTTGAAATAAAATACTTACTCATCTTTATTCATGTTCATTTCGTGCTTTATGTAAATATAAACAGACGATCTGTTCACGTGTTTGAACTGAGAAATAAAGTGATCTGTCACGACACATTGAAGAGCCACAAAATATATTATTTTGTATTTATTGTTTTAATTTCTTTTGAAATGACACAATATAAAAGCTGAGTGTCCTGAGACCTTGTTTCATATCAGAAGTAACCTGCTCTGTCTTCTCTGTCGGTGTGTTGTCAGTTTCTTCTTTGCTCTGCAATGTATTTTTCACTGCGTGAGAACATGTGTAGTGTGATAGTGGCATTGTTTATCGGTCAAGGCAACAGTAACTAAGGGTGGGTGGGTTATGGTTTGAGTTAAGGGTTGGGAGGCTTGGTTTTACCTGAGGTGGGAAACAATTAGACCAGTGGTTTTCAAACTTTTTTAAGAGCGACCCTATTTTTTTCTTTTTAAATTGACATGACCCATATATATATATATATATATATAGTATATATATATATATATATGTATATATATATATATATATATATATATATATATATATATATGTATATATATATATATACTGTATATACACTCACTGGCCATTTTATTAGGTACACCTTGCTAGTACCGGGTTGGACCCCCTTTTGCCTTCAGAACTGCCTTAATTCTTCGTGGCATAGATTCAACAAGGTGTTGGAAATATTCCTCAGAGATTTTGGTCCATATTGACATGATAGCATCAAGCAGTTGCTGCAGATTTGTCAGCTGCACATCCATGATGCGAATCTCCTGTTCCACCAAAGTTGCTCTATTGGATTGAAATCTGGTGACTGTGGAGGCCATTTAAGTAAAGTGAACTCATTGTCGTTCAAAAAACCAGTCTGAGATGATTTGAGCTTTTTGACTTGCTGCATTATCCTGCTGGAAGTAGCCATCAGAAGCTGGGTACACTGTAGTCATAATGGGATGGACATGGTCAGCAAGAAAACTCAGGTAGGCTGTGGCATTTAAACAATGCTCAATTGGTACTAAGGGGCCCAAAGTGTGCCAAGAAAATCCCCACCCATTACACCACCACCACCAGCCTGAGCCGTTGAGACAAGGCAGGATGGATCCATGCTTTCATGTTCTTTATGACAAATTCTGACCCTACCATCTGAATGTCAGCAGAAATCGAGACTCATCAAAGCAGGCAACGTTTTTCCAATCTTCTAATGTCCAATTTTGGTGAGCCTGTGCGAATTGTAGCCTCCGTTTCCTGTTCTTATCTGACAGGAGCGGCACCCGGTGTGGTCTTCTGCTGCTGTAGCCCATCTGCTTCAGGGTTTGATGTGTTGTGCGTTCAGAGATGGTATTCTGCATACCTTGGTTGTAACGAGTGGTTATTTGAGTTACTGTTGCCTTTCTATCATCTTTAACCAATCTGCCCATTCTCCTCTGACCTCTGACATCAACAAGGCATTTTCGTCCACACAACTGCCGCTCACTGGATAGTTTCTTTTTTCAGACCATCCTCTGTAAACCCTAGAGATGGTTGTGCATGAAAATCCCAGCAGTTTTGAAATACTCAGACCAGCCTGCAGGGCTCTAGAGTGCGACCTAATTTCTCAAGGGTGCGACTAACAAAAATCCGAGGTCGCACTGGTGCGTCCAGCCATTTGACAAAAAAAAACAAAAGTCTCCGCAACTCAGAAAGTCTCTATGTGGTTCAACAAAAGACACACCCGTTAGGCTTATATCGTGGTCTAAACCAATCAGAGATAGTGAAGGGTGGACCCCCCCTCTGATTGGCCGTGGTCCAGATATTCCTGTATGTGTGTGTGCGCGTTTACAAATGTGTCACGTGTGCTGCTGCAGTCAGACAGATAGAAAGAGGTGAGTAGTAGAGATGCGTGCTGTGTTGCCAACTTAGCGAGATTTAGCGCTTTTGTAGACCACCCTTTTTAAAAAATTTTGACAACAAAGTACGGGATATCAGAGCTTCTATTAAGCCATCGATATTTGCTCCTCCATTGAGCTGTTCACCTACACAGTTGTTAACCTGCTTTCACCCCATTTCCTCTGTACAGCTAGCTGGTATTGTTTCTAAGGTTAAATTGTCCACCTGTGAGTCTGATATCATTCCAGCTCGTCTACTTAAGGAAGTGTTTGCAACCTTGAGTCCGGCCGTAACAGCTATCATTAATAACTCTTTGGAAAGTGGAGTTGTACCTGCTAGTTTTAAACATGCTATAGTCCATCCTCTGCTAAAGAAACCTCATCTTGACCAATCTATTTTCAGTAATTTCAGGCCTATTTCCAAATTGCCTTTTATCTCAAAATTGTTAGAGAGAGCTGTCTACAGCCAGTTGGATTCCTACATTAGTATGTCCAATGTCCTGGACACTTTCCAGTCGGGTTTTAGATCACTACACAGCACTGAAACTGCATTGCTGAAAGTCAGCAATGACCTTCTGCAAATTCTTGACACTGGTTCTGATGCGGTACTTGTTTTGTTGGATCTTAGTGCGGCATTTGACACAACTGATCATAGTATTTTGTTACAGCGACTGGAAAAGTGGGTGGGTATTCAGGGTACCGCTCTGCAGTGGTTGGCCTCGTATCTTAAAGATAGAACCTTCTCAGTGAGCATTGGGAACTTTTCTTCTTCATCAGCTCCTTTGTTATGTGGCGTGCCCCAAGGTTCCATCTTAGGCCCTCTTCTCTTTTCACTATACATGCTTCCTTTGGGAGCTATTTTAAGAAATATAAGATCTCCTACCACTGCTATGCTGATGATACACAGTTTTATCTTCCAGCAAAACTGACGGCAGTGGCTCTTTGGATGTGCTACGACTGTTTTGAGGAGATAAAGGTTGGATGGCTGATAATTTTCTACAATTAAACGAAAGCAAAAGTGAAATTTTGATTTTAGGTCACTCTAGAAATTCATCCGATTTTAATTTAGGGTCCCTTTCCGCTAGTGTTCAACCCTATGTAAGAAATCTTGGGGTTACATTTGATTCGTCTCTCAAATTCGATAAACAAATTAGTACAGTGGTAAAGGGCAGCTTTTTCCATCTTAGATCCATTGCTAAGTTGAAACAGTTGTTGCCACATAAAGACTTGGAGACTGTAATACATGCTTTCATAACATCTCGCTTGGACTACTGTAATTCCCTTTATTGGGGACTGCCTCAATCGGCGATTTCTCGCTTACAAATTGTCCAGAATGCTGCAGCGAGGCTTCTCACTGGAACAAGAAAGAAGGATCACATTTCTCCTATCCTAGCATCTTTACATTGGCTTCCTGTAAAGTTTAGAATCGATTTTAAAATAGCTGTTTATGTGTACAAGGCGTTAGCCGACCTTGCAAAAATATATCAGTGACCTTCTGATTGCTTACTCTCCTCAAAGAGCTCTTAGGTCCAGTAATCAGTTTCTTTTAACGGTCCCACATTGTCGCTGCAAAACCAAGGGTGGCCGGGCTTTTCAGCTGCAGCCCGAAACTTTGGAATAGTCTGCCTGTAAATGTGAGACTCGCTCCTTCACTAGCTAGTTTTAAGTCTGCTCTTAAATCTTACTTGTTCTCCCTGGCTTTTGAATAATGCCCTCTTAAGGCTCTGTTGCCAACTTGGCTTAGATTTTTTATTTATTTATTTTATTTTTTTATAAACTGTTTTTGTTGTACTGTATTTGGTGTACAGCACTTTGGTGCAACTCTGTTGTTTTTAAACGTGCTATAGAAATAAACTTTGACTTGACTTGACTTGACACCATAGCGACTTTTTGTTTTCCCAAAAAAGCAACTAGTGACAAATTGAGTCTCTCGGAGTGTCTCTGTGATCGCCGCAACGGTGCGAGATCAGCGCGCACGTATCTAATTCTCTGCATTTACATTTATGCATTTAGCAGACGCTTTTATCCAAAGTGACTTACATTGCATTCAAGTTACAGTTTCTACATTTTATCAGCTCTTGCTTTCCCTGGGAATTGAACCCATGATCTTGGTGTTGCTAGCGCCATGCTCTACTAGTTGAGCTACAGGAAAGCTCTGCATCTGCTCTGTTCAGCGAGCGTCTGAGAGGAACAGCCCAGTCCGTTCAGTTAAAACAGATATTATTGCTTCTCTAAATGTACATGCAAATATAGCCGAAATCACAGCACATGAATTGTATTTGTCTTATATTGTGTATTATTTGATTTCATCAGACAACGGCTCAATAAAATGATAAATTATGATTTTTGTGCAGACTAGCTTCTTGGAAGGGAGAGCTGGTTATGTATTCTTAAAGGGATGTGTTTCAGTCACTATTTCATATTTATCCCATTGACTGACAACATAAACAGTCAAATATATAAAGTAAAACAGTTTTATTGAGAATTTGGTTGCATTAAAATACAGTATGAGCACAGAGAGACGATTAGACAGAACAGAACAGTTATTTTGTTCTTTACTTTACTTTTAGTCATTTAGCAGACGCTTTAATCCAAAGCGACTAACAAATAAGAAAAAGTAACAAATTAAAAGTTAAAACTATACATATTATATACACACATTTAAGAAGATAAAGACATGAAATAAAAATGACAAATGCATACAAAAACATTTCAAAACTAAACATTTAAATGAAAATAAAGCTAAAAACAATTCAAAATATTAAATCAAGAAAAGGTTTGAGTATAAAAATGCTTCTAACATAACACTAAAGGCCTAAGTATACTTCTTTTTTACATAGTAAGAATTGATTATAAAAACTGTAAATACTTTTTTTTTTCATTATGTTTAGTGAAATTATTTGGTAGTCTGAGGTGGGATGGGGCGCCGGATTGTTTTATAGGTTTAAGGGGGGGGTTTGAGAAGCACTGCACTAGAGCATCCCTTCATTCAGACACAGTGGAAGATCTGATAAGAATCAGTGTAAAAGGGCCAAGTCTGGAAGATGTTGATGCTAGAGAGTGTAGTCAGCTGCTTTAGCCAAGGCCAAATATCAAGATGGACAAACTTCAGGAGTTGGCCATCCGAGGGGCATGTGACTGCAATGGAGGATAGTCCATAAGACATTGAGCCATGAGATGTTCAGTTTGAAGCCCTTAAAACACTTAATTTATATTTTCTTTTTATATTTAATTTATCTTGAGATGTTTTAAGCTTAAATCTCAGCTCAGCTTTTCAGTAAGTTACCTTTCCTGTAGAATTGTGCTTCAAATAAAGAACTTTATGTTGACCAGATTGTTAGTTAATCATTTACTAGTCAATATTGCCTATATGAAAATGTAGGTGCACCTAACTTGTGTGCTGGTGCACCTAAGAAAAAAAGTTAGGTGCATCCAGTGCAACCAGTGCAAAAAGTTAGTCTAGAGCCCTGGCCTGTCTGGCACCAACAACCATTCCACGTTCCAAGTCACTTAAATACCCTTTCTTACCCATTCCGATGCTCGGTTTGAACTTCAGCAAGTGGTCTTCACCACATCTAGACGCCTAAATGCATTGAGTTGCTGCCATGTGATTGACTTGATTAGCAATTTGTGTTACCAAGCAATTTGAACACGTGTACCTAATAAAGTGGCCGGTGAGTGTGTGTATATATAAATAAATATATATATATATATATATATATATATATATAAAAACAGTGGTTCTCAACTTTTTTTTCCACCAAGTGCAAGGTCTCATGGGCCGCATGCATGTCATTTACATATTACGTCATCAATACAAACCAACCAGATTTATAATATTATTTATAGCCTAAATATTATGATATCTAAATGATTACATTTATTTAAATAAATCATTCTACTCACCAATAATAAAACACCTGATGCTGTCGGGAACCAAAATTGTAAAATTCTGCTCAAAATGAGTAACAGCACAATGAAGTTGAGATTGTAAGTTGCAGTCTGTAAGACACGCACGGAAGTGACACGCGACATCGCAGAAAGTGTGCGTTCACAAATGTAGCCTATGTTGATCCAAATATGGAATGAATTTTCAAATTTAATAATCTGAGGTTCTCTCCAGAGATGTTTTGCCACATTTCTGTTATAAGGATGATTGCTGCGTAGTAGTTTATGGGTGTTTCTTTTTTGCCTGAACATCTTCAAGTAGGTGGCTGGGCAAACCAGAAATTAAGTCCAGCACTCTTTCACCGCTGATGCTGCGACTATTCTTGTTTGAATGCATTTCTTTGCTGGCATTTTCCACATTTTGTTTTTCCCCTTAAAAAATGTGTCCATTCTGATGCTCAATTTTACAGAACTAATGGCTGCTGATGACTATTTGAATTTAATTCTGCCAAAGTACGCACTTGTAAGTGTTCGTTAAATGCCTAACATTAATTACGTGAGTACATAGGTCTGCTCATGCCTGAAAATAATATATGAAAAACTAAATTATTTTACATAAAATCATTAGCTTATATTTGTTTAGTACATTTTTTAATTAATGTAAAAACTAAAACTAATTGTTAAACTGAAACAATTTTTTTAATTATGTTCAACACATAAGACTGTAACATTCAGCATGGTGGGCCGCGTTCGGATTCGTGACGGGCCTCATGCGGCTCCTGGGGGCCGCGGGTTGAGAACCACTGATATAAAGAAAGAAAGAAAGAAGGAAGGAAGGAAGGAAGGAAGGAAGGAAGGAAGGAAGGAAGGAAGGAAGACAACTGCGCTACAGTCTGATCTCGAGTCCTACTGTAGAGCTCTGGAAGGATGCTTTGTTCCAAAATCAAATCACTGTCGGTGCTTCTGAAATTAGTGAGGGTGCTTTGCCAAAGCACATCTATTCTGACGTATCATATTTTGTCCAGTCCATAGTTATTATTATCACAATGTCATTGCGATTTCGAGAGAATGTGCGGATGTCACTTCTGAAAGTTTGTTGTACACATTGGTCCTCTTAGCAGCATTAAAAACAAAACCTTTATTCAAATTCCGAATGGAGAATATACAGCAAAGAAAGCGCGCAAAGTGCGCTTCCTTAAAAAGCTCATTTCAATTTATCGCACTCTGTAATTCCGCTATAATCAATGAATCTGTCAACACGGCACAATTAATCTCTTATTCACATCACCTCCACACTTTGTTCATTATAATCAGAGGATTCGCGTCACGTGCTTCCAGAACTCTGGACTGAACAAGAACACTTGTGTTCTGAGCGGTGAGTGGATTCTGACTCACTAAAACTCCTCTGATTGTCCATTGCCTAATAGATTTGCAACAATGTTGCAAACTGTTAATGCTGCAAACTATTACTGTTCAATGCTGCAAAAACAGAGCGCAAACACATTTTTTCAGTCTCGCGACCCACCCGAGGGTCGCAACCCAGGGTTTGAAAACCACTGCATTAGACTACACATACTTATTTATTTTACCTCTAATAAAATGTGAAGAATTAAATGTGCTGTAAACATACACATTTAGATGTGTGATTCCATCTCAACCATTTTCATTGTCTTCAATGTCTGGCTTCTTAAAGCTTATTTGATATAAAAATTTTTATAAAAAGGCATATTTTTTCTTATTAAAATACTCTTACTAATAAATGTTTCTCTTCATTTTGACAAATTTCTGACTATATCAATTTTGGAGATCAATGTAAATGGCAATTTTAACTTTAATTATAGCTGATTGCATATTCATTTCATTTATAATCATAATTAATCAACATGATGTTGACCTCCTGTAACAAACATAAACAACGTCTATTTTGTAAAAAAATTTTTAGAAGTAATGCTAATATAACATTTATATATTTTGTCTATAACTGTTCTGCAAATGAACAGTTATGCAGAAACACAAATTGTGCATACCCCTTTACAATTTTACCATTAATCACTATTACCACTTTTATATTTGTTTAAATATTAGAAAAATATTATAAGGGGGATAACGTCATCCACTGGAACGCCACACTCGTGTACGCATGTACGACAGTAACCAGGAGCTAGCGATTGGGGTTTAGAAAGTTTTAAATATGGATATATTTTCCATACAAAAAAAGCATTGATTCGCTTCAAAAGGCCCCGAAGTCATGTACACTTAGGTGTGCTTGAGGGTGAGTAAATCATTGGGCCATTTACATTTTTGGGTGAACTTTCCCTTTAAATACACAGTATATGTTAAGGTCAATTCACACTGCAACTACAGACAGCTTATTTATGAAATGTGTATATTTAGGATTAATGAAACGCTAGCTATGGAATTAGAATATAATTTACACAAAAATTTCCATCACAGAATGAATGGTGGTTTGAGATGAAAGACAGTTCAAGGGGTACAAAATGGCATATTTAGTTTGTCAACTTAAACAAACTACCAAGTTTGAGTTGTATTTTGCGTTATAAAGAGGAAGTGTATTTTAAGGAAGTTTAATATTTAAAAGTCCACAGAGTCAAAAGTCCCCATAGTTGAAGATACACCCACAATGGTGGCATCGACTGGAACCTGTTTCACCTCGTTTTGTTCCACTACTCCTCTATTCTCCTCAAATTCCCTATAAGCAGGTAAGGTGATTTGTCAGCTTCAAGTCAGAGCATCAATCAAATGAACAAATGAGCCTCACGTCTATTTTGATGCCTCCTGATGGCATTCAGACTAGCTACTTTAGCCCTCTCTACTCGGTTCACTATTAGTTGGCTTTCAAAAGCACTTTATTAGGAAACTTTAATTGCAGGCACTCACTTCTCCCCTAGACCCCTTTTCTATCTTCCTATCCTGTCTTTCCTATTCTTCCTCTTGTAAGAACAAGAAACTGCAGGAGCCGGGAGAAACAGTTTTGAGAGAGACATGCACCGTTTCTTAATGATTCCCTTTTCAGCAATTCCCATCACTGAGCCTCATTTGCATAAACCATCTATATGACAAACAATGGACACACAGCTCAATGAAGCCTGAATAACAGGGTTCAGATTGCGACTTGATTAATCTGAACATTAGTGTTTTTTTAGACATCCGGAATAGAGGCATCGTCCAAACGTACTCCTCCCCAGCTTCTCACTAAACCAACATCCTGCCATTTTCATCGCTCATCAGGGCAACGTCTCAATCACGTGTCATTGGACAGTTAGGAGTGTTCAATCACCCCTGATTGGCTGCTCACGCGTTGAAAATCAATGCAGGAAGATTAGGAGTTGAAGGGGCCTCTGGTTTGAGGCTGAAAATTTGTACATCCTCTCTTAGCGCAATTATGACAACATGAAATATCGAGCCGTCTCATGCTAGGTGTGTTTATGACTGCACGTTTCGGCCCACAGATTATGGCACTGCTGTTGAGAGGAATGCTGATTTAGCACTGCGGTGGTGTAGCTTCCTCTGCAGAAACGGGTGAATTGGAATGTCTCATTCACACCCTTTTCCTGTGAACTTGAATGAAAAAATATGAAAATAGTTAAATATTTCATCTCTAATAAAAAAATGGATACGTCCTCTCACTATTTTGATATATCTCACTTTTGCTAAAGGTCACATCAAATGACCCGCACATTTCGCCTGTCTAAGAAAGTGAAATATCCTCCACATTATTAAGTATGTATTATTAATGCTGGCAGATAAGCCTGAAACATATCAGCCTGAAGTCTGATTAGTATTTTGCAACCCTACCATCGGTTTTGACGTAGAAATGCGATGAATGTGAGTAAAAAACATGCTATGTGTTTAACATAGGAAAGTCACTGTGTTTTATCTACGTCTGCCGGGCAGAAGCAATTTGGACGAGCGCTTTGAATCTAATCAGACCTCATTAAGACTAAATCTAATAGGGAGAAAATCTGATCTGGGGTCAATAGACATACTAAAATCCATCTCATTGGAGGCTAAATCTCCATAATCACCATTTGTCAAGAAAATTAAGGAAGTAATAGCGGCACACAGTATTATCTCAACCCTTCATGTGCTACGCTTGATGAAGAATCATCTCCATAGCTCAACCGGGACCCCTGCATCAGCTACAATATTAACAACCTGCACCATTAATCGCAGATGGTGCGAGGGGCTTCCACCATCGCTAATTTTGTTAAGAAATATTTGCCGTTTGTATTCATTTAAGATGGAATTATTTTAAAAGGTTAAAGAGAGCATAATGTGGCCTTTTAGGAGCTCAAATGTACTTTTTCTTGTGTAAAATATGAGCAATATTGCTGCTTTGCTAGCTACAGAAATGGGGAGTGGATATACTGTAGACCTTGATAATTATGATAATTAATGGCTGAGAGCAACATTGAGCTCAGTTATGATAACCAGAAGGAGAGATCCGGCTGCAATGATGCATACTCTCCAATACCCAAGTTCAAATGTGGTTTCTATGACAACAAAAAATCTCCATGCACCAAAAGGATGTTAAAGAGATCATTGGTTCTAATAAGAATATCTTCTGTAGTCCATGAATATGCCTGTTTGCATTAGGTAATATTTCTTGAATTTTTCAAATGTCAAAAGCAAGAATCACAAAATAACAACAACACAAATAATACAATAAAATATCATGTTTTTATATAATTGAGAATTACTGATCTTATAATGTCATCATTTACATTTTACATATTTTATTCACATTTTATTTCAAGGTCCAGTTCTTACTACCAAAAATGAAAATTCGGACTCTTGTTAATATGCAGCGGAGACTGACATGAAAGAGAAGAAATTGTTGAGTAAAGTAGTTTTTGTTTTCTTTGCGCACAAAAAGTATTATTGTAGCTTCATAAAATTATGGTTGAACCACTGATGTCACATTTATATTTAGCAGACGCTTTTATCCAAAGCGACTTACAGAGCATTCAGACTATACATATTTTTGTGAGTACATGTGTTCCCTGGGAATCGAACCTTTGCGCTGCTAATGCAATGCTCTAACCACTGAGCCACAGGAACATGGACTATATCTTTACCACCAATTGAACATGGTAGTTCCATTGCTGTCTATTCAGGGTCAGAAAGCTCTCGGATTTCATCAAAAATATCTTAATATAATTTGAGTTCCGAAGATGAATGAAGGTTTTACAGGTTTGGACATGAGGGTGAGTAATTCTTGACCGAAATGTCCTTTTTTTGGCAAACTATCCCTTTAACTAACTATTAACTATGACTTTTGTCTTAATAAACTCCTAATGTGCTACTTTGGGAATGGGTTAGGATTAAGGGATCTAAAATATGGTCATGTAGGTATTAGCAATATTAAATGCTCAACATGTACTAATAAACAGCCAATATGCTAGTAATATGCATGCTAGTTAATAGTGAGAATTAAAATAGTGTTACTAATAATTATACATTTTTAATATGTTAATTTATATATGAATTATGTTGCTAACCTACAAGATTCATAAATTTGCGCATTTTTGCTTTTTGACCCCTTTTTCTTCAGGACAACATTAGAAAAGTCAGTATGCAGCACAACCTTGAAACTTTTAAATCACCCGCATGATTCCTAATGCTACATTAAGCTCTGGTTGTGAACGAATTGACCAAAATATATTGTACTGAGTCATCGTTAACGGTAATGATCCTTTGTAACTTCTACGTAATTTTATTTTGTATATACAACACTTACAGTCCTTGTGCATTATTAAATTCAAGCCACATACAGAGTGGTGATAGTTGTCAGGTACGCTGGGACGAAGGAGCGAAGGAGACGGGGAGTTTTCCAAAAACAACACTTTATTATAGAACGAGGATGACATGTAACAGCAGACAGGAAACAAGGGGCAGAACACACTATAGCTCAATTTCAAATTTGATGCCTGCTACAGGTCTAAAAAAGGTTGGCAACAAAGGGCTGAATAAGCAAGACATTTTTAAACGATTTAGCTGGGAGAACATCTAAAAACTAATTAAGTTAATTGACATCAGGTCTGTAACATAATTAGCTATAAAAGGGATGTGTTAGAGCAGTGGTTCTCAACCGGTGGGGCGCGAGTAGGCTACAGGATGGGAGGGAAAAAAAACTGAAAAAGAAAATTGGCAAATTTTTATCACTAAACTACTGTCATAAAAAGTTATAGTTTTGTATATACATAACTCCTGAATAAAAATTTAAATGTGTTTGGACTGATTTAAAAAGAGTTTTGAACAAATTTGATTGGTTTGTTGACAGTGAGCGCAAATGCAGGTGATAAGCGGTTTTATTAAGCGAGTCATTGAGTCGTTCATTCAAACGATTTCGTCAAACGGCCGATTCATCAAGAATGAGACAGATGTTTGTGCATGGGTCATTGAATCTTTGACTCAACCGATTCGTTCAAAACACTGAATCATTCAAAACACCATTGAGTGTTGCTGTGAGATGCGCTATGCTGTGATCTTTGTTTGGATTCATCGGATGTATTTCGCTGCTAAAATAGACCAAAACAGTCATTATTTAGTCTAAAATGTAAGTGACTTAATATTATTAACTTGTTTGTTGAACTGTCATATTAAATCAGTGTCACATTTTCAATCGTGAGGTGATGGTAAATTAAGTGATGGTCAATTGTCAGCTCTCTTGGTCGTCAGGTCGTGTGATGCATGTTGCTGAACTGTATTCAAATGTTATAAATATAAAAACACTACATTTTGAAATTTAACTGCAGTATGTCAATTTAGTTTATTTGTGTGTGCTGCGCTCATAGACTTTAGAAAACGGCGCTCATTTGTTTGATTTCTCCTCAAGAAGCTGCGCAAGCCTCAAAAGTTTAAGGTCCTTGCACCCTGACTGAGTCCGAAACTGTCGTATTCGTTTTTTCATATTCGTCATTTGGTGGCTCTCAATTGTCAAAAACACCCCTCAAAATATTCCATGTTAGAGCGCCCGCCTCCTGCGCCGAAATCCCGGGTTCGAGACCCGCTCGGAGCAAGAACGAGTTGTGGTGGTGTGGACCCGGGAGGGGTTGTTACATATATATATAAAATATATTTGTTTATTATTCATTTATTCGTTTATTATAAAATATTTGTTTATTAGTTTTATATATATAAAACGAATAAACTAGTCAGAATATAGGCTACAGTTAAAGCTTTCCTTTAGTTTTTGTGAACGCAGCCACGCACACACATACATTTTAAATACATTTATGTTGTTAATAAATAAATAACAATAAATTGTTGTAACAGCAATATCTCCAAGTTTTGTTTTTCACTGTAAAAATGTAATGATTTGCCAATGCAAAGAGAGTACCGCCACCTTTTTCCCCCACTTCAAGCACTGATTATAACACAAACAAATCATCCTCCTGGCGACTTTTTTTTTGTCAAAAGCGACAAATCCAGCTACTTTTACTGTCTCTGTCCTATTTGGTCGATATATTTGACCGCTTGAATGGCCTCAACCTGTCTTTGCAAGGCCGCGAAACTCATATTTTGCTCCTTGCAGACAAAGTGCACGCTCACACAAAAACTAGACCTCTGGCATGGCCGCATCAGTCGAGGAACTGCGACATGTTCCCCAGCCTTGCAGACTTTATCACTGATGCAGGCACGCGTCACGATTTCTCCTCCCTATTTCAATCAGCGTCTGAGCACCTGTCAGCAATGAGAAAACTATTTGCGACGTACTTTAAAGAGGATTATCGCTCTTTGCGTGGGTTCGAGATCCATTTGTGTGCACAGCAAACGAGCTATCAATTGATATGCAGGAACAGCTTGAGCTGAAGAGTGACAGTAGACTGAAGGAACTCTTTAGCTCCTGCCCTCTTTCGTCATTCTGGGCAGCATTGATGCAGGAATATCCTGAACTCTGTGACGTCGCCTTGAAGATTCTCCTTCTTTTCGCGTCGACATATTTGTGTGAGGCAGGATTCTCAAAAATGACTGCACTCAAAACGAAATACCGCAATAGTGCACAAATCGAGGATGATTTGAGGCTATGTTTATCAAACATTGAGCCAATAATTGAGGATCTTTGCAAGGCAAAGCAGGCTCAGGTCTCACATTAACATCACCTACCTGCAAGCTTCTGTAAAAAAATGCAAACTATGCCTACTATTAGGCCTAGTAATAATAACAATAATAAAGCATAAATTAATATCAGAGGTCTGGTGCCAATTCCCAATTATAGCAATAGCCTAGTAATGATAATAGGCCTATACTGATGATAATAATAATAATAATAACAACAACAACAACAACAATAAAGCATGTAACCTCATATAATTATATAACAATAGCCTAGTAATGATGATAGGCCTACTACTACTCAATAATAATAATAATAATAATAATAATAATAATAATGTCTGCAAGCTCACATTAGAAGTCTGGTGCTACTGTCAATTATAACAATAGCCTAGTAATGATAATAGGCCTACCTACCGCTACAGATGATAATAATAATAATAATAATGTGGGCCTAAAAATAATAGCCTATAGGGCTATCTATCTATCTATCTATCTATCTATCTATCTATCTATCTATCTATCTATCTATCTATCTATCTATCTATCTATCTATGCAAGGTGGTGTGGTGTGTGTGTGTGTGTGTGGGGGGCACTGGGGCCCCAACTGCAATGAACCAGCTTTGGGGGGGCCCAGCTTGCAAAAGGTTGAAAACCCCTGTGTTAGAGGAACATAGTCTCTCAGAAGTAAAGATGGGCAGAGGCTCCCCAATCTGTGAAAGAGTGCGTAAAAAGATTGTGGAATCATTTAAAAACAATGTTCCTCAACACCAAATTGCAAAGGCTTTTTTCAAATATCATCATCTACAGTACATAACATCATCAAAAGATTCAGAGACACTGGATAAATCTCTGTGAATAGGGGACAAGGCCGAAGACCTTTGTTGGATGCCCATGATCTTAGGGCCCTCAGATGACACTGCATCACTCATCGACATGATTCTGTCACTGACATTACTAAATGTGCCCAGGAATACTACCAGAAACCACTGTCAGTAAACACAATACGCCGCACCATCTGCAGATGCCAACTAGAGGCTGATATTTTTTCGGGAATCCCACGGGTCACGAGAATCCCGCGGGATGGGAAACAAAATCGCTACGAATTACGTGATTGGCACGGGAGAGGAAAAAATGTAATCGGGAGTGGGCGGGACCGGGAATAGTAATGATACCCAACTTTACACACAAATATACCTTTTATATACAGTAAATAAACTATAAACTGTATATTTTAATTCTGAACTCAATTCTAGTTGACCTGTCTCTTTATGCTCTCCTCCTGTTTGCTTTGGTGTGGCTGGTTAAGTGAATGATGCATATGGCTTTTCATCTGAAAGATGTATGTAGTAGCAACTTTACATGGCCGCTCAATATGATGTTAACCTAGAGAAATGTGCGCTATTGAAGTGTTTGTGTGGAGAGTGGAAGCGCATTTGCTGCAGGACAGGCTCCGGTGCACTCACTTGCTCTTAAAATCTCCGTAATTTTTGGTCATACAGATAAAAGTAGCCTAATACATCTTTCGAATCTGTAAAGACTCTACGTTTATTTGTGTGCACTCAGAATAACAACGAAACGTTGCGCTTTTAAGCAAACAGGATGCGCTTTAGGTCTCATGTGAACTTGAGCGAGAGACTTCGAAACTCCGTCTTTGAAAAATATATCTATACAGAGTAAAATATATATATAAAAAAATAGAAGACGTGTGTGTTAGCATGGATAACATTTACATGGATTCATTTACATGAAATTTAATCTGTGCAACACTGTACATAAGATGGCTTTCAGTTCAATATAATAAAAAAAAAATACATTTTGGGTTTTTATTCAGCTAATAAGGTGGGCACGCTGTGATCTGTACTATATTTTTATTGTAATTGACAGATTTCAGCAAAAAAAACAACAAAAAAAAACAACACGGGAGTGGGAGGGAATGGGAGTCATTCTTCCGGGAGTGGAACGGGACGGGATTTCCCCCCAGTTTTTTCGTGGGATTGGGATGGGAAGAGATTAATTTTTGTGGGACGGGAGAGGTTTGAGAATTCACTCCCGTGTCACCCTCTAATGCCAACTAAAGCTCTATCATACAAAAAGGAAGCCATATGTGAACATGTTCCATAAGCCCCATCGTGTCCTGTCGGCCAAGGCTGTTTCAAAGTGGAAAAGTGTTCTATGGTCAGACAAGTCCAAATTTGACATTCTTGTTGGAAATCATGGACACCATGTCCTCTGGGCTAAAGAGGAGGGAGACCTTCCAGCGTGTTATCAGCGTTCGGTTCAAAAGCCAGCATCTCTGATGGTATGGGGATGCATAAGTGTATCCGGTATGGGCAGCTTGCATGTTTTTGAAGGCACTAGGAATTTTTAGAGCAACATATGTTCCCTTCCAGACGACGTGCATTTCAGAAGGACAATGCAAAATCACATACTGCAGCTATTACAACAGCATGGCTTCATATTAGGAGAGTCCGGGTGCTGAATTACCTGCCTGCAGTCCAGATCTTTCACCCATAGAGAACATTTGGCGCATCGTTAAATGAAAAATATGTCAAAGAACCACAAACTCTTCAGTAGCTGGAAACCTATACCAGGCAAGAATGGGACCAAATTCCAACACCAAAGTTCCAGAAACGAATAATCTCGATGCCCAGAAATCTTCAAACTGTTTTGAAAGGACGAGGAGATGCTACACCATGGTAAATATGCCTCTGTCCCAATATTTTGAGACCTGTAGCAGGCATCAAATTTGAAAAGAGCTAATTTTGTGCATACAACTTAAACATTTCTCAGTTTAAACATTTGTTACTTTATCTATGTTTTATTGTGAGTAAAACATTGGCTCATGTGATTTGAAAGTCTTTTAGTTTTCATTTTATTCGAATAAAAAACAAAACACCCCAACATTTCCAGAATTCGGATTGTATAATATAATATAAAATTTACATTTACATTTAAATTTATCAGACGCTTTTATCCAAAGCGACTTTCAGTGCATTCAGTTTATACATTTATTGTCAGTATGTGTGTTCCCTGGGAATTGAACCCACAACCTTTGCGCTGCTAACGCAATGCTCTACCACTGAGCCACAGGGACACAATATAATATAATATAATATAATATAACATAATATAATATACAGTTTAATGTACAGTCTGGTGGACATTATATTGCAAAATAAACCCAGAGTGATCAGGATCAATGCAAAGAGTTGGATTAGAGGAAAGAAAGTGTAAGTTGGATTCATGAGGTTACCTGCATATAAGCACACCATGCAAAATATCATAACATATGCAAGTCACATCCATTGTACATTGTACAACATCAAATTTTACTGTGGATTTTCAGGCTTTATCAGACTACTAGGATGCAAATATATATGCAAATATATGTGCTGTTACAAAGAAATCACTTGCATTCTTTCAGTAGAATCATAAGGCTGCAAAATTCCTTGATCTGCGAAGGCTTTTATCATTCTAGATTCATGAAATGGCAACTTTTCTTATTATTATTTTCACAAAATAGTCAAAGATGAGAAAATTCAAAGACTGTACTTATTCTGGTTATACTCATCTATGACTGTGAACCTGCTTCAAAACAATACACAACTAATTTACTGCACATCCATTCCGCTGAAGTCTTACCGATGCAGGAAGGAAGAGAATTATCCCAGGCCCGCCTCTCTCCCGTCATGCATTTGAGCAATCCGCTGCCGTGCAATGTGTATCCGGGGTCGCACTTGTAGGTGATGGTGCTGCCAGAGAAGTGGCCCTGGTCGTTGACCTTGAAGCCAAACTGGGGCACCCCAGGGTCCTCACAGTGAGAAAGCTCAAAACCTGAAATACATAATGTCTGTTAGCTTGCTGATGGCAGTTTGACTCCAGACAATCTCAATATTTTCTTAATAATCGTGCTTTTATTGTACTTTTTATTCATTTATTAAACATCCCTGCATAAACCTGTCAAAAATGACAAAAATGGAGCACTATGATGAGTTTAGTAAGACTAGATTCATATAAGACTGAGAACAACTCCACTGCATTCAGCTTTATGAGGTCATTACAGCGATAATTGCTGAAATTTCCGTTCGCCTGATATTTTCATGCTGCTCTGTGGCAAAGCTGTAAAAGTTTGCCATTAATGTGATCATTAACGGCAACAATTTGAAGTTAAGATCCTACTGGGCTAGTAGGAAGAGACGGTCCCTTGCTAAGCAGGCAGAACAATTAAGATTAAGTGCTTGGTTAATTTGGAGCCATAATCAGAACCAAAGCACAAGCCCTCTCACTGTGCGACACATTCTGTTATTAATTGTATAGCTATGACTCATTATCATTAAACAGCCTGTACTCAGAAATAGATGAAAACACACGGCAGCTTGCTCAGTATATCACAGAATTTTAATTAAGTACTAATTTTTCAAAGTTTTTTTTTATAGTAACCTTCATTAACAAGTTATTATGTACTAGCATGTTATGATTTCATATACATGCAAATATTAATATAAACAGTAGCTGCTCCAAGAAAATATGTATATGTATATATACACATACATGTATACATACAGTTGAGGTCAAAAGTTTACACCCCCTTTCAGAATCTGCAAAATGTTAATTATTTTACCAAAATAAGAGGATCATAAAACATGCATGTTATTGTTTATTTAGCACTGACCTGAATAATATTTCACATAAAATATGTTTACATATAGTCCATGAGAGAAAACAATAGTTGCATTTATAAAAAAAGATTCTTAATACTGTTTTTTTTTTTGTTTAGTGATAGTTGTTCATGAGTCCCTTTGTTTGTCCTGAACAGTTAAACTGTCTGCTGTTCTTCAGAAAAATCCTTCAGGTCCCACAAATGTGTTGGTTTTCCAGCATTTTTGTGTATTTGAACCCTTTCCAACAATGACTGTATAATTTTGAGATCCATGTTTTCACACTGAGGACAACTGAGGGACTCATATGCAACTATTACAGAAGGTTCAAACGCTTATCTTCTAACTATCACTAAATGTATATTTGAATCTGTATATATATATATACACACACAATGATAAAATAAGAAGTTCCGCCCCCATCAGATGAAACGAGAGCACGCCAGATTCAAATAAACAATTTTCCGCCTTTTTTTCTCGGGATGGTCTCATTCTGAGTGTAACACTGTATACTACAAAACGTACTCGGTTACTATCGTAACCTCGGTTCCCTGAGATATGGGAACGACTACTGCGTCGAAGACGCTGTATGGGAAAAAAACGTTTTTCCTCTTCAATTTAAGCCTATTTCAATCAGGCAGTTATGACTACACGTTTATTGGTTCATCTAGGATAATAAATTGAACCAATCGACGGCGGTGGCGAGCGAGCCAATGGCTATTCAACCCGCCATAGCCTGCCAAAAGGGGAGGGGCTTCTGGCTATATATTCAGCCGCTCTAGTCACTGCGCTCAGATTTCTTTCGAAGGAAGCAACTGAGGCGTGCAGTCCATAGCATATCTCAGGGAACCGAGGTTACGATAGTAACCGAGTACGTTCTCTTTCGAGATTACACTCGTACTGTGTCGAAGACGCTGAATGGGAACCAGCCCAATCACGCCGTGCTATGATGTGGAACGACTCGAACCCAAGACTCACGTGGGATTAGACCACAAGAGGGCGGGTTCAGCCACGGAGCCCAAGAAAGAAGAAGCTATTTTTGAGCGCAGAGAAGCAAGACTGAAACTCTCACAGTAAGAGCTATCAGCCCCGCTGAGCGCAGCATCAGCGTGGGATTTCCCCAAGCATGACACGCACTCAGGGGAGACCTGCACGTCTTAAAATGACGGCGCGGCATTTGTAGCAACGCCGTAGAAATTTGCTCTTTTAGCGGCTCTGCGGATCGACCACCTTATGGTTTCAGGGGATGACCGAGTTCTGCGAGCTGGGCGCTGCGAGAGGTCCAATCCTGCTGCTTGAGGCGTTTCAACTGAAGGGAGTTCGTCGCTGAAGAGAAGAAGTCTGAGCGCAGTGGCTAGAGCGGCTGAATATTTAGCCAGACGCCCCTCCCCTTTTGGCGGGCTATTGCGGGCTGAATAGCCACTGGCTCACTCACCACCACCGTCGATTGGTTCAATTTCTTATCCTAGATGAACCAATCAACTGGCAGTCATAACTGCATGATTGAAATAGGCTTCAGTTAAAGAGGAAAAAAGGGGTTTTCCCATACAGCGTCTTCGACACAGTACGAGTGTAATCTCGAAAGGGAACCATGTGGTTTTTTACAACCAAAACGCAGTTTTTGGAGCGTGAGCTATTCCAAAACGGATACAAAAAATAACTCTCCCTGAAGAAAGGAGAAGTAAACAAAGGAATTTATATAGCGCTTTATTGGGTATTGCTGTACACCCAAAGCGCTTTACAATCATGTGGGGGGGTCTCTCCTCAGCCACCACCAGTGTGCAATAGCATTAAAGCGCACAGGATTCAGACCAAGTGCTTGCACAACTCTGGATCTGGGCCAACAAAGCCAAGGTCAGCGGAGACACAGTCATGTTTCTCCTGGTCCACTTCCTGATAATCCATTTGAGCTGACCAAAAGCTGATTGTTTCTGGTGTTCTTATACTTTTGTCATGTCCTTCCCGTGAAAGAAAAAGCTTTTTGTATCTACTGGTTGCTAAGTTGTGAGGAAATCAAATCTTTTGGAATCGAGCAAGAGTACGAAGTGATACAATTACATTTAGTAAATAATCCCTCCTAATATTTCTAGACTGCAGATGTGACTAAATGTAATACAAGTATCATATGATTTCATGCATATTTTCATTTGCTGAATGACAATATTTTATTTGAGTTCATAAATAATAAATTATAGTTATGCTATTCACATTAAAGCCTTGTTTGTTTCAAAATGACAGAAAATATTTGTCTATAACTTTGCTGAACTTTACATTTCTGTACATTTCTGGCTCTAAACATTTAAATTTTAACGGTTAACATTTTAAACCACACATTGTGTTTACTTTAGCATTATCTGAGATCAAACAGTATTTGAATACGTTAAAATCAATCTATTTTAACACTGCATAAGATACATTTTTAAACATTGTTAGCTTTTTGATATTAGTGTAATGGTTGTCAATTTTAATGAATTACTTTTAAGGTGTAGTGAACAAATATATATTTTTGTAAACATTTCTATACATGAATAACTGATCAGTTATTATTCATTTCATAGATTTTAAAATGCACATAAAAATGCCAAGTCTATAACCTTGTGTGTCACAGATATGAGAACTGCGCAGTAATCAATCAGACAATACACAGAAACAAACTCATTCAAGAGGACAAGGCCAAGCATTAAAATACCACACATTGCTCACAGCCCACCACAGAACATCCATAGAAAATTTTGAAACTGCAATTAAGAACAAATTAATCCAACTAATGCTCCATTATCATAAAATGTATGGCCTGATAGCGCAGAACTATGAAAAATGGTTTGGAAATAACATGTAAAATAATGTGTCCTTGCATCTTATATGTTTTGTTCAAACTATCATCAAGAAAAACAAAGTGGCTCACTAATGGGCAATATAGTCATATGCAAGATATGTTGATAATATAGAAGCCATCATCCATTATTGGTTGCCTGTAGGAAACACTCCGTTGGTCAAAATAAAGCAATAACTTTCCATCTGCTGCCTTCTTCCTGTCATTCATCTGCAATGTGAGTGACTCTTACGAGAAAGGTGGTCTTTATTAAGATGGACACTTTATTTGGTGTGAATAGCGTTTCTTTATTACTAAGGTCAAACCCTTGTGTGCTGAAGTGTGTGCAGTGTGTGCAGTTTATAGAGCCAATGTAATAACTTACTGGAATAGACCAGTTTGAAGCCTTCTCCAGTGGCCTCCGCATCACTGTAGAACTCCAGCCAAAGGTGATTGGAGGTGCTGATGAGGGTCAGACCCAGCATAGATGAACCGGTGAAGGCCCCCAGCATGTGAGCAGCGTTGTCTTTACCATCATAGATCTGGAAGGCAGTAAGATCAAATGCAGATCACAAACAACAGCAAGATAAAAGGAAAATGCTGTCTGATATTTGTTCTATATACAGACAGACCAAAAACATTGTTTGAAAAGCCTTTCTGCAATACTTGTTATTCTTGCTCTGTTTATCTGGATGTGTACAGCAACATCTACAGGACCCTCTCAGTCACACACTGTATGTCTTAAGATGAAATAAAAATAAAAATGTATGTGACATTCACGAACATGATAATTTAAACTGCCGCAATTTTTACTTTTTAAATCCCTTCTCACATCACAATAAAATTAGTCTTTCTTAATTTCTACTGTGGCGCATTCAATTATTTTAGACAATTTTAGCTAAAAAATACACAGAAGCCTCATAAAATAGGTCAATATGGTTTGTGCAGAACAGTAACTGAAGCCATCTTTGTGTGTAGAACAGACCAAAATAAGAGTTTAATTTTTTTTACTGAAATTCTTGACATCTAGTTTTATACTGCGTTCACTGTAATTCCCTTCTGATAAAAGTAGTCTGCCAAATGCATACATTTAAATGTAATGTAAATGATTCGTTCACAGCTCATAATGATCCAGAGTTCAACCATTGACTAAATTATTCAGTCGTTACAGTTAAAAGCTCCCTGGATTATCAGTGATTAGCAACTTCAATTTTGGCCTGTGTCACACACAAAGCTATCATATGAATTTAGAAGGCTTAAACTATAGCACATGATTTCTATGTACAACTTTTACAAAATGTTATGGTGATTTGAAATCATTTTTAAAGCTAGACAAGCCCTTTCCACATTCACTTTAATTATATTGCAAAATAATGGCCCATAGCTCTTCACAGTTTAGCTTTTTACATTCTATAGACATTATAAGATGTTAAGTATATGAGTGAGTAAATGAAAACAGAATTTTATTTATTTTTGTTAATCAAAAAAAGGCTGCGTTTAAGTTTTTTTTTTACATAGCCAAGTTAAGACTGCTCTGTGCCAGCTCAAAATTCAGTGTAAAGGCACAATGCCAAGACTAAAGTCAGACTAAATTATGCCTGCTCAGATCCAAATCAGCCCATGGTATCAAAGTATTAATGTGTAATTGCTGTGTAAATGCATTAAAATATCTCTGAGCAGTCTAAGTAAAGACACCCAAATGCCACTTCGGAAATGCTTCTGTGTCACCTTTGCCTGGAAATTTGGTATACATGTAGAAATACCTTCAAAATGTCACCCTGGGCCAGATGGAAGGTTCTGGCAGAAATATTGATTCCTTTCCCAGCCTGCACCTGTATGCTGTAAATGCACTCGTGGTTGTTCTCGTAGTTCATGGGGTAATTCGGTGACAGCAGAATCCCTTCATTGTTGATGACAGATGAGCCACACTCAGCTAGAGATGGGAAATAAAACCATGGAACATTGGGGGAAAATGGAGTAACAAGCATAAACGCTAGTAATCAAAACATCACCTACTATTATTATATAAAGATATTCAGTTAACATTTTGCTACACACAAACACACCACACGGACATATAGCTGCAGTAAAAGCTCAACGTGTATTAATGTAGATCTGGCATTTTTTAAAAGATTGGTCTGGAAAGCGAGTCCGCTATGCTCGCGTGACGGCGCGTTTGGAAACCGAAATCGACAGAGCTGAGTTGCGCCATTCGTAGCTTTAATTAAAAATTCCATGTTGTTAGGGGATATAAGTTGGACTCTGAACAATAACCATCATGTAGATTAAATGGAACAACAGACATTAAAAACAGATGTGTTAATATCCCTCATGTATTCTGGTGCAGGAGAAAGACCAACATGAAGCAACATGGCTCGGCTGATTTATTTAATGTCCCCTTGACATTTCTCTCCATGTCGCTCCATGTTATGACGATATTACCAGTGTCATATTTGAATAAATCACCACTGTTACTGCCTCCATTTAGTAAATTACCTACATACACACCCCTCCTCAGCGAGTCAGCCCAGGACGTGATGTGAATTTATACTGGGCAAGACATCTTGCTTTTCCCATATGCCCTTCTTCTAACTTTCATTCAGTTCTGGGGAATAAAAAAAGTAGTTAAGAGCAATATGACTGACCCCATGAGGTCAAAAACTGACCCGCAATCTGAATAAGTGAGGTCGTCCCAGAAATTAAAGTATGGTAGAAGGATTTTTTTCAGTGCTTTGTTGTCTGTTTTGTTTAGAGTAATAAAAATACCTAAGTGCAATTTTGAAGTGGCCCGGGGAATGTGGTTTGCAAGCGCTCCTGTTAAATTAATGTTTGCGGATGGGAGTTTGGACTCCTGCTTCATTCACACAACCTGATCCAATATGACAGGCAACGGAAACGGACTCATGTATTTGGAAAAATGGGGAACTTCTGAATGCTACTTTCAGTGAGGAAGGCAGTATGTTAAAAAATTATGGGAGTTTCTGGGAGTTTGAGAATCAAGTCAGAAGCCAGAATTAATGAAGTGATATTTAATCTGACAGAGCAGGAAGTCTGAGATGAGCTTGCGGGAAGCAGAATCTCTGAACTGAAAGACACTGAGAGGTTTGATACCTACCCAAACCCCAGACATTTCTAGAACTTATTTAAGGTTTAACATTAACTCAGTTGACAGAATCCTTAAAAATCCTTCACATTTGGTGAAAAGTGACTGTGTTAATTTACAGTGTTGGGGAAAGTTACTTTTAAAAGTAATGCATTACAATATTGCGTTACTTAGTTATAATTACGTTACTTAGTTACTTTTTATGGAAAGTAATGCGTTATATTACTTTTGCTTTACTTTCGCGTTATTTTTAAATATTAGCAGGGCTTGATTGTTTGTTTTTAATACAAGAAGTTCTATTTATAGCAAATGTAAAAGCCCTTTCACACCAAAAAGTGTAATGAATAAACCTCAGGGTGAAGGAAGAGTAAATTACATCTGTAAAACGCAGGAGAAGATTCAACACTCTTCAGCAATAAAAAAACAACAATTACAATTGTTAGCTTATCTAAAGTAATTTTTGCTTATTATTATGATTGAACTGGATCATCAAAGGTCAGCAGCAAACACATTGGTTAATAAAATGATATTAGATATATTTGTGTTGTTTAACATATCTAATTATTGCAGGTTTGCATCATATTCTGAGTTTGTATTTAACTGTTTAATTAATTATGATGAATACTGAATCTGTTTTTTGCGAGTGGTATGAATTAATACACATTCACATTTAGTCTAGATTACAACTACAGTAAGTTCACACAGCGCACTGTCAGTAAATAAATGGAAAAAAGTAACTCAGATATTCTCTAGTAAAAAGTAATGCGTTACTTTACTAGTTACTTGAAAAAAGTTATATTACTACGTAACTCCCGTTAATTGTAATGCGTTACCCCCAACACTGGTAATCTATCTGAGGTTATTCCATGTGTTCTCTCCTTACCAATTGTCAAAATAAGTTTGTTAAATGAAAAAGATTGTTGACCCAAAAATGAAAATTCTACCAACATTTATTCACCCTCATGCTGTTCCAAAGGTGTATACTTTCTTTATTCAGCATAACATAAATTAAGATATTTTCTCAGTGTGTATGTATTATTTCCATACAAAGGCAGTCAAAGGTAACCTAAACATTCATCAATATATTTTGTACTCCACAGAAGAAAGTCAGGTTTGGACCAACTTGAGGATAAGTACTGTAAATTACATAATTTTCATTTTTGGGTGAACTGTCCCTTTAATTCCTTAATTCTTGTTCAATTGTGAACATAAACCATTGGCAATGTTGCACCTGGAGCAGTGCAAAGCTGTCATAGATGCACGCTCCATTCTCCATTATAGTAAAGTCACAGACATAAACTACAACCAATTACCTATGTTACACACATGATATTTCAAATGATTAACATTTTAATAAAACAAACCAAAAAGAAAGAAAGAAAGAAAAAAAAATTAGTCAAACGAGATTATAACTTGTTATTTCTCAAACTTAAGGCAATAATTATTCCTCTGAACCACACAAGCTCATGCTCAGGTCAGGAACCAGAGCCCCATAAGACTAAAATTCTAAAATCGCCCCGGCACAGACCTTTGGTCATTTGGGAACTTTCAGAAACACAGGACAGGTTTTATGCATACTTAACTATCATTACACACATCTGTGGAAGGAATGAAGGATACTCAGTGCCGGATTCTGTACAGACGATATTGGCAGTTGCCTAGGGCAGCAGTGTCCCCTGCGTGCTCCTGCACACATCAGATGAGCACTCCAATTCTGCTGGTAATGGAGCGATGATATTGTCATACAGGACACGTCATCTTAAATCAAATCACAAAATGAAATGTGCACCGCCTTCAAAATTTGTAGTAAGATACACACGGATGTTCCATTTCAGTTATGGTATTATTTAAAATTATGAAACTGTATGCAATTTCTTTATTGTAAATAAGATAATCACATAAAATAGGTAAATAAATGTTAAAATACAAGTAAATAAATTGTAGTTTAGCAAAATGTATACAATAAATTATTCATAAATTACCATTAAAAAAACATGTGGGCATCACTATGATTTTTTGATACTTTGAAAAAGGATGTTTTAAAATAAATTTAAATTGCCAAATTTGAAAGTAAAGAGATTTATAATGTTACTAAATATTTATATTTCAAATAAATGCTGTTCTTCTGAAGTTTATATTAATCAAATAATTCTGAAAAAAAACCTTCCACACTGCAACACTACAATTTTCTTATATGATAAAAAGGGTTTCTTAAGCACCAAATCAGAATGTTTTCTGAAAGATCATGTGACACTGAAGTCTGATGCAATGATGCTGACTGTAATGGCTTCTAAAAATATATATATATATACAGGTGCATCTCAATAAATTTGAATGTTGTGAATGTTCGCCTGGCAAGTTCATTTATTTCAGTAATTCAACTCAAATTGTGAAACTCGTGTATTAAATAAATTCAATGCACACAGACTGAAGTAGTTTAAGTCTTTGGTTCTTTTAATTGTGATGATTTTGGCTCACATTTAACAAAAACCCACCAATTCACTATCTCAACAAATTAGAATACTTTATAAGACCAATAAAAAATCATTTTAGTGAATTGTTGGCCTTCTGGAAAGTATGTTTATTTACTGTATATGTACTCAATACTTGGTAGGGGCTCCTTTTGCTTTAATTACTGCCTCAATTTGGCGTGGCATGGAGGTGATCAGTTTGTGGTACTGCTGAGGTGGTATGGAAGCCCAGGTTTCTTTGACAGTGGCCTTCAGCTCATCTGCATTTTTTGGTCTCTTGTTTCTCATTTTTCTCTTGACAATACCCCATAGATTCGATATGGAGTTCAGGTCTGGTGAGTTTGCTGGCCAGTCAAGCACACCAGCACCATGGTCATTTAACCAATTTTTGGTGCTTTTGGCAGTGTGGGCAGGTGCCAAATCCCGCTGTAAAATGAAATCAGCCTCTTTAAAAAGCTGGTCAGCAGAAGGAAGCATGAAGTGCTCCAAAATGTATTGGTAAATGGGTTTTCAAAAACACAATGGACCAATACCAGCAGATGACATTGCACCCAAATCATCACAGACTGTGGAAACTTAACACTGGACTTCAAGCAACTTGGGCAATGAGCTTCTCCACCCTTCATCCAGACTCTAGGACCTTGGTTTCCAAATTAAATACAAAACTTGCTCTCATCTGAAAATAGGACTTTGGACCACTGGGCAACAGTCCAGTTCTTCTTCTCCTTAGCCCAGGTAAGACGCCTCTGACAACAACTGTAGCCAAATTCCTTGACAAGTCTGTGTGTGCTCGCTCTTGATGCCTTGACCCCAGCCTCAGTCCATTCCTTGTGAAGTTCACCCAAATTCATGAATCGATTTTGCTTGACAATCCTCATAAGGCTGCGGTTCTCTTGGTTGGTTGTGCATCTTTTTCTTCCACACTTTTTCCTTCCACTCAACTTTCTGTTAACATGCTTGGATACAGCACTCTCCGACCAGTCAGCATCTTTGGCAATGAATGTTTGTGGCTTACCCTCCTTGTGAAGGGTGTCAATGATTGTCTTCTGGACAACTGTCAGATCAGCAGTCTTCTTCATGATTGTGTAGCCTAGTGAACCAAACTGAGAGACCATTTTGAAGGCTCAGGAAACCTTTGCAGGTGTTTTGAGTTGATTAGCTGATTGGCATGTCACCATATTCAAATTTGTTGAATTGGTGCGGTTTTGTTAAATGTGAGCCAAAATCATCACAATTAAAAGAACAAAAGACTTAAAGTACTTCAGTCTGTGTGCATTGAATTTATTTAATACACGAGTTTCACAATTTGAGTGGAATTACTGAAATAAAATAACTATTCCACGACATTCTAATTTATTGAGACACACCTGCACACACACACACACACACACACACACACACACACACACACACACACACACACACACACACACACACACACGTTTGTGTGTGTGTGTACACAACAAACACTAGCGTCTACACGTATTGCTCTCTTTCACAGGATACCATAATAAGCAACAATCAGCTGGATAGAGTGAATGTAACATCCTCTCTGAAAAATAGTCTCATTTAAAACAATTAAATGATGATTGAAGGGCACTGTGGAGCCTAACACAAATCCCTATTCTCTTGCAGACTATAAACAAAACACGGATCAATCAAGCAAATGGTTTATACACCGTGTTTAAATGCATGCATACTAAATGGCCGCTGCAAACAAGTGTTTTGTTGCTAATACAGTAGAAAAGGATTCTTGTCTGTTGAATCTTTGTGTCTGATTTCTTTAAGCCAGTCGCCTGGCACCATGAAATGCCAATCTGATAAGATCTGCTTCTGGTAAAGAGACAGGAGGCTTTACTTTCTTTAGTGACAACATAATTTGTGTGATATACAGAAAGGATTCGGTGTGCTCATGTAAGCCACTGAATCAGTTTCAATCTGTTTCTTCTAACGTTAAGGCTCTTCTCAATCGGTGGACGAGAGTTCAGACAACAGTCACAAGACAAAAATGTCTGCCTCTATCAGATGTTGCAGTATTTATTGTCATTCTGTGTAGTCGTGCCTGACTCTTATTTGGTTTACTTGGAAAAAGTCAAAGATTGTCCAGAAGGCTCACTCAGACAGGAATGTACATTTCAGACCATGGCCGCATGAGCAAAGACTGCCATAAGCTCAAAAGAAAAAGAAAAACAAAAGCAACCTGAATCCCACATTAACTGACAGGCTAACTAACATTTGAGATTGATCTGATCATAGAGCATGTATTCATACTGCAAATAAACTGTACAACAATACTTCAACATTTGAATGGTGCAAATGGTTTCGAGCCTGTGCAAGATATTCATGCATATCATTTGACTGAATATGAAAAAGAGTACAAACAATATTTTATACTTTCAAAATTTCAATTTATTTGTAGGCACATTATATTCAGACAGCAAAGTGATTATATTTTAAGTGAGCAAGCTTATGGAAAGTATCAAGTTTTTTCAGAATTATTTTATTATCTTATAGCAGTAAATTTATTTTAAAATGTAACGGTATTACACAACCCTGAAGATGCTATTGCTAGGGGTGTAACAATACACATATTCATATTGAATCGTTCGGTACGAGGCTTTCGGTTCGGTATGCATTACAAACAGAACGATTCGTTGGATTAATCCTATTACGTTTGGAAAATAAAAGCTTAAAGTGTGTGAAATATCAGTGCCATTGCGCTCAGCAACACAGCCCAAACGACGTAACAGGCAACGTGCTGTCAGCCCCGTGATAACCTCCCCTTGCTGGGGTGCATCGAAAGACGATGATCTTGTATCGACGATAGCCAAAGATATTGTCAAAAACATCAATTATGGGCAATATTAGGAGGATTTGGCATTTCCAATTAATGTAGGCCTGTTACAATCTTATTTTTATTAGGTCATTTATTATTATGACGTTACTTTTATTAAATTAAAAGTACAATTCATTTGCCTTGCAATAATTAACGCATAACTGACGCGCTGCGAGGATAAGATTAGGATATATTTACTCCTCAATTAAAATGTTTTTAAAAAAAAAGGTCTTTTAAAACAGGTCTATTAGGCCATAGCCTACCAACAATGAATTATAGTCCTATCATTAAAATATTAACACTGCAGTCATCAATACAAATCAATGAAAGAAAAAGCTTTTATTTCAAGCACCAACTTTCAAAAACAACCTGTTTAACACATTTCTTTCTATTTTTCAGGTACGGCCACAAGAGAAATATAAAGTAACTAAATTAAAACAGCTATAGGCATTACCACAGGAAGTAAGGGTGCTGAGGATGCTGCAGCACCCCCTGGCATGCAGCCCAATACAAAAATGGGTGACTGTGGGTGCGGTGTTAAAAAAAAGTACATTTTGTAACAGAAAATAAATAAAACTAATTGTATTAATTTGTATATTCATTGAAATTAATAGAAAAAAGAAGCCTAAGCCTACAATGAAAATAAGCAACAGTAAAACATGAATTAAGTTGAATCAATTTGATTGTGAAAGTCGTTTCAACTTAAACTGACTTAGGAAGTTGTTTGTTGCCATGACTTTTTGATAATTGTGTTACCTGTAACATGTCTGTGCTGTGCCATACCCAAATCAAGAATTAATGATAATTTCTACAGCAATTGCAAAAATACCGCAGAGAAAGATCGAGAGCATCTATTTACCTCAGCAGCAAACCAATCTCGCATTCTCGCATCTGCAGCGCTTATTTTGATCTTTAACGTTAGATATTTCCTATTCTTGGAACAAAATTAATGATTAAGATTGATTCAGTATTACTCTTAATGAAAAAAATAAAAATCCCACACACAACTTCAGCAATACTACAATGACAAAGCCGCTTATATTAAACATAAAACTTTTATTAACAGAAAGAATAAGATATACCCGTGTTGTAACAAATAAATAAAAGGTGTTTGGATTTTCCCCTTACTTCACATGAATGCTTAGTTTGGCTCATTATTATTATTATTAATAATAATTAAAAAGGCTATACAATAAAACTGAACCACACTTAGTTTCAATTCGAGCCATTCACAGGCCATTCAAAGCCACAGGCTTTGCTGTGATAATTAGAAAGGTGTGGACAGCGACCGTAAAAACATTTAAAACCCGCTGAGCAGTCAGCCAGGACAAGCATACTGACTGCTGAGGCAACAAGAACGAGTAAGTGATTTGCCTAATACCATTTTTTTTTCTGTCTTTTAGAGTAAATATCTGCTAGTTGTGAGAAGTGATTTGTTTACTGCTTATTTTATTTGAAATGTTTGTGCTAACTGTGCTTGTGGTTTGCCGTTGGCTGTAATTAGAAAGTACAAAAAGACTGTTTTGCCACTTGTTAAATTGCGATTAAGCACTGGCAAACTGAACCGCAATTAGTTTTGATTCGAGCCATTCGCATGCTTTAGGCTTTGCTGTGACAATTAGAAAGGCTCAACTAGATTAGCTGTGTATTAAAGTTGAGGTTAGTTCGCTGGCACGGAAGCGTCAACAGAAGCGTTCTGCCTCCTCGTGTGAAGACAGACGAGTGTAAAGACCTGCAACTTTTTCCTGTGTGACTTCAACCGACCAATGACACTGGCAACACACATTCCCCGAGGATGGCAGTCCACTTGTAGTCTTTGGTGACTTCAATATCCATTTGGACAAGCCTTATGCTGCAAATTTCCATTCACTCCTAGCATCATTTGACTTAAAACGCCTTACCACCACAAGCACTCACAAATCTGGAAGCCAGCTGGACTTAATTTACACACGCAATTGTGCTGCAGACAACATTTTGGTGAAATCCTTACACACCTCTGACCACTACTTCATAACATTTAACCTACATCTTGCTACCTCCGAGCCACCAACACCTCTACCAGTTACCTTTAGGTGAAACCTTGTTCCCTTTCACCCTCACATCTTTCCTCTGTAGTGTCTTCCTGTCTTCCCTCACCTACCCATTTCTCAGCTCTGGATATGAATGCTGCAAATGACAATTTGTGCTCCACTTTAACTTCTTGTCTAGACAATATACGTCCTCTCTCCTCCAGGCTAGCATGTGCTGCCCTTCTAACTCCTGGCTATCCAATGTTCTTCGTGAACATCGGTCCCGAACTCAGGGCAACAGAGAGAAGGGCTTTCATCTCTCTCTACTGAAGTCCACACTGCCAAGGCTTCATACTTCCAAAACAAGATCAACAACGCATCTGACACACGCAATCTCTTCAAAACATTCAACTCTCTCCTCTGCCCCCTCAACCACCTCCCTAACAGCTGTTGACTTTGCCACTTTCTTCACAAAGAAAACTAGGTCAATCAGTAGCCAGTTCTCAGCTCCACACACGCAGGAACTTAAACCAACCACATCTACTGATAAAACTCCCCCCTTCTCCTTCTGTCCCCTCACGGAGGCCGAAGTATCCAAATTTCTCCTCTCCAGCCATCCTACAACATGTCCTCTAGATCCAATACCCTCACACCTTCTCCAATCAATCTCTCCTACACTCTTACCAGCACTCACACACATCATCAACACATCTCTCCTTACAGGCACCTTCCCCAATGCATTTAATCAGGCTCGGGTAACCCCACTGCTCAAAAAACCTACATTTAACCTATCACTCACAGATAGCTACAGACCTGTCTCTCTCCTTCCATTCAAAGCGAAAACGCTTGAACGAGTTGTTTTCAACCAGTTATCCTAATTTATGTCAAATAATCACCTACTGGACGCTAACCAATCAGGTTTCAGACATGGACAGTCAACTGAGATGGCGCTACTCTTACTGAAGCCTTGCGGATTGCAAAAGCTGATTCCAAATCATCAATTCTCATTCTGTTGGATCTATATGCTGCTTTTGCACAGTTAACCATCAGATCCTCCTGTCCACCCTCTCATCACTGGGCATCACAGGGATTCCACTTCGCTGGCTTGAATCCTATCTCACACGCAGGTCCTTCAAGGTGGTCTGGGGAGGGGAGGAATCCAGAGCACAGCAACTGGTCACTGGGGTTCCTCAGGGATCAGTTCTTGGACCACTCCTTCTCCACATACACTACATCCATGGGTCCCATCATACAAGCACATGGTATTTCCTACCAGTTTTATGCTGATGACATACAGCTTTATCTCTCATTTCGACCAGATGATCCAACGGTAGCTGCACATGTATCTCTGGCTGCTTGGCGGACATCTCGGCATGGATGAAAGAACATCACCTACAGCTTAACCTGGCAAAGACTGAGCTTCATGTCTTTCCTGCCACTCCAACTCTACAACACGATTGCAAACCGATTGTTGCAGCAGCTGTCTGGGTGGCTGGTCTCAGACGATCTTGGAGTTGAAGATGCTGGATGTGGAGGTCCTGGGCTGGTGTGGTTACACGTGGTCTGCGGTTGTGAGGCCGGTTGGATGTACTGCCAAATTCTCTGAAACGCTTTTTGGAGATGGCATATGGTAGAGAAACGAACATTCAGTTCACGGCCAACAGCTCTGGTGGACATTGCTGCAGTCAGCATGCCAATTGCACGCTCCCTCAAAACATGCAACATCTATGGCATTGTGCTGTGTGATAAAACTGCGCCTTTTATTGTGGCCAGCCTAAGGCACACCTGTGAAATAATTATGTAGTCTAATCAGCATCTTGATATGTCACACTTGTGAGGTGGATGGATTATCTCAGCAAATGATAAGTGCTCACTAACACAGATTTAGACAGATTTGTGAACAATATTTGAGAGAAATAGGCTTTTGTTTACATAGAAAAAGTCTTAGATATTTGAGCTCAGCTCATGAAAAATGTTGAGTGTTGCAAAAACAAAAGTGTTGTGTTTATAATTTTGTTTAGTGTATGTTGGAGTTGAAAGCGGTGCAGCTAGCTCTGGAGCACTTTGGACCGGCGTTGCTTAATCATCATGTTCTCATAACGACAGACAATACTTCAGTCGTTTATCATATCAATCATCAGGGCGACACGAGGTCCAGTCGCTTGCTGAAGTTGACATGGGACATTCTGATGTGGGCTTTCCCTCGATTGGCAAGCATCAGAGCGATGTATGTACCGGGGTTTCGAATGTGGTGTCAGGTTTCTTGTCCCATCACAGACCCTTACCGGGAGAGTGAAGGCTCTATCCGGAGGTAGTTCAGATGATTTGGCAGAGCAAATGTGAATCTCCTCACCTCAGAGGAGTCAGCACACTGCCCTCTGTGGTTCTCATGGACAGAAAAGTCCAGCCCGTTGGGTCAGGATGCACTAGCACACACTTGGCCAGATCTACTACTTTATGCCTTTCCTCCAATTCCCCTAATTCTCCACAGGATACGGAGAGGACACTACAAGGTGCTCTTAGTGGCACCAAATTGGCCGGGGAGACCATGGTTCCCATCATTATACAAATTTCTCAGAGAGGGAACCCTGGAGTCTTCCCAAGAGACAGGATCTTCTCCGGCAGTTGCAGGGACAGATTTTGTCAGAGAGTTACTGTTCGGAGCCTGCGAAATGAATGTGAAAAATACGATTCTGAATTCAAGAGCACCCTCCACCAGAAATATGTATGCTTGCAGATGGAAACTTTTCACTGAATGGTGTACTCAGCATGGGGTGATTCCAGAGTAATGCTATGTGCCGATTGCAGAGCAATGCTCTGTGCCACTGGTGTTATGTTCTCCAGTCCCTGCTGGAGAGTAACAGGGCACCCTCCACCATAAGAGTATACTGTCACGGTTCACACGGGATCCAGGAACGAGGAGACCAGGATATAACAAACAGGGTATTTAATGGATGACTTAACGACACTGTCACGGGATACAGGAACACGGGGAAGGACATCCAAACCAGCTTGACACACATGACATTAACAATAATCCACAGGTAACATGGGGCAGAACAGACTATATATAGGGAGACATAACTGGAGACACCTGGGACATAATCAAGACACACGGCTGACACTGACTGAACTAATAATGACTGGGAAACAGGAAGGACCATATATGGGCACGGAAACAAAGGCAGAGGAAGACAAAGTCTGACATATACATAGCCGCGATTTCTGCATGGCATGCATTTGTTAATGGACGACTTTTCGGATCTCATAACTTAGTCACTCGTTTTCTTAAAGGTGCTTAGAGATTGCGCCCTACTCAGACTGTTAGGTGTTCCTCGTGGGACCTCAGTCTGGTTTTAAAATCATTTACACAGGACCCTTTTGAACCTATGGAGCAAGGTGATCTGAAGTGGCTTTCATGGAAAACAGCATTTCTTTTGACTATAACGTCAGCTAAATGTGTTGGTGAGTTCCATGCATTGCCAGTCAGTGAATCCTGTATGCGTTGGAATGCAGATAAATCAGTGGTGACATTGTGGCCCAACCCTTAATTTCTTCCAAAAAGAATGTCTGCATTGTTTAAGAACCAGATGATCGAGTTGACTGCTCTTAATCCTACAGTGGGAGGAGCACAATATGGTAATCATACTGAGCTTCTCTGCCCAGTGAGAGCCCTGAAGAGTTATCTGAGAGCGACTGAGAATCTGCGGCATTCAGACAAACTTTACATTTGCTATGGTGGACCAAAGAAAGGGCAGCCTTTGTCAGAACAGAGGCTGTCGCATTGGGTGGTAGGAGTAATTATACAGGCATACAGGTGCATCTCAATAAATTAGAATGTCGTGGAAAAGTTAATTCATTTCAGTAATTCAACTCAAATTGTGAAACTTGTGTATTGAATAAATTCAATGCACACAGACTAAAGTAGTTTAAGTCTTTGTTTATTTTAATTGTGATTATTTTGGCTCACATTTAACAAAAACCCAACAATTCGCTATCTCAACAAATTAGAATTCTTCATAAGACCATTAAAAAAAAACATTTTTAGTGAATTGTTGGCCTTCTGGAAAGTATTTTCATTTAATGTATATATACTCAATTCTTGGTAGGGGCTCCTTTTTCTTTAATTACTGCCTCAATTCGGCGTGGCATGGAGGTGATCAGTTTGTGGCACTGCCGAGGTGGTATAGAAGCCCAGGTTTCTTTGACAGTGACCTTCAGCTCATCTGCATTTTTTGGTCTCTTGTTTCTCATTTTCCTCTTGACAATACCCCATAGATTCGATATGGAGTTCAGGTCTGGTGAGTTTGCTGACCAGTCAAGCACACCAACACCATGGCCATTTAACCAACTTTTGGGGCTTTTGGCAGTGTGGACAGGTGCCAAATCCTACTGGAAAATGAAATCAGTATCTTTAAAAAGCTGGTCAGCAGAAGGAAGCATGAAGTGCTCCAAAATGTATTGGTAAACGGATGCAGTGACGTTGGTTTGCAAAAAAAACACAATGGACCAACATCAGCAGATGACATTGCACCCCAAATCATCACATACTGTGAAAACTTAACACTGGACTTCAAGCAACTTGGGCTATGAGCTTCTCCACCCTTCCTCCAGACTCTTGGACCTTGGTTTCCATATTAAATACAAAACTTGCTCTCATCTGAAAAGAGGATTTTGGACCTCTGGGCAACAGTCCAGTTCTTCTCCTTAGCCCAGGTAAGATGCCTCTGATGACAACTGTAGCCAAATTCCTTGACACGTCTGTGTGTGGTGGCTCTTGATGCCTTGAACCCAGCGTCAGTCCATTCCTTGTGAAGTTCACCCAAATTCTTGAATCGATTTTGCTTGACAATCCTCATAAGCCTGCGGTTCTCTCGGTTGGTTGTGCAACTTTTTCTTCAACACTTTTTCCTTCCACTCAACTTTCTGTTAACATGCTTGGATACAGCACTCTGTGTACAGCCAGGTTTGTGGCTTACCCTCCTTGTGAAGGGTGTCAATGATTGTCTTCTGGACAACTGTCAGATCAGCAGTCTTCCCCATGATTGTGTAAATGTTGATATACTTCTTGTCGAATGACACATTATACCAACTGGCACTTTAAGGTTATTGACCTTATACAGGTGCATCTCAATAAATTAGAATGTCATGGAAAAGTTAATTTATTTCAGTAATTCAACTCAAATTGTGAAACTCGTGTATTAAATAAATTCAGTGAACACATACTAAAATAGTTTAAGTCTTTGTTTTTTTTGGCTCACTTTTAACAAAAACCCACCAATTCGCTATCTCAACAAATTAGAATATGGTGACATGCCAATCAGCTAATCAACTCAAAATACCTGAAAGATTTCCTGAGCCTTCAAAATGTTCTCCGTTTTTAAAGGTGTTCCTCTAATCGATATATGTGCAGCTGCTAACTGGTCGTCCGCTGATACCTTTTCTAGATACTATATAGTTAGTGTGGCAACCTCTGATACTATGGAAAGAGCATTTCTGCTCCTGATTAAGTAGGAGAAGTCTCCTCATGACTTTGTTGTTATGAGTCATCCAGTGTAAGCACTGCCTCTGGTGGTCAGTAAGAAAGAAATAGAACGAGAGTTACACATGTAACTGCAGTTCTATGAGTTCTGGATGACCGCCAGGGCATTCTGTCACTCAGAGTCTGGGCAAGAAGATTTCGTAAAGACAGTTTGCAGGATGTCACGCGATTAAATAGGGGAGATATCCATGACATCCTGGGTCACGTGATGACTTTCTTGTTATTAAACTCGACCTGCGCATGAGTAGAGAGATAATATTCAGTGTAAGCACTGCCTCTGGCGGTAATCCAGAACTCATAGAACCGCAGTTACATGCGTAACTCTCGTTTCAATCTCTATTTCATATTCATCCTGTTGTCTGACAACAGAAACTGAAAAATATACCAATGAAAACAGTTTTATTGAGAATTTAGCAGCATCAAAATATAGTATGTGGGCACAGAGAGTGAAACAAATGCAATCATAAATATTATAGGCTATGTACATTTTGTATGTTCAGAAGAAGTGAGCTGCCCAGTCCTGCTAAAATGTAAACAGGTTTGAGTAAGTAAATTGCTCAATGCAAAGAAAGAGAAGTAATGGGAACCTTCTATGTTCTTTTTTCCATGTGTCTAAATACATGAACAAGTTCTTTGAAAAACATCCATGACCTTTGATCTTCGCTTCCGGCTTCGCTACTGTTCGGACACTCTTGCTTATTGTTCTGCGCTCTGCTCACTATTTATGTACTTTTCTCAGATCTCTCTAAGATTTTAACTTGTGCAGCCCAGCACAGTGCTCAAACTATTTTTTTTTTAGAAAAAGAAGACTCTTTTCCTCCCACTGCCAGCAGCTTACATTCCGGAGATGGGAAAACACAGCTGCCAACATTCTAACAGACAGGAAAGAAAATGAACTGCCACAGACTTCTACAAAGGATATATCTACTTCTACAAAATATCTATAATTAAAAAAGCAGTACATACCAGCTTCGTGTAATATTGAGTCACAAATGCATCCACTGCTGTAAATCCCGGTTTAGTTAGAGAGGTAAGGGTCCACGGAACAACATCCCACCAAGCACTTTAGTCCAATGAAGCAAAAACATTGTTATATGGACGGATATTCTTTTGTTTACATCTCCTTTCTTCAGGGATAGTTATTGTTTGTATCCGTTATGGAATAGCTCACGCTAAAAAAAATACATCTTGGTTGTAAAAAAACACATGGTTTTGTAGTATACAGTATTACACACAGAATGAGAGAATACCTAAAAACAAAAGTGAAAAAAAAGCGGAAAATAGTTTTTTTGAATTCTGGCGCTCTCTTGCGAGGGCTGTGACACACGCTGTGACGTACCTGTCGTCTGATGGGGGCGGAAATGAGCGATCGGATTTTTGGACAAAATAAACCTTTTTTTAAATCAACATTGTTAATATATGTGTGTGTGTGTTTTGTGGGGAATGTGGCATTATCTGTATGATTAGCATCTGTGTGGCTGATAATCAGCTGTGATTACTCTGACTGAATGACGGCTATCACTATGAATGCTGATCGGCTATTATGGACTATAGGGCCCATATCTGTATGATTATCATCTGTATTACCGCCAGATGTTGTATAACATCATTATACAGATGACTGTATAAACTTACCACCAATCGGTGTGAATGTCTTGTCATATCAGTGTATGTCTAGCAATCAGAGTATGTACGTGAGTATGTACTACATACTAAGCAATTTATTTGCTTTTTTATCTTTCTTATATTTTTCCTCAAGTGGGGGGCTATATATAGTCTCAGGAAAATCTTATTTTTTCATGGTATCTTCTTCAGATTTGAAACAAACTTATGAGACATGTGATTTTGAACACATTACTTTTCTGGATTTCTCCAGAAGTATTTTTCTCCAGGAGTGGATTTCATGTATTTTTATACGATTGTTTTATTTATTTAGTGTGGTACACTTTTTTTCAAGGCACTTCAGTCTCTATAACTTTTTATCTTTTTGAGCATTATCAACTCTGGTGGATAGTAAAGCCCAAATGGTCTTCTTTCCAACGACACCAAAATTTTGTGTGTAGCACACTGATTCAGCATGTGCATGGACCCACACACAACCGTGGACACACTCTATATTTACTCACCAGTAGAGGTCTAAACATTTCATCCATTGTTATTAAGGATGTCGCATTATCCGATCACTTCTTTATTTTCTTTGATATATTGATCTCTGTAACCACTGAATCTAGATCTGTCTCTGTCAGAAAGAGATGCATTAACGAGAACACTAGTGCACTATTTATGAAGGCTATATCTTTAACACCAAGCATTTCTGCAGACTCTGTGGATCTTCTCCTGGATTAATTTAACTCAAATGTTGAGAATGTTATTGATGATATTTCCCCCGTGAAAGTCTGCAAGAAGAATGGCTGACAAAAATCATGTTGGAGAAAATCAACAGCAGTTCAGAGTATGAAAAGACAATGCAGAAAGGCTGAGCACATGTGGCGGAAGACAAAACTCGAAATTCACTATAGCATCTATAAAGACAGCCTTCATGCTTTCAATGTAGAACTAGCAACAACTAGACATATCTTCTTCTCAAACCTTATAAACAGTAAGTTAAACAACACTCATACTCTTTTTGCTACTGTTGAGAGACTGACAAACCCCCCAAGTCAGAGTCCCAGTGAAATGCTCTCCGACAACAAATGCAACGAGTTTGCTCTTATTAAGATAATAAATAATATTCGCCTTAATTCTGATTTTGGCAAAATATCAGTGCTGGTACTACTCGATCTTAGTGCTGCTTGACTCTGTCGATCATAACATACCTCTACAGAGACTGGAAAACCGGATCAGGCTTTCTGGGATGGTACATAAATGGTTCAGGTCATACTTAGAAGCGAGAGGTTATTATGTGAGTATAGGAGAGCATAAGTCTCAGTAGATGTCCATGACATGCAGAGTCCCACAATATGCTGCCACTAAGTCAAATAATGAGAAAGAACCAAATTGCCTATCACAGCTATGCTGACGATACCCAGATTTACCTAACCTTATCTCCAAATGACTATAGCCCCATTGACTCCCTCTGCCAATGCATTGATTAAATTAACAGTCGGATGTGCCAGAACTTTCTTCAGTTAAACAAGGAAAACAACTGAAGTCATTGCATTTGGAAACAAAGATGAAGTTCTCAAGGTGAATTCATATCTTGACACTAGGGGTCAAACAACTAAAAATCAAGTAAAATATATTGGGGTGATTCTGGAGACAGACCTTAGATTTAGTAGTCATGTCAAAGGAGTAATTAAATCAGCATACTATCGTCTCAAAAACATTGCATGAATTTGAATTTTTGTTTCCAGTCAAGGTTTGGAGAGAGACTTGTTCATGCCTTTATCACCAGCAGGGTGGAAGACCATTAGACAGCTGCAGCTCATTCAGAACGCTGCTGCAGGGATTCTGACTAGAACCAGAACATCTGAGCATATCACACCAGTCCTCAGGTCCTTACACTGGCTTCCAGTTATATTTAGGATTGATTTTAAAGTACTTTTACTTGTTTATAAACCACTCAATGGCCTAATACCTAAATGCATTGCAGATATGCTCAATGGATATAAACAAAGAGGAAAAAATATCTGGTTACCGTATTTATTCATTATTCATAGTCATAGAAAAAAGTAGATATTTTCTTTATTTATTGAGGTTATTGAGGCTTTACTAAGATAATTAATTAAGAAAAGCTGTACTCACATGAATGCCTTGCATTTTTAATACTCTTACATGTGTAACCTTGAGCCTTAAAACCCTATGTTTATACAAACCACAAATATCAGCTGTAAACCTCTTGAACAGAACATACTTCTAAGCATTATGAGTTATACACAACAGCTCACACAAAACCTCCTCAACAGGAGCTTGGAAATATAAGGCTGATATGATGAAAGGCAATGTGAAAGCTCTTGTACTGTATATCATAACCTGTATTTCCATCCAGCATGTTATCTCGCACAATAACATAATGAACTCACCGATACAGCTCAATGCCTACTGAGAGGCAATTTAGCTGCCATTTCTTTCATAAGATAGAGGTGAGTGGACCACCTCAATTGCAAGATGGTATTCTAACTCATCTATGCATTTATCATTATCGAAGCATCATGGGGTGCGCATTGCTTAATTCCCTTGTAATTTGGCTGTGCAGTTGCCAGACAACTCAGACGGCCAGCATAAGAAGTGGTTTTCACAGCAAATTGTCCATTGGTACAGGGTCCGCCGAAGCCACATTTCACATTGCACTTTTTCCCCTTAAGACAGGGTTGCTCTGTGTTGATCTAGCTTTTCTAAAAACTAAAACTAAAACTAAACAAAAAAAACAACAGGTGGAAAGTCTTGATGGTATGACTAGACATTCCATCCGGGGACTTCGATATTTACCAGGCCTCTTGTAAACATGGGAAACAAGCACATTTGAAATGGGGGTGTTTGGGAAAAACAAATCAATTTGGAATGCAGTGGCAACGCAGGCGAAACATTGCTGAAATTGCTTTATGATGGAATATGACCTTCTGAACCACAGGAAACCAAACTGAAGGGAAACCAAAACTGATGAATCTGCAATGCAGTGTTTGTGTGGGTCAGAAGCTCGAACCTCCCTGACAGATAATCAGGTAAACTGAATTCTGAAACACAATTTAAATTCCAAACACATCACACCTGTTCACGCACCAGTTAGGAGGTGTGCCTCTGTGTGTGTGTGTGTGTGTGTGTGTGTGTGTGTGTGTGTGTGTGTGTGTGTCTGTGTCTGTAGAGCAAGTTGAAAGGGCTTACATAATCACACACTCACCAAATAAATACTGATGTTCTTTGCATTTTTCGATGGTGGACTCATTACATAGCAAGTAGGGCTGGGCGATGTGGCCTAAGAAAAAAATTCCTGATTTCGTCACAAAAAAATCAGATTTACGATTTAAATTGTTGTTTTTGGAGGGTGTGCTTGTGCTGCCATGGTCTCTTCATTTGATTTCGTAGGGCACAATATCTCTCCCACTCGGCAGCATGCCTCTGTTTGAGGTGCTGCATTAAATTGGTCATACTGCTACCTTTGCTAGCAACAGACTTCAAACACACTTTGCAGCGGGGTGTTGTTTGTTCTGCATCTGACGCCACAAAACCGAACCAATTCCAAATTGCGGATAACACTGCAAATGCCTTTCATGGGAACGAGTTCTTCCCTGCTCGCTGCCATGTTATTTGTGTATAGCTCTAATATGCAGTGGGGTGCCAGGATGTTTTCATACGGGTTGCCAGGAAGGGGTCAGAAACCAGTCTGGGGTGGCACAGAAATCTTCATTATTTCAATAACAAAATGTGATTACCTATAAAGTATTGGACTTTTTTAGTGCCTAAAACACAACTAGGGCTGTGCGATATGGACAAAAAATATATATCACGATTTTTTGATTTTTTTTTCGATTCGATTTTAATCACGATTTTGACAAACAGACATGCTTTATCTTACACATCTTGTTTTTGCACATCTTACTTGTCTTGCACATCTTGTTTTGCACTTTTCTTTATTCTATTACACATTTTACTCTTTATTTCTTTTTTTTACCTATATATATGCTCTTGTGTGGTGTTACTTTTATATAATTTTTATTCTTTGCACTGTCCACTGAGCGGACCTGATTTGATCTACATTTCACTTTTGATTATACCCTGTATAATTTATCATGTGACAAATAAAGAAACCTTGACCTTTACAGTTATAAATGCATTCTGTGTGAATTTGAAACATATTTCAAAGGAAACCAATTAGACCTTCCCAAAAGTTGCAACATGTCTCTAGAACAGACAAATGGCAAAATACATATATATATATATATATTATATGTATATGTGAGTAATCAAATCCAACAAAACAAGATGCAACCAGAGCATGTGAGCGAATCGGAGCGGTTCAATATTCCGCTGTGTGTGTGTGCGCTCCGCTCAGTCGTTCACTGCCAAAGCAAACGCTCCGCTAATGATCCGCTCACGCTCACCGGTAAACCGATTCCCGCTCAGATCACGCACTCACATTAAATGTCTCCAGTAACGTTAGGCATATTTATTTTTTCCTGTTTATAGTGACATTACTTTGAATAAATGTCTCAATTAAAGCAGTAGTCCGATAAGAAAAGGTTATGTTTCAGAGTGAAATTGTTCATTTAAATTAGGGATGTTAATTAACCTTTCACCAACCGATAATAATTTTGACCCATACAATCAGTTAAACGGTTTAAATTCACTTATTTATTTTTAGTAATTTATCAAAATATTTTAAAAGGTTTGCTGCATGGTTAAAATAAGCTACACGTATAAAAAACATGTTTTTTAGAGAGAGCGAGAGAGAGAAAAAACAAAGTAAGTCGCATTTTATTATTTCATTCAGAAATAGCCCAACACGAATTACAAACATTATAATAAACACTGTAAACATAGCTAGGCAATTTTAGTTCCCCTCACTCCACAACAAATCCTTACAATTAACAGTAGGCTAGAAAATAACAAGAATTTAAAATAAGAAGCTATAACGACAAACCAAAACTAATTATTTTAGGCTAAAACAAAACTGAAACCAATGTTGGGTCTCTCCTTCAACACAAAATCAAATGTTCCCGTATTCGCGGTATTTAAATGCCAAAATATTATTTACCTTTTATTTATTTACCCTTACAATATCCACCTAAAACAAAATGTTTTGCATAACTTCACGGCGGTACGGTGATAATGCTAAACAGCACAGATTTTACTACATATTTAAACAGAGCAGTGTGTTTTTCCATATGTTTGACCGGTTGTTTTTTATAATGATAATGAACAGACTGCATTGTGAAGGTAGAATGCTTAACTGAGCGCATGCGGCGCTGAAGCAATCACTGGATTTATTCCTCTTCTAACAGCGGAAGCAACTACTCTTGGTCATGAAGATAATCGGAATTGTAAAAGGTCTGCTTTTATTTGTGTACATAAACAATAAAAAAATTATCTTTGCTTTTTTGTAAAATAAGAAAAAAAATAGAATGCATCTTTCTGCCGTCTGCTTTATTTCGCGCAGCACAATAATGAACAAACTCTGCATACTCTAGAAAACACTGGGTTCAAAACAACCCAATTTGGGCTGGTAAAAGAGTACATTTGGGGTTAATTTTACCCAGTAAATTTGATTGTTTATTTAACCCATCATTAATGGATGATTTAACTCAGCTAATGGCTTTATTCGTTTCTATTATAATATTCTTTTTTTTTACTTTATGCATGAAATAATATTTACAGATTAACTTAAATCCTCTAAACTTCTGTAAAATACTCCAGACGTGATAACTTCCTTTATTTCTCATTTGCTTGTTTTTATAAGCTATAAGCCTACACATTGCCTATTTAATCTCGTTTAACAAACATTAGAAGTAAAGATTAAACATTAAACCGATGTAATTCACGAGTAAATGGACCACTCTGTAATTGTGCTTCCACCGTAACGGCGCTGGCTCTCGCGCCGAGCTGGAGTCGTGTTCGGCGGGGACTGATCACGGATCAAGACCGCCGCCCTGTGCTTCACTCATGGACAAAATGTACTGCGATTGCCTTCATAACCTGCTCAACAACAAACAGTCAACAGCTCCGAGGACATGTTTTAACATCCAAAGTATTTGTGTTCTGTATCTTTATAAATATAATCGTTTATTTTATGCAAAGCATCAGACTCTTTAAGCAATAAGACCGACGCGACGCGAGTGACGTTCGTTTAGTGATTCACACCGCGAATGTTGCTCTGCATAGATTTAAACAATATACTGACAGAAACAATTTTATAAATAAAATAAAATGTACACAAACTACCCAAACACTGAACAAATAACCCCAAAAAATGACCCAAAAGGCTGAACCCAGCATCTAGGTGAATTAAGTTGTTCTCTGCCAGAAGAGCTGCAGGTGTGTAATATGATATGATCAGGTGAATCCTCGTTCTGTTGTTTGCTGATTTTTGCACATGTGAAATTAATCCCTGAAAAACAGATGCTAGTATTTTTAACGGGTCACAGACACTTATACTTTTTAATTTAATTCAGTTCTATTTGTCGGTTAACGGTTAGGAAAAATTACCGAAATGAACATCCCTAATTTAAATGTATAAAATTTTAAATCTTAATTTAAAAACGTGTCTTGTTTTGAAGCCACTTGGAACATTTGCGTAAAAAATTAAATAACTGAAAAAGTATACGTTTCCATTAAAACAACGCTTCATATTCAAAACACACACAATATGAAAAGCAGATATAGAATTTCACAAAATACTTATCAGGCCCATGAAAGCACACACAAGATGAAATGCACTTGACAAATAATTATTTCGTGGCGTAAATAAAATAAACACTTTCTAAAATTAAAAATAGACCAAAACTGCGGGGAAATACCGTCTATTAAAACGTGTCAATCTTCACAGGATTTTAGAATTTGCTTTTAGAAACATTAGCTTAGACAAACATTGCTTAGCCTATTCCACAGATTCTGGAATTAACAAATTACCAAAGGGCATTTTGGGCTGAGCGAGCGGCGCTGAGCGTATGAGCGAGCGGAGCGGGATCTTCAGAAAGACGCTCTCCCTCTGAAGGAAACATGATCGCTACTCCCCGCTGTGTGCTCTGCATGCAACATGCATTTTTTTGGCCACCAAGTCCTTATCCTGTTCTGAACTCATCTTCCCTGTTTCTTTAGCATACTATCTGTCTGTATGCCCGGTCTGTTCTGCTGCATTCTGATTGGTTCGGATAGCATACTGCATGAGGTTGGGGCAGGGGCGCAGAAAAAAAAAAAATCGAGCTATAAAGCGATTTAGAAATCGCGCAATCTCAAATCGCGATTTTATTTCGATTTCGATTAATCGCACAGCCCTAAACACAACTGAATAAAATTTATTTCAACTGAATTGTAACTGAAATATTTGTGAATAAATCAAGCAATACTGAGATATGACAACTTGTGTATTATTCCCCACCTCCAGGTATTTTAATAAAGGGGCTCACTATTAATAATAATTAGTTACATTTATATAGCACTTTTCTAGGCACTCAAAGCGCTTTACATAGAAGGGAGTATCTCCTCATCCTCCACCGGTGTGCAGCATCCACCTGGATGATGCGACGGCAGCCATAGTGCGCCAGAACACACACCACACACCAGCTTATTGGTGTAGAGACAGTGACAGGATGATTAGGAGGCCATGATGGTCAGAGGCCAGTGGGCGAATTTGGCCAGTATGCCGGGGTTACACCCCTACTCTTTTTCGAAGGACATCCTGGGATTTTTAATGACCACAGAGAGTCAGGACCTCAGTTTAACGTCTCATTCGAAGGATGGATTGCTCTGTCAGGTTGGTTCTGGTTCCCAAAACCCCCAAAAGCTTGTTCTCCATCATTGCATACTTATTGATGAGACATGCAGATAGTGATAAGAAATGGTTAATAAAAAATGAAAAATATATTTTAAAAAAAGGACGGAAGTCCACAGGACTTAAATGCCAGAATGTAAAATGAGTTATTTTACGCATTTAAATGGTTTCATTTTCATTTGTACTTTACAAAAAAAGTGCATGTTTTCTATTTTAAGTGCACTGTGTTCATATCTACTTGTGCATTAAATAATACAAAAAAAACCCATCAGCTTATTATATTGTTTATATTGTGATCTCGAATTGCACAACATTTTTAGGCCATGATGCAATTGAGAGATGTTCTTTAATGTGATGCTATACATACATGAATGCACTAATCACCTTTTTGGTCATTTTAATGACTTAACTGATGACAGAACTACATTGTATGCTCATAGTTTATTGTGGGCATCATTTATGATGGAGCAATATAGAGCGTGAGCCTTATATTCACATAAAGTTGAAGAGTGTGCGCCATGAGCACGGTAAAACATCAGTCAGTCCAGGAAAGTTTGTTTTACTGACATTTAGCCTTACATCTCATCAGACCACAGTTCACTGTTGTTATACTGAAGCTTATTTGGCACATGTTCCTTTTCACACTCGTTTGACTCACGCCTGGCGCTGAGGCGAAGTTGAAGTGCGTGTCTGAAAAGTATCCCGTTTGATATGGTTTTAAAGTGATACGGCATTTCCGCGTCTAAATAAATGCACTTCTTGTCAAGGGGACAAAAAGGGAGGGCTGAGCCCATTAGGAATTACGGGAGCTTTCCTCACAATTCCTTGTATTGTCTGTACGGAGCAGCACTAGGATGGATTAAAAATATTTTTTTTTACCTGATGATAATCAGTGGAAATCATTTTGTTATCCTTTTACTCCTAAATTAAAAGCAAACTGCTCAATGCGGCACGGGAGGAGATTTTGCCATTCTAAACCCCTCAGGGTGCCCGACACAAAAGTGAAGTCACAGCTACCCAAGCCCATTGTCAGATGACAGAATATTAAAGGGAACAATATTGACATTTTCCATTATCTTGATAGGCCTAAAGTGCACTGACATAAGAAGTCTGCTTTAGGCCGATTATAAAGCTCTGTAGGAGATGTTTACAGTAAGCGGTGCTGCTTTTAATAGTATTTCTATATAAACATGTGCTAGACAAATGCATGACCTTAACTCCGTGTCTTGAACTTGAGACCTTGCCCTCTTTTCTATTCATCAGCACTGCAACTCCTCAGTTATTATTACTACTGCATACCATAGTAACTATTTTGCATATTGTGTTTTTAAGAGCAAAAACATGTTTTGTCTGATCATGCCCTTTCACCTATCACTGGAGTAAAAAAGAAAAGTGAGACTGGACAGACAGTGAAATTAATGTGCTTCTCATCCATGTGGATGAAGAAAATAGTGCAGCATTTAAATATAACTTCTGAGGAATAAAATCACAGAATTTACCAGAATTTTGTTACTAAATTGTGAACATAATTTACTGGTAAAAAGACGGAATACCATTGTTTGTGTGAACAGCATATTTGTGTATTAACTGGAAAAGTTAATTGGGTAATTTTATGGTAATTTACAATGTGAAAAAGTGGCTAATGTGATGTAAAGTATTTTTTAATTTAATTAAGGACATGGAAAAAAAATTGAATCTTAAAATATTTCTAAAAAAAATATTTTTCTTATCTTTCTATTGTCCCAGGTTACATTTATATTTAATTATGAATAACATTTACAGTGTGGTCTCAGACTTTTGGCCCCCTTAGTATGGATTAGTGTTCTGGATTAAAATATGAAATGCTTTCATTTTGTCATATTGCAGAGATTTAATTAATCCATAATGTATAACCTGGAAAAACAATCTACTGTATGACAATGATCAATTCAATAATGTTTCTTTGCTAAATTAACAAAAGAACACATGAAACGTTAGTACGCTAGCTCCAATTGTACAATAAGCATCGTGATCCTACAATTGCACAGTTTTTGCTAGTTTACACAGGTTCTCTCCATCAGCAATATACAGGCCTACAGGACTTTCTCCAGACAGAATGCAACTGCGTTTATCTCCTTTATAGCAGAAATTTTCTTGATTCTCTTAAGAGAACCGTGCCTCAAAACACACACACTCTCATAGTTTTGCAAAATACACAGACACAAATTACAGATAAAACATTAAGAATAAATTATACATTTTGAGTTTGGATATGTAAGAGCATCTTCAATCATCCACTAAGGGAGTAAATATATATGAATATCACAATTAGCACCGTATCATTGATACTAAACTTTTTTTACAAACAAAGACAGAACAAGATGTTGAAGTCCATTTCCAAATGAGAAACTCAAGCAGTGCTTTAATCAAGAGGATTCAGTTAATGTCTCTCCGTGGCATTTGCAATAGAAGCACTAAAGCTGAATGCATTAAAAATGTACAAGACGTGCCCTGTAAGATATAGCTTGCAACAAAGAAGCCTTAAAATACAGTTTTAATATCTATGCTAATGATAAAACCGTCCTCTACAGTGAAAAAGGAAGGAACAAATGGTGGAAAATGAGATGGTCATGAAAGTTTTGCCAGCTAGATCGACGGGGATCAACATATTGAACAGTTTTTCACAGCTGCAATTAAAGTTTAGAATGCATTATGAATTACGAATGATATGAGTGATGGTTTCGCATTAATAATTGAGGCGAAATTATACATTAATAAAAGCATGTCATCATATACTGAGTCATTTGACTTGGCTACAACTCCTCTCAGAAACACAATTTATCATTCTGTGCCTTTGGATATGATGAATATGTACCAGGATGCAAATCAGCAATTTGACACATTCTAAAGCATACTTTTTATGAGGTAAGCAGCATGTTTAGACTGAGCTACTCTGCAACGAGTGTTTTTTTTACGAGAAATAAACAATGTCCAACAATGAATGTACACTCATCTGTCCAGCCCTAGTGAATTAATAATGATATTGCTAATAATTGTATTAATACAAGTACTACATAAAATATCTACCATCAAATCTACCATCTACCATCAAATTTTCACAATAACACCACATCCTCCTTATTTTACATGACACACAGTACTAATTTATTATTAGTCATTATAATCATTATAGTACATATAAGCAACAAATTAGCAAATATTGAAATCAATGACTGTTACTTTTCAGTAAAATTCCATGCCATAAGCAAAATAAATAAATAAAATGATAAAATAAATAAAATATTGAATCGCTGTCAATGAAGAACGATGCTTTGTACTTCCAAATTGTGCAGTTACAATATCTATTAGCAGGGACTGATGGGTCATGCTAACCTTGAACCCTTAGCTCCTTCCAAGGTTTCTTCCTCATGTACTTGAGAGTTATTCACGATTTCACACTTGCATCTACTAGCACGATAAACGTAATGCGTATTTGGCGTGTATGGTAATACGTTGTAGGCGTGCTGTCCTGGGAGAGGGCTCCTAGCCGGGAATGGCCCGAACCCAGTGAACCCCCAAAAACAATATAATGTAGGACAGCTGCCAGACTAAGATTCCCCCCCAAATACGCGTTTGAGATCTGGTGGGAGCTAGTTCCGAGGAGTAACTTGTGTGGCAGGCCGGGGGGGTCTACATGCTCTCAGGGAGCGGTTTGGCATGCATGAGTGGGCCCCACCGACCGCCGGAGTAAACTTCGTGGTTTTGGGGTGACCGGTCGGGGCGGGCTCAACCGAGGCCCAGCGATGGCTCACCGCATTGGGACGGGTGAGCCCTGCCAGCCGATGGAGGAGCAGCGTGGTTGGAGCCCTGGCCAGGAGGACCCGAGATGGGTCCTATCGGCTAGGCAGATAAAAAGAGTTTGGGACGCCCGACAAGGAGGCTCTCACAACATCCGACGGGAGATCGAGACTCACGGCATCGAATGGATGAGCGTCGCATGCGGACGGCAAGCATAGGAGCCCACCGGAGGCCGCGCCAACGTCTTGACATGAGACCATGCTACGCTGCCAGACGGATAGTCTTCGGCGAGTAGGGAGAAGAGAAACCCGGAACTGGGAGGCTCTCGCAGCATTCGATGGGAGATTGAGACTTAGGACATCGGACGGGTAAGCCTCGCCAGGCGGGGAAAAGGTTTGAGGATAGCAGAGACAGTTGAATGGTGTTCGGCGGGCGGGCGAGGACCGCAGCGATAGCTTAGGCCTCGCGCCCGTCGGACGGAAAAATAGGTGGGTGACTGAGACCAACGACGCGAACTCTACGGTGAGGCCAATACTCACTGAGTTTAGCGGGTTAATCTCGTCTGACCAAGGGGAAGCGGTAAGACGTCTTGCTGCGAGGCTCACGGCCGTAGCCAACGGGGCACCATACCCGCTGTGTTGGACGGGTAAGTGTCGCCAGCGTGGGACTAGAAAAGGCAAGGTTGTCTGGCGGGAGCACCGGGCGTCCGGCGGGAGATCAAGACTCACCGCGTCGGACAGGTGAAGACGGAAAGGTAAAGTTTTGGTCGGGATGCTTAGCCGACATCCAACTGGTGGGCGTGCCCGCCTGTTTGATGGGTTACCGCTGACGGGAGGAAAAGGTGAGGTTGTCCAGCCGGGAGGTTCTTGCGGCATCTGGCGTGAGATTGATACTTGTGAGCTGGGTGGTCGAACCTCGCCGGTGGTGGACTGAAAGCTAAGATTGCCAAAACGGCCGGGTATGTCGCGTTCGACGGGGTTCGATATTTTTGGTGCGAGCAGACGGAAGAGCGTTTGTCTGGCCGGGAGCACCTCGCCGGCGTCCAACGGGAGATTGAGACTCCCGTGTTGGACAGGTAAAGACAGGAAAATAAGATTGTCTGGCCGGGAGCACCTCGCCGGCGTCCAATGGGAGATCAAGACTCGCTGCGTTGGACAGGTAAAGACAAAGTAGCAAGATAGTCTGGCCGGGAGCACCGCGGCGTCCAACGGAGATCAAGACTCGCTGTTGGACAGGTAAAGACATAAAATGTAAGATGTGTGGCAGGTTTCGCCGACATCCGACGGGAGGAAAATACTCGCGGTCTGGATGGGTAAGTCTCGCCGGCCGTGGAGTGGAAAAGGTAATGTTGTCTGGCCGGGAGGCACTCGCCGGCGTCCAACGGGAGATCAAGACTCACTGTCGGACAGGTAAAGACAGAAAGGTAAAGCTGGGTGGCCGGAAGGCACTCGCCGTGACCTGACTGCAGATGGCAGCTCGCAGCCTGGATGGGTGAGACTCTCCGGCCGCAGGATGGAAAAGGCAAGTTTTTTTGCTGGGAGGCTCTGTCGTAAGTGATGGTCCGCGGTGTCAGCAGGGGGAGCCTCGCCAAGCGTGTGATTTGAAGGAAGTAAAAGCCACGAAAGCTACCACCGATTTTTATGAAACAAGAGTTTGGTGGGCTGATTTAATTTGAGACTGGTCCGTTCTGATGTAGCTTTGGAAAGCTTGGATCTGGTGTTTAGTGAGGCCTTTTTGGGCCGCTGACGTTGCTGCCCCGATGCGAAAAGAGTGGCTGGAAAAATTCCTTGCTGAGATGCCTGCTGATAGCAGGACCGCTTTTAGATGTTTTTTGGAACCAGGTGAGACTGGCTGGTTTCCCGGCATGGTCTAAAAATAAGGGTTCGAGGGGGGATTTAGCTTGGAAAATTCTGAGGCGGAGATACTCGAGCTTTGGTAAGGTTGGAGAGGCGAAGGAATATTGAAAATGTAAACAAGTTACCTTTCTTGACTTGGTCTGTCTTACTTTGTTTGATCAAAAAGGAGATAGTTTTGCTATCGAGGATGGTTAGGTCCGAGATGGTGGGGTTAGTGGCTGGGTCAAATTTGGAGGAGATGGCTAGCTCGGAGCATCTCAAAACCCAAAATGAACATGGTGTCGAGTGTACGGGCTGTATTGGGGGTCTGGTAACCTGTGCGGAGGGTGTGGATGCACTTGGTGAGGATGTCTAAGGTAATGGGTAGCCTGAACGAGTAGGTCGGGTTCGCTGAATTCCTCTTATCAACATGAACATGGCAGTTTGAGAATTGCTAATATCGGGTGACGGAGCGCCGTACAACAGCTTGTGGAAGAATTGGATACCGCTTATGTAACCTTTGATGGAGCTGACTTGGAGGCATTTAATGCTGTTGAGAAAAGAGATAAAAGAGTTTATTGAGAGTAGAGAAAATTCAGGGAACGGAATATTATGAGAGAGATGGAACGACTTTGAAGCATTTCCATGCTGTCACGTATGTTTGTTTGTGTTCTGGGGGAGACAGCCTGGAGGATGGTGTCGAGTGATTTGTCCAGGAGGGGTTTTAGCGGGTGGCTTATGGAAATATTAATTCTGAATATGGAGGTACTGGGGTTGGGAATTTGTCCGCCTCTGGAGCCAACTTCCTGAATTCCAGCTAAAATCGGGGCTCTGTGGCAATGGCATTTGCTGGGACGGTCATTGGTGTAGCGGTGAACGAGTATTGCAGTTTTGCTTGGAGGAGAGTGTTGTAAGCGGCGGAGGTGCTGTATTTTGCGCCCGGTGTCTACCTGGGTTATCGACCCTGAGCTGAGAGGGTAGGCTGAGGATTGGGTTGGGAGGCCACTGATGTGCTAACTTGGGCTATGGGCTCTGGCCGGGTTGTGGGCTACGTAAGCCGCCACAGCGCCGGGCTCTGGGCAGAAGGGGGTGGGCTGTTGAGCCGGAACTGGAGGTGGCCAGAAGCCTGTTTAAGTTATGGGCACCGGTATTGCTGACTGGAAAGCCGTACTGGACGGCTGAGCTGCAGCCGGACCCTCTGCGGGCCTTGCATCTGCGAAATCGGGGGCGTGGCCTTGGTCTCTGGTCGTGAACCCTCGTTTAATTTGCGCCGCCTATAGGGGAAAGCTGAACAGGTTATTTCAGGATGAATACGGCTTAACTCGATGGAGAATTTGGCAAATGGCTACTTTGATGTCCATATTCAAGGATTGTTGCAGCGCTTCTGTCATGGAGAAATGACCAAGTCTCTCTCAAACGTTTCTGAGAATTTCGGAATCAATTATGGGCTTAGATTTTAACCAGATGAGTGATGACGCCGAGTTGCTTTAGAAACACCCATATGCTGCTTGCTTCCAATTCCTCACGTGCATGCGTCACTTGAACCTTCTGTAAAATAATCTTTCATAAGGTTTGGAAAGGTTGGAGCAAGTTACAAGGAGATTCGCTAGCTTCATTGCGTCAGGAGCGCTGAGAGAGAAAATCACGTTCTTATTTGATGTACACTTGAAGTGTGCGGTCTCGCCAGTCTGTGTTTTTCTTACAAATGCTCTGCAGTCATTATGCTTGTGGTTTGGAATGCGGTGGATTTATAAATGTAAGATGTGAACCTCACTATGGAAGGCTGCCTTGGATGAGGGGTAGGAATCTATGTCTGCACCTGCCGGATAGGTGCTCGGATGTTGTATGCCCCTAGCGGTAGCACCGAGGCAACAGCATTTGGTGGGACGAGCAGTGATGTTGCTGTAAAAGAGACTATGGTGATGTTAAATAAAGTAGAGAGCGGAGGCAGTATCACGCTGAACGACGGGCTCTGGATCTTGAAGTGGTAAATTGAAAGCGCAAGAGAGAAAGCAGTACGAAAAAGAGATGTGTGGGTCTGTGTTGTGAGCGAAGGCAGTGTCGCGCTTGCTTTGACTGCCGTAGCTGTAGGCCACAGGAAGGGTAGAATCGTAGCCTGCTCTGCTAATGGAGGTAGCCTCACGCTAGTGTCTGCTACGGGAGCTGGAGGCCACTGTAAAAGAAAAAAGAGGATTATTCATAGCGGAAGGAAAAAGACTGAGATGTGTGGGGCTGTGTTGCAAGCGGAGGCAGTTTCGAGCTTGCGCCTGCGGCTGTAGCTGTAGGCCATGGAAAAATGGTTGTGACACTTAACAAGGGCCGCTGGTGGTCAGTAACAAAGTAGCTTTAGTTCGCTACCGTACTAAGTACATTTTGCTAATACCTGTAGTTTCTGGAGTCGTTTATTTAGTAACTTTACTGCGTTCCAAAGATTGCACTTTTTACTTCGCTACGTATCGTGAAACATACCGTTACTCTTTATAATGTATATAATGTGCTCTGGGACGCAGGAGCAGTGTCTGATTCATGAACAAGCTGATTATTTTTAATGAACCTGTAAAATTGGTTCTCAAATTGCTCCAACGCTTCAGTCGCAAGTTGGAATGATCCGATAGCAGCTGTGCTCGAGTTGACAACTCACTGATTCAAATGATCTGTTTAGAGTGATGTCTCCGGTGAACTGAATTACACAAGAGAGAACTGGGAGATCTTGGAGGTGCGCGCAACTGATGCTGCAAGATAATTTATTACTGTCGAATTTTGATTAATTATGTAACTGAAAATCATATTTGGGTCAAAACTGACAGTTGTTTGGGAACTAAATCTGTTGTGAAGGGGATCTAATTAGCCCTCTGAAATGCATATTCAATCAATGTCAGTGTCTCTATGATTTAGGTCAAACGAACATTAATATAACACAGGTCGAATGAGAATAACTCGTGCTCATATTTACTGTTGGTCCGCGGTGATCAAGTGTGTATTCGAAACGCATTTATCTCATCCAGCTTATCCATCTAAGGAATGCTATGCATGCCAATTAAATGCTGGTACAGATACGGGGTTTAAGTACGTCCGGTGTGTAGTCTGGGCATGGTTGCATAGTGGCATTAAGATCCAATTTCTTCGCGAGGTCTTTTAACGCCTTTTATCAACAAACACCTGCCTTGGATATTTTACCTGGGAATTATTGGCAACATTGGTGGTTGCATGCTAACGGAGGCTGCCTCGCGTTAGCATCTGAAACTAGAGGCTCGGCTGCATACTTGCGCTGCAGCTGGGAGAGCCGCGGTGAAGGCTGAGGTGCCGAAGCAGGAAGCGAGTGAGACTTTGCTGCGGTGAAAACTGGGTCGTGGCCCAGGCTCGTTGAAGGCCTGCTGCTGCGACCTCCGGCGGAGGAGAGCATGTGGCTGGTTGAGCAGAGCGCAGCGGTTGCGATGAAGTCCAGAGCTCGGCAGCCGTGTCTGATGAAAAATAAAAATGAATAAAATAAAAATGAAAATACCCGATCAGGTTGTCCGGAGGTTACGAAAAATCCTCAGCATGGGTCTCGTAGTTTGGACGGAAATGTTGCGTCTGTGATGTAATGGTAAATGGTGCCACCAAATGCTGCTTAACCGTCAACTAGATCTCTTACTAGAGGTAAGACAGCTGTATTTATGTCCCAGGGTTGATTACCTAGATTGTGTACCACCTGTGCTAATTAGCCTGAGTATCTGACGTGCTCCTCCCGAATTTAGTTTATAAACTTCGTTTCTAAACTTAATTTAAGTAAGTTTCTGGCACTGTTGCCATTTGCTTGCTTACCGCAGAGTTTGTAAGGCAGCAATCGTTGTAAAGCGCCTTTGGCACAAATTGCATTGTCAAAAGATCTATACAAATCAATTAAACTAAACTGAATATATCTGAGGACTTGGATATAGCCTTGGATATTTATTTGAAGCACACAATCATCAATGAATGCCTTATACAGCTCTGTGTTTGCATTATGATTTTAATGGAAATGTGGCCTTTGTGGGCAGCTTCCCATGCTTTAGACCACTGCCCGTGGTTATATAAAGATACTAATATCTTCATGTTTCACAACATCTGGACCGCTGGCAAATGATACTTTCCACACACACAAAGTCACTACTTGTAATGTGATTACAATGGTACAAATAGACATTCTTAACCTTTTAAACTACCTGCTCGACCAAATGGTTGAGCACATTTTGAGACTATATTTTATTAAGAGGAGTACCTAACTTAACCAGACAGTAGAGATGACTCAACCAGCTTGAATTAAGGTATTTTATGCTAAAAAAATCCACAAAATGTCACAAAGTCAATCATCAGCACTTGTTACAACACTTCTTATAACATAAAAAAAAAAAAAAATCCTGCCATGTGAACTGTTCTTGTTAAGCATATTTTTTGACATATTACACTGTAAGGAATTTCAGTTCGCAGAATCAAGATTTGAACCCCCTGTGGATGTACAGTCAACCTTCCAATACTTCAAAATGCTTTTCATTGATGAGATGATTCAGCATGTTGCTCATCATACCAACCTGTACTCTGCCCAGGAGATGGGGGATCCAATCAAGACCAGCCCAGAAGAGATTGAAGATTTTCATTCCATGCTATTCTTTATGGGTGTTTTCAAATTTCCATCGCTGGAGGATTACTGACACCATAAGTCACGCTTCAGTGTGATTGCTGATATCATGCCAAGGAAGAGATTCCAGCTGTTACACCATTATATTAATTTCAATGACAATCAGAAGTGTAGTGAGAATCCAGATCGATTTTGCTAAATCCGTCCACTCTTTGAGATGCTTCACAAGCAGTGTCTCCTGATACCATCCACTTACAAGCACAGTGTGGATGAGGTCATGATAGGATATAAAGGCACAAGAGCTGGCACCCTTCGCCAATATATTGGCAATAGACCAGATAAGTGGGGCTTTAAAGTCTTCTGCAGAGCCAGTTCATCTGGCATCATCCATGACCTGCTGCCGTATCAAGGGGCATCCACATTCTTTAATGTCGCCCTCAGTGAGGAGGAGCAGATGCTACCTTTAGGAGCCAAAGTGGACAATACTATGCAAAACTATACAACAGCCATGTCTTTCTGTTGTCTTCTTTGACAATTTTTTTTACAAGCTTTAATGTGGTCCAGACCCTGCAAACCTCCTTGGGTGTCAAGTGCATCGGCACCGTCCGACCAAACCACACTGGTGGAGCTCCTTTGAGGACAGATAAAGAGCTGATTAAGAGAGGGCATGGGTCTTATGACTACAGATCTGCTGAAGGGGTGATTGCAGTAAAATGGGTTGACAATAAATGTGTCAACCTTTTGAGCAATGCCAGTGGGATCATGCCTCTTTCAACTGTCAAACGGTGGTGCAAAGTGTCCAAGGAAAAGATTACAGTCCCGAGTACATCACTCATCCCTGCTTACAATGAGCATATGGGTGGGACATTTTCTAGGTGGGGCATCACATCCAAATAATTTTAGGATAGATCCCGAGATGATTTATCCCAGTATAACAAAAGAAAAAGTATTAAGACATGAAACATTTTAAATAAAGAAAATTATTTTACCAAATTTAAGATTGAGGATGATTCTCACAAAACTATATTTTCTGCAAGTTTTTTTCAAGAAAAATGAAAACAGTTTGTTTTTAATTGTAATGATAATTAAAAATTGATGTATACAGTGCAACAGCAAAATCTGTGAGAAAAATAAATAAATGTTAAATTTGTTTAGACCATTTTCTATACATATATAAATAATTACAAGCTGCAGTACCAAGCAGGACCACATGGAGATGCCAACAGACAACTATCCCAGTCGCCTTAAAGTAATATATATATATATATATGTATATATATATATATATATATATATATAGACACACATATACACACACACGGATCTGTATTCAGAATTATTAAACAGAGCAAAACACAAATAAAAAAAAAGAAAATAAAAACATTATGAATTTGTTGAGTGTGGTGATCTGATGACAGCAGCACAACATGACCAGTGCAAAGTTCCTCTGTCAGAGTGAATGTTGATGACAATACACCATTTTACATAGTAAACTTCTATACAAACATGCTTCTTCAGCAAGTGTCAGCAAAAAGGGTTTTTAATTTATTCAAATCTTGTCTATAAAACAAACCATCTGTGTGCATAACTGCGGGAACGCATTTTGAGCAGGGGGGCTGTGAAATAAAATCGTGGTCATGTGACAAGAGTGATGATCCAAAAGTGCAACTTTTGTTAATAAAAGATTAATTTATTCGTTTAATATAAGCGAGTTTGTCTTTATTGTTGCTGTTTTCATAAAGAAACTAAATAGATAAAACAATGAACCAAAATGTGTTTTAAAAGAGGGAAAATACCTTATACAACGAAAGTAAGCTATATCTGTCTTATTCATTTTGTTAATAAAAGTTAAAAGTTTAATATAGGCCTAAGTTAATTTGTCATTGTAGGCTATAGCCTTTACTATTATTATTAATAATAACAATACTGAGCCAAACTAAGCATTCGTTTGAAGTAAGGGGAAAATCCAAAAACCTTTTATTTGTTACAATGTGGGTATATGTATTAATAAAGGTTAATAAAGGTTTTATGTTTATTATAAGCTACTTTGTCATTGTATTGCTGATGTTGTGTGTGGGTTTTTCTTTTTCATTAAGAGTAATACTGAATCAATCTTAAGCATTAATTTGTTCCAAGAATAGGAAAGATCTAAGGTTAAAGATAAAAATAAGCGCTGCAGATGCGAGAATGCGAGACTGGTTGCTGCTGAGGTAATAGTTGCTCTCGATCTTTCTCTGCTGTATCTTTGCAATGGCTGTAGAAATGGTCGTTAATCCTTGATTTGGGCACGGTGCAGTTAATCATATGATCAAAAATTCATGGAAACAAACGACTTCATAGGTCAGATGAAACGTCTTTCACAATCAATTTGATTCAACTTAATTCATGTTCTACTGTTGCTTATTGTCATCGTAGACTTAAGCTACTTTGTTCAATTAATTTGTATGAATATACAAATGAATAAAATTTGTTATATTTCTTTTCTGTTAGAAAATGCTAATTTATTTATTTTTTAACACTGCACCCCCAGCACCCCCATTTTTTCTTGGGTTACACGCCAGGGGGTGCTGCAGCACCCTCAGCACCCCTACTTCCTGCGGTAATGTCTGTGAGTGCTTTACTTGCAAATGCCAATGTGCTTAACACAATCAACATCATGCCTGCTAAAATGGAGATGTAATACTGATTTATCACAGCATAATCTCAACCAAACAAAAGCAGCACCTTCTCTTGCATAATATATGTCAACACTCAAGTTAAGTGATTAACTTCACATTAAGGGTGGGCGCTATACCGGTATATTTTTAGGCTATTTTTGTACAACCTACATTTTTTCCCTCTGCAACACTTTTCCCTATTGTATTGTAGGCTAAATATTAGCTTAAACTAATTGTATCCTGACGATACGAATAAAAAAAAGGAATACAATTTTTGTACAACATTTTTATTTTCTCTGTGATACTTTTTTTCCTACTGTGTTGGCAACAAAATGTTACAAATGTTGCTGTCAATAAATTCAAGACTCTTGTCAAGATGAATAAAATAACAAAATCTATTTTGTGCAGACTAAACTTTTATTTGGTGGCCTATCTCTCTTTCTTTCAGAAGTGGATATTTAAATGTGAGATTCTGGAAACGAGATCTAAATTAAGTGGAAATGGTCGGGTTGGGAAGAAAATTATTCTAAGCAACTACAGGTGCATCCCCCAATTTTTTTTTTTCGTGGAAAAGTTAATTTATTTCAGTAATTCAACTCAAATTGTGAAACTTGTGTATTAAATCAATTCAATGCACACAGACTGAAGTAGTTTAAGTCTTTGGTTCTTTTAATTGTGATGATTTTGGCTCACATTTAACAAAAACCCACCAATTCAATCAATCTCAACAAATTAGAATATGGTGACATGCAAATCAGCTAATCAACTCAAAACACCTGCAAATGTTTCCTGAGCCTTCAAAATGGTCTCTCAGTTTGGTTCACTAGGCTACACAATCATGAGGAAGACTGCTGATCTGACAGTTGTCCAGAAGACAATCATTGACACCCTTCACAAGGAGGGTAAGCCACAAACATTCATTGCCAAAGAAGCTGGCTGTTCACAGAGTGCTGTATCCAAGCATGTTAACAGAAAGTTGAGTGGAAGGAAAAAGTGTTGAAGAAAAAGATGCACAACTAACCGAGAGAACTGCAGCCTTATGAGGATTGTCAAGCAAAATCGATTCAAGAATTTGGGTGAACTTCACAAGGAATGGACTGAAGCTGGGGTCAAGGCATCAAGAGCCACCACACACAGACGTGTCAAGGAATTTGGCTACAGTTGTTGTCAGAGGCGTCTTACCTGGGCTAAGGAGAAGAAGAACTGGACTGTTGACCAGTGGTCCAAAGTCCTCTTTTCAGATGAGAGCAAGTTTTGTATTTAATTTGGAAACCAAGGTCCTAGAGTCTGGAGGAAGGGTGGAGAAGCTCATAGCCCAAGTTGCTTGAAGTCCAGTGTTAAGTTTCCACAGTCTGATGATGCAATGTCATCTGATGGTGTTGGTCTATTGTGTTTTTGAAAACCAACGTCACTGCACCTATTTACCAAGAAATTTTGGAGCACTTCATGCTTCCTTCTGCTGACCAGCTTTTTAAAGATGCTGATTTCATTTTCCAGCAGGAGTTGGCACCTGCCCACACTGCCAAAAGCACCAAAAGTCGGTTAAATGACCATGGTGTTGGTGTGCTTGACTGGCCAGCAAACTCACCAGACCTGAACCCCATAGCGAATCTATGGGGTATTGTCAAGAGAAAAATTAGAAACAAGAGACCAAAAAATGCAGAAGAGCTGAAGGCCACAGTCAAAGAAACCTGGACTTCCATACCATACCATACATAGTTATGAAATATTATAATTTGTTGATGAACGAATGACTCGGAAAACTCGAGAGATGAACTAATCAATTCTCTTTCCGGCTCATACTGCATTAGTCACGTGATGAACGAACGACTTGAAAAACCCGAAGACTCGAAACACGTGAACTAATTCCTGTACAGAACCTATAGGATGTTGCGCATGCGCGACTGAAAGAATCACTCTCCGAGACAACTCATTCAAGAACGACCCATCACTTAAACATAAACAAACACTGCAAAGACGACTGATGCCGATGTTGACATCGCGACCACACTTTTAGCCAATAGCTAGGGATCAGCAGACAGACTCGATGATTCATGAGCGACGGGTTTTTAGAGCGATAACGGATCTGATTTTGAATTTGACCATAATGCCTATATATAAGTTCGATGGTAAAGAGTGGAGAGTGTTTTAACTCTCAAAACGGGAATTACATCTGCTGAGGGAGATGGCATGAAGGCTATATCGCTGCAATTCCAAAATCAGAGCACAGTTAAATTATTTAATCAAAATCTATTTATATATATACAATCGTGTCTTTTATCTTTTAAACAGTCCAGATTGGTATATCCTTTAAAAAAGATGATGGACTTGTTAGTTTTGACTGTGCAAAATTCTATATTATGTTCAGTATGAACTTCACAAAAGACTTACTGTAGTTCTGTGTGAAATTATAGCGCAACAAGAAAGTAAGAGCATTATTGTAGTAGTCATTTTTTTATTGTCGGATTATCATACAGAATGACACAGTTTTGACTGTCATGGTGTGTGCATGAATGAGTGTGAAATACCTTATGTTGCTTATTCTGATCACTTACATTGGGCACTTTTTTGCATTTAAATTCTGACTGTTGACATTGAAAACGATGCATGCGTTTTTCGAGGTTATCGGTTAATTTTTTTTATTGCCGTTTTAACAGTGTATGCTTGCATATTTTTATAATATTTGGTAGTTCTTTTTAATGTGTTTGACCCAATTTGATCCATGGGAAATTTATCTAGCATTATATTTATATTATTTTGTCATCATTATTCCGTTATAAGGAGATAAATATGACTCTTATCAACCTTTATTTACATTCTATCACATTGTTTTGACAGTTACATTTTTGTGCGGGTTTTTGTGAGCTTTTGGGCTGGAAATCGTCCATCCAATCGGGCAACACTCTCAATGCAGTGTGTAGCTACTACTGCTTTACAAAACCATATCAGAGATGACCGAGAAAACTGAGACAATCTATACAAGCTCGAAAAAAGTTTGCTCACCAGTGTAGGAGTTTTTTTTGTAAATAGAAAAATGTGTTAGACATCCCAGTCTGCAGGAAGTTACGGTTATTTTTGTGTGCTTTTGTACAGTTATGGTTGCAAGCTCTCTATCTACCTACACTCATATTTCAGTGTGATTCATTGGCTAAAAAAAGAGAAAATACTAAATAAACAGAGTTAAAGATTAATCTTTAAAGAGTTTTTATAGGACACTATAATATTGCTATTGTGAATTATTTTGGCCATGTATTGAAAATCAGATATTGTGTCAGGCCAAATCGATGTGACAAGCAAATTAGCGAAAAAAATATAACTTTTTGTGTAAGTGCCCAGTGCCACCTCCGCAAGAATCATGTCATCCAAACATAGATCTGCCACTGGATGTGCTAACTTTGTTTGGACGTGATCCTTGATCTCCAGGACTGATTCGTTTCCTTGCACTGGACAATGCAACACAAAAAGAGAATTGTGGGGACACAACCTCCTGGTTGAGGGCAGAACATTATAAATAAATACATTTGACCACAAACAGCCATGATAAATGCAGTTATTATTTTTTTCAATTAATGTGAAAAATGGCTGGTGACCCCCTCATGACAAGAGAAAAGTGTAGAGTCACTAGCAAACCTCCGAAAGTTCTCCATTATTATAATTGCCATTTTGTTTATGCCCCTGTCTTGTGACATGCATGGCTAAGTTCCAATTGATGTCGCTTCAGCCCACTCAGTCTACGTCTGATGAATGCTTTATTGCCGAGGAGTCACTTACTGACGCCGGTGAGCAAGATACACTGAGAGATACAATCAAGAAACCCTGAAACATGACAATAGCAGCACTAAATCACTCCAAATTCTCTCTGCAGGAGCCAGCCAAGCTGAATTGTGAAAGCAACTGTGAAAGAAGTTTGGCGTGGCAAACCGCTCCTGTCCTGGAGTTTATTAGCTCTATGAACCAAAATGTGACCCTCTGCACGGCAACATGACTCTTTGTGTGTTTCCAGGGAACCAATTACTCTAATTACCAATCAGCCTCGACTTAGCCAACCAAAGAAAGTGACCATGGTCCTATTGGAGCAAACGGAAGCTCATGTCATCACTCTAACCCTCATTTCACCCTGCATGACTTTCTTAAAAAGTTGTGCTACTAATTATATATTGCACTTTTTATTTTGTATTATTAAAATAATTGTAATATTGTTTATTTTTTCAACATTATTGTGACAGCCTTATTCTTCATTCACTTACATTATATTAAAAAGAAACTGAATTCTTCCAAAAATTCTTTTTTGTCTTTCACTGAGCAATACAGTCGTACAAGCTTAAATAGACATGAGGGAGAGTAAATAATGACAGACGTTTCATTTTTAGGTGAACTGCCCCTTTAAACCATGCACTGTTTGAACCCCTCTGATTTATCCCACATAAAAACAGGGTCATCATTAAAGGCATTTCTGTCATTGGGCTAACAGTCAAAGTGAACACATCAGCATTACCTTTCTTTAGAATCAGAAATATGTCCATGTGGTGTGCCATTTGGTAATGAATCAAGAGAATACAAGTTTAAATGAATGAAAACAGCTGACAACGTACCAACACACCTTGGCAGAGGTGCGCTCCACATGCGCCGACCCCCTCCCAGGCAAATTATTTCTAGTGCTCCCTCCAGGCGGTACCCCATATTGCAGGAGAAGGTAAGCCTATCTCCGATGCCAAAGCTGTAACCGTTACAGCGCCCAAAATGCGGCACTCCTGGATCCTCGCATGGCTCCAGGTTGTATTCTGGGCGAAACAGAATTTGAAAGATAACATTAAAATACATATTTATTAAGGATTGGGGTAAACATAATGAACATGAAAAGATGAAATCATTTTTGTTGTTTTTGTACTTCTTGTTGAGATATTAATTATGCTTCAATTTTTTTTAATACATTTTCTTTTCTTTTTTATAATTTTCTTAAATTTTTATTTTTCATGCATTCTTTTTTAATATTATTTTAAATTAATTAAAATATATATTTTTAAAATATAAATGCTTTTTTATTTAATTCACCATTGGTAGTTTTATCACAAATCATTAGTTTTACAATATTTATTTATTGTTCACACAATAGATAAGAAAATAGCCTGATTCTTTAAATACTGTGAGAGGACTCAACTATCGTCCCCGTGCCCTTCAGAGGGTCAATTCTCAGGATATCCCTCACCTGAAAATGTGATGTTGAAACCTTCGTAGGAGATGGAGAAATCAGATATGAAGCGGAGCTGGGCCTTGAAGTTGCCATAGAGCCCTGCGTTGCTGGGCGAGGGCAGTTCTGCGCCTGTGAGGCGGGCGAGAGGCTGAACAAAACTCCCATTCTCAGTGATGAGCAGGTAGTCATGATGATCCTCCAGGTGGAATGTGTTAAAGGTGAACTGAACGCCTATTGGAGAAACAAGAGCAATGTTGGTACAAATTAACCAACTAATAATGTAGTTCAAGGTTTTGGTCAACCTCTGACATTCACTGTCTGGTGGAGCTTGGAGAAGGAAGAAAAATCTGACAAAAAAGAAAAGAATAAAAGGAATGATCAAGTATTTAGGGTCTACTTCATTATATAAGGCAAACTGGACTTGTGGGCCCCTCTAAGGGTATAGCCCACTCATTAGACCCATGAGAAGGGAGGCCCATGCATTAAAACTTTTTTTCTCGGGCTCTGTGAATTTAAGCAACGGCCCTTGGCTGAGGTCAAGTAGAACAAAGAAAATTTTGATACTGAAACTTTTCTGCATTTATGTCAGAAAGAGAAAAGTGTATTTTTAGTTCCAAGTTATCTGTCCACTAAACATAATGGCCTTCAAAATTGATATGCATTAGCAGCAATGGGAAATTAAAATTCAACAGAACTTTCATTATTCTGAATTAAAAGGTTGTATAATGATATTTCAGAGCAGGGTATGGACAAGTACTTAAATCTGTATTCATGACAGTTTCTACCTACAGCTGGCTTTAGCTAGACTACGTGCATTTCGTCCAGCCATCAATTTGTATATTATTCTTCAGCATTTGGCCTGTTAAAATTAATGTTTATAATATATACATTAATTATAATATAACTTTCAATAAGTGGGTTACAGACTGCAGGTAAGGTATATCAATTGCTGCTTTACCTTTGCCATGGCTGACCTCCACAGTCCAAGTGCAGTTAAGGGAGCTTGGGTAGACCTCAGGGTATCCCGGGGACAGGATGGTGCCTCCAGGTCCTCGAACATCACCCCCGCAGAGTGCTAAAGGCAGAGCGATGAAGGTTATTTAAACATACCTTTCACTTACAGTAAATTTAATGTATGCAAATGGACCTTTATAAGAATAAAGGATTTCACTCTTCTATTAGCCCATATATCAGAATCAGAATGAGTTTTATTGGCCAGGTATGTTTACACATACGAGAAATTTGTTATAGTGACAGAAGCTCGACAGTGCAACAGAATGACAGTGACAGGACAGGACACATCAGAACAATACACAAATACACAAATAGGAAATACTGGGCTTATCAATTAAAATGTCAAAGGTGAATTAACATTTATATCTTAGTTCCTTGTGATTTAAACTTCTAAGCACTTTCATAGCAACTACAGTATTGTTCAAAATTTGTAGGTCAGTATTTCATTTTTTTATCTTAAAACAATTATTTTGTTCCTTTCCGAAGGGAACTCTACACTGTGTCCTCTTTCGAGGGTCGCTTTGGGAACGCCTCCAGCGTGACCGGTTACCTGAAGCATGATTACAAACACCCAATGCACTTGACATTGGCAGGTGGACCTATGACGCAAGCTAATGAGCGTCTGCGAGCATAAAAGGGCACCTGTGGAACACATCATCCTCTTTTTTCCTTCAGGGGACCTTGTTTCTGAAGTGTGAGTAGAAATATGTCTGTTGAGAAGCGCTTTAGGAGGTGTGTCGATCCGTGTCAGCGTTGTCTGACACTAGATGACACACACGATCTATGCGTTATGTGTTTGGGCGAAGAGCACGCGCGCTCTGTTCTCGAGGGAATGGAGTGCATTCATTGTGAGCCTTTCTTCTGTGGGAAAAAGCTCCGCTCTCGGTTGTCCCTTTTTCTGGCGAGAATTGGGGCGATCATCTGCCCCCCGCCGCTCGGGTCCAGCCGCTGCTGAGGCAGTGAAGAGACTGAGTTCGCGGCGATCGCAGATGAAGCTTGCGAAGGAGTTTTGAGAGAGAGGAATTTTTCATCTCGCGCTCGACAGCGGCTGACGAGAGTGAACTGCGGGAGGAAGATGTATTGTCTGTTACATCTTCTGATCTAGCAGGAACTGCTTTGCTGGCTCATGGTGTGCTTCCCGCAATGTAGAGCTGCTGGAGGTTATGAAGCGTGCGCTTCTGCTAGGTAAACCTACAGTGGATGCACGGAAAAGGGGGAGTGGCTCGCAGTAGACTTGATGAGCGATCTCTCTCTGGCATAACCTCCCAGCTCCCGCGAGCCTCCCATTCCTTCTCCAGATATTCATAGTAAGATCGTAAACCATATTCAGCCCGCATCCATCGGTATAAACATTGTTAATTATGCTGACATCGAAGGGAGGCGCGAGCGCGGATATGCATCGATGCCCCCTAGGGGCGCTTGCGAGCTTAAAAAAATTAAATAAAAATGTAACCTGGATCGAGTGTTGTTAGGCTTCCTCTCGTTTAAGAGAGTCATTCTGCTGAAGCCTCCGCTCTCCAGAGCTCCGCTTAGATCGCACTATTGGTGTGTAGGATCTATTGTGAGCCTTGCTAGCTTTCTCTAGCGCTGAGTGTTGTCAGGTCTCCTCTCACTTTAGAGAGTCGTTATGCTGAGACCTCCATTCATAAGAGCTCCTGTACCTGGATCAAGTATTGCTAGGCTTCCTCTCATTTAAGAGAGTCATTCTGCTGAAACCTCCGCTCTCCAGAGCTCCGCTTAGACTGCACTATTGGTGTGTAGGATCTATTGTGAGCCTTGCTAGCTTTCTCTAGCGCTGAGTGTTGTCAGGTGTCCTCTCACTTTAGAGAGTCGTTATGCTGAGACCTCAACTCCTAAGAGCTCCTGAACCAGGATGGAGGGTTGCTAGGCTTCCTCTCGGTTAAGAGAGTCATTTCACTGAAGCCTCCGCTCTCCAGAGCTCCGTCTTTGGCAGTAAAAGTAGGTAGGCTCTGAGGAGCCTCACTAACTGCTTCTGGCGTTGAGTGTAGCCAGGCTGAGGCCTCCACTCTTAAGAGCTCCCCTACTCGGATTGAGTGTTGCTAGGCTTCCTCTCGTTTAAGAGAGTCATTCTGCTGAAGCCTCCACTCCCTAGAGCTCCGTTTAGACGGCACGGTTAGTATATAGGCTCTATTGTTAAGCCTCACTAACTGCCTCTGGCGTTGAGTGTAGCCAGGTCTCCTCTCACTTAGAGAGTCATTATGCTGTGACCTCCACTCTGAGAGTTCCCTACCTGGATCGAGTGTTAGGCTTCCTCTCATTTAAGAGAGTCATTCTACTGAAGCCTCTGCTCTCCAGAGCTCCGCTTAGGCAGCACTTTTGGTACGTAGTCTCTATTGTGAGCCTCGCTAGCTGTCGTTAGCGCTGAGTGTAGTCAGGTCTCCTCTCGCTTAGAGAGTCGGTATGCTGAGACCTCCACTCTTAAGAGCCCCCAACTAAGGTTGAGTGTTGTTAGGCTTCCTCTCGTTAGAGAGTCGTCCTGCTGAGGCCTCCACTCTCTAGAGCTCCGCTTAGGCAGTACTATGCACAGGCTCTTTCTTGAGCCTCACTAACTGCCTCTGGCGTTGAGTGTAGCCAGGTCTCCTCTCACTTAGAGAGTCATTATGCTGAGACCTCCACTCTGAGAGTTCCCTACCTGGATCGAGTGTTAGGCTTCCTCTCATTTAAGAGAGTCATTCTACTGAAGCCTCTGCTCTCTAGAGCTCCGCTTAGGCAGCACCTTTAGTACATAGTCTCTATTGTGAGCCTCGCTAGCTGTCTTTAGCGCTGAGTGTAGTCAGGTCTCCTCTCGCTTAGAGAGTCGTTATGCTGAGACCTCCACTCTTAAGAGCCCCAACTAAGGGTTGAGTGTTGTTAGGCTTCCTCTCGTTAGAGAGTCGTCCTGCTGAGGCCTCCACTCTTCAGAGCTCCGCCTGGCAGTAATAGGAGAATGTAGACTCTTTGAGCATCACTAACTGCCTGTGGCGTTGAGTGTAGCCAGGTCTCCTCTCAATTAGAGAGTCGTTATGCTGAGACCTCCACTCTGAGAGTTCCCTACCTGGATCGAGTTTTAGGCTTCCTCTCATTTAAGAAAGTCATTTACTGAAGCCTCTGCTCTCCAGAGCTCCGCTTAGGCAGCACCATTAGTATGTAGTCTCTATTGTGAGCCTCGTTAGCTGTCTTTGGCGCTGAGTGTAGTCAGGTCTCCTCTCGCTTTAGAGAGTCGGTATGCTGAGACCTCCACTCTTAAGAGCCCCTCAACTAGGGTTGAGTGTTGTAAGGCTTCCTCTCGTCAGAGAGTCATTCTACTGAAGCCTCCACTCTATAGAGCTCCGCTTAGGCAGCACTATGCACAGGCTCTTTCTTGAGCCTCACTATCTGCCTCTGGCGCTGAGTATAGCCAGTTCTCCTCTCAATTATAGAGTCGTCATGCTGAGACCTCCACTCTTAAGAGTTCCCCTACCTTGATTGAGTGTGCCAGGTGTTCTCTCGTTTAGAGAGTCATTCTGCCTAAGCCTCCACTCTCCAGAGCTCCGCTTAGGCAGTACTACGTGCATGCTCTGTCCTGAGCCTCACTAGCTGTTCATAGCGTCGAGTGTAGAAGTCTCCTCTCTATTTAGAGAGTCGCTTTCTGAGACTTCCACTCTGAGAGCCATACTCTCGTGAGCTAGTCTATGATGGCGAACTTTGAGCTGGCCTGAAGAAGGGTTTTCTTTTGACCCTAGTTCGGCTGAGCAGGAATGGTGTTCCTCAAGTCTGTGACTTAGGAATCCAGCTTTTGGACACTTTTCCCTCAGCCTGGCGGCGTTGGCATAGCGTTCCCAAAGCGACCCTCAAAAGAGGGCGCAGTGTAGAGTTCCCTTCAGGAGCGTCTCAGGTTACGATGTAACCATAGTTCCCTGAGAATGGGAGCGAGACACTGCGTCTCTTGGCCATGCTTGAGCATTCCTGTCGGTCCCCCTTGAAAAAAAGAGGATGATGTGTTCCACAGGTGCCCTTTTATGCTCGCAGACGCTCATTAGCTTGCGTCATAGGCGTCCACCTGCCAATGTCATGTGCATTGGGTGTTTGTAATCATGCTTCAGGTAACCGGTCACGCTGGAGGCGTTCCAAAAGCGACCCTCGAAAGAGGACGCAGTGTCTCGTTCCCATTCTCAGGGAACTATGGTTACATACGCAACCTGAAACGTTTTCCTACGAGGATACATTTAAACAACCAAAAGTAACGGTAAAGACATTTACAATGTTATTTCTATTTAAAACAAATACTGTTCATTTGAAGTTTCTTTTCATCAAAGAATCCTACGGTGGCCGAGAGAGCTCAACACGCTGCAAATAGAAAAAAACACCTGCAAATTAAGGAAACAACTTCCTAAATTTTACAACGCACATTCTCCAAATGCTCACAACACAACCAAAAAATAAACATGCTGCAAATAGAAAAAAATCACCTGCAAATTAAGAAAACACTTTCGTCAATTTGGCAACACACATGCTGCAAATGCTCACAACACAACCAAAAAAGAAACACGCTGCAAATAAAATGTATTTGTTTGTGTTGTGAGAATTTGCACCATCTGCTGTCAAACTGATGAAAATGTTTTCTTGATTTGCTGGTGTTTTTTTTTATTTGCATGTGTTTTCTGAAGTTGCAGCGCGTTGAGCTCTCTCGGCCACCGTAGAATCCTGAAGAAAAAATAGGTGTCTGTTTTCATTAGGTTACAACAGTTTTCAACACCAAATTGTACTCGGTTACTAACGCTACCTTGGTTCCCTGAGATACGGAATGAGTGCTGCATCTTATTTACGATGCTAGGGCAAACTCCCTTTTCTCCGATACTGATTTTTTTTTTTTTACGCAGTGTAACTGCACGGCCATTGGTTTGTGAATTGCGCTAAAAATGAACCAATGGCTGGAAAGCCCACCAGAATGATCTTGTAGTCGTTGCTGAAGTAGAAGAAATCTGAGGAGCCTTGGCGAATGCCCGCATTATATAGCCAGATTACAGTTTACAACAAGGGTTGTATAATTCCACCCTTCCATCTTTCAATTTTCAAAATAACTTTTCCTATGTAGTGTTGCAGGGATGCTGGAGATTTTATTTAAATAATGAATATGCAAAAAGGAGCTTAATAAAATAATAAAAAGGATCTGCTTGTGTCAGAAGTATAAATAAAAACAGTGTGAATTTATACCAGCCTAATCTATTTCTTGGAATATTGGTCAAAAACATCACCTCTCTTTCACCTCATAAAATGCATGCTGGATTCATATCAGTACTCATGTTTTTTTCTTAAACACTGCATGGTGCTCAGTGGAGGATGGATGTACAGTATCAGACAGACCTCTGCTACCTGAGACAGCAGCACAGGCAGGTGCATGTCTCTAATATATGCTGCATTTAGAGCCCATGGAAGTGAGATGACTGTGCGCAGTAAAATGTGCCCCTGGATATCCAATCTGGTGAGCGCATCAGTTCCTATCAGCTGAAGCAGCCTTCACAGCAAATTGCCTCTCAGAGTCCTTCTCAGCGATGGGCTAATGGCCTTGCATTGAATCACATTGTTTCAGTTTAGCTGCCTTCGAGAAGGCAAAGCCAAAGAATGTAATCAAATAGCCGAAGGACAGGCAGCCTAAGGAGCTCTGACGGGTTAAGACATAGGTAACGCCTTTCATCCAGCGTTAAGCAGAGATTTCATTGCCAGCACAAGCCCGCTGTTTAGCGCTGTCTTGCTTTAGTAATACGGTCTATTAAGCCCTTTTTGTCACTGACTCTGAACCTCTTTTATTCGAGATGTAAATCAACACGTCACCTTTTTTCTTTACCAAACAGTTTCATTGATCAGTAGGCCACAAAGATTAACAGATCTTTTTTTACTGCGAATGTCTCAGGAGACTAACCGTCACAGGTGGGTAGTGTGTGGCTCCACCAGTGGTTCTTTTCACAGACCAATGGCTCTTCGTGGCTGAGGCGGTAGCCTGAGTCGCAGCCGAAGGACACGGTGGAACCGATGGAGAAGTCCTGACCATAGCGAAGACCGTTGACTGGAATCCCTGGATCCAGGCAGGAGTAGGCATCTATTGTTACGCCTAGGAATAGTGAGAGAGTAAAAAACAAAAAAGTATTTTGAGAGCATTTCAATTACTGTATTTACTGCCTGCTGGTGCTCTAAATTAACAAAAGTTGCTTTCAAATGGTAAGTTTTGAAACTGTGGAAAGTTTATTGTACACTTACTTTCATACAGGATCTTGAAGCCACTGTTTGAGCGGCTGTTGTCAGTGGTGAAAAGCATGTACAGGTGGTTGCCGCTGCTGAATAGGAACTGAGGCACCTGGGTGCCGTTGAATGAGCCAAATAGAGGAGAGAGAACATTGGGCCCATCGTGAAGCTCCAGGAAATCACAATTCAACTCTGTCTGAAATCTGGTTGGAAAAACAGCCAATAATTAAATGTCCTTACTAGCAATGAGAAAGCTTTATCATATTTATTATACACTACTGTTGAAAAGTTTGGGCTCAGTAATCAGATTTTAATGTTTTTGAAAAAAGGTCTCTTACGCTCACAGAGGCTGGATTTATTGTATCAACAAAAATACAGTAAAATATTGCCTAATATTATTACAAATTAAAACATTTTTTTTTTGTATTTACTCCTGTAATGGCAAAGCAGTTATTACTCAAGTATTCAGTGTTACATCATTTTTCAGAAATCATTATAATATGCTGATTTGGTGCTCAAGAACATTCATTATTATCAGTGCTAAAAGATAGTAAACATTTTGTACTTTTTTTTCAGGATTTTTGTCTAAAAGAAAGTTTTCAAGAATATGCTTTGTTTTTTTTAAACTTACTGACCCAAAACCTTTTAATGGTAGTGTATTTACAATATACAGATTTCTTTGTTGTAATAATTTTATTATATATATATATATATACAGTGGGGCAAAAAAGTATTTAGTCAGCCACCAATTGTGCAAGTTCTCCCACTTAGAAAGATGAGAGAGGCCTGTAATTTTCATCATAGGTATACCTCAACTATGAGAGACAAAATAAGAAAAGAAAATCCTGAAAATCACATTGTAGGATTTTTAAGAATTTATTTGCAAATTATGGTGGAAAATAAGTATTTGGTCACCTACAAACAAGCAAGATTGCTGGCTCTCACAGACCTGTAACTTCTTCTTTAAGAGGCTCTCTGTCCTCCACTCGTTACCTGTATTAATGGCATCTGTTTGAACTCGTTATCAGTATAAAAGACACCTGTCCACAACCTCAAACAGTCACACTCAAACTCCACTATGGCTAAGACCAAAGAGCTGTCAAAGGACACCAGAAACAAAATTGTAGACCTGCACCAGGCTGGGAAGACTGAATCTGCAATAGGTAAGCAGCTTGGTGTGAAGAAATCAACTGTGGGAGCAATTATTAGAAAATGGAAGACATACAAGACCACTGATAATCTCCCTCGATCTGGGGCTCCACGCATGATCTCACCCCGTGGGGTCAAAATGATCACAAGAACCGTGAGCAAAAATCCCAGAACCACACGGGAGGACCTAGTGAATGACCTGCAGAGAGCTGGGACCAAAGTAACAAAGGCTACCATCAGTAACACAATGCGCCGCCAGGGACTCAAATCCTACAGTGCCAGACGTGTCCCCCTGCTTAAGCCAGTACATGTCCAGGCCCGTCTGAAGTTTGCTAGAGAGCATTTGGATGATCCAGAAGAGGATTGGGAGAATGTCATATGGTCAGATGAAACCAAAATATAACTTTTTGATAAAAACTCAACTTGTCGTGTTTGGAGGAGAAAGAATGCTGAGTTGCATCCAAAGAACACCATACCTACTGTGAAGCATGGGGGTGGAAACATCATGCTTTGGGGCTGTTTTTCTGCAAAGGGACCAGGACGACTGATCTGTGTAAAGGAAAGAATGAATGGGGCCATGTATCGTGAGATTTTGAGTGAAAACCTCCTAACATCAGCAAGGGCATTGAAGATGAAACGTGGCTGGGTCTTTCAGCATGACAATGATCCCAAACACACCGCCCGCAACGAAGGAGTGGCTTGGTAAGAAGCATTTCAAGGTCCTGGAGTGGCCTAGCCAGTCTCCAGATCTCAACCCCATAGAAAATCTTTGGAGGAGTTGAAAGTCCGTGTTGCCCAGCGACAGCCCCAAAACATCACTGCTCTAGAGGATATCTGCATGGAGGAATGGGCCAAAATACCAGCAACAGTGTGTGAAAACCTTGTGAAGACTTACAGAAAACGTTTGACCTCTGTCATTGCCAACAAAGGGTATATAACAAAGTATTGAGATGAAATTTTGTTATTGACCAAATACTTATTTTCCACCATAATTTGCAAATACATTCTTAAAAATCCTACAATGTGATTTTCTGGATTTTTTTTTCTTATTTTGTCTCTCATAGTTGAGGTATACCTATGATGAAAATTACAGGCCTCTCTCATCTTTTTAAGTGGGAGAACTTGCACAATTGGTGGCTGACTAAATACTTTTTTGCCCCACTGTATATACATATATATATATATGTACAAAAGCAACAATATCTATTCAAATTAAAAAAGCATACTTCTCAAATGTGATCTTGATGGAGCGTCCCGGTTCAGCCTCTATGACCCACTCGCAGTTGAGCGAGTCTTTGTAGTAACCAGGCCACCCAGGAGATAAAATAACTCCACTAGGAGATGAGAAGTGTCCTCCACAGGGAGCTGTCGAAAGAACAGAAGTTTAACAGAGATGCATTTTAGTCTCCATAAAGCCACAGTTTTTGTATCTGTACTTGAGACATTAAGACCAGTTGACTGTACATTATACCTAATTTTACATATTTACAATTCCACAAAACTTACAGTAAGGTGTTAAAACTGCTGGTGGGCGACACTGTTAGTCTGTCATTCTACTCCTCTGACCATATGAATAGTGTTACTGCATAATTAGAAACACGCTGAGCGAAATTCGAGGGATTGACAAGGATTTTAACGATAGATGACAGGATACTCACCACCACATGCCCTCCGGTTTACATGCCCTATTAACCCCCGTCTCTGTGACCCACAGGTGACTGTCTATTCCATTTAGAGTCACATACAAAACTAGGCACAATTGTCTACTTATTGGGGATTCCTGTCTACTTCTAGTGGTAACGGGCCATAATAAATACCTTCACACTTTGGGATGGGGCCGCTCCACATCACCTTGCCACCATTGAGCTCACAAGTGATGGTTTCTGCTCCCTGTGTCTTAATGAAGCCATCCTCGCAGATGATCGAGATGGAGCTGCCTAGCTGGAAACTGTCACCAAAACGTCTGGCGTTCAGGGGGACTCCTGGATCCGGACACTCATTATGGCCAAATGCTGTAAGAATGAATTACATAAGATAGTAATCTAGAATTGGAAGTGTCATGAACAGTCTTTTGCCATAGATTTTCTGGGTAGTCAAAGTATTTATGACACTACAATGTCACTACCAAAAAAATATCACTTTAACAAGTGGATGAGTTAAAAACGAGGTTGTTAGAGAGTTGAGAAGTTTGAAAGACACTCCATCTCAGGTGGTGCACTTCAATTTACACTGCACTCAAAAAGGAAGATTTGAGGTACTTTGCAGGGCAGGTTTCCACTCAAGGCTTTGTTTATTAGTGTTAGTGTTATTGACCTTCCAACTGTTTTTTATCATAAGTCCACAAAGTATATATAGAGGCCCAAGGCGATAGGCCAAGAAAGCTGCTTCCCCCACAACACCCTGAGTGCCTGATGGATGTCTAGTGACAGGAAAGGCCTACAAGAAGAACATGACGTTTGTCAGTATAATACAGATTTAACGTGCTCCATCAGGACACTGACAGCTCTAAACAGACAACAGTTAGGTCTCAGTCTGTTAAAGATGATGACATTAGCGTTACGCCTTAACGACTACTGTAGCAACATAATATGCATGCAAACTGATGTCTACTTTAAGTACTTTGATGGATTATCGTGACATTTCAGATCTCCTTTAAGAAGGACCATCAAGAAGTCATTGTGTAGATTAAAGTCATGTATATGTTAATGAGGGACGGAGGGGAGATTGGGTGCGTTTGAAATGCCTGGAAGTTGCCGTAAACTAACACTCTCTCATGTTAGTTTGTTCTACGCATCACAAATTCAATGAATTTATATGTTACACAACATTATTTATTTATTTCATTAAGTGTTAATTTCATCAACAAAATTATTGAAGATGCTTACTAACAATGTTTTGAAATTGTTTTACTAATGATAATAAAAACAGGATGAAAAATGTGAACTATGATGAAGATTTATTTTAATTTAAACTAGTGCTGTCAAATGATTAATGGCATCCAAAATAAAAGTTTGTGTTTACATAATATATGTGTGCTGTGTAAATTTATTATGTATACATAAATATACACACATGCATGTGTATATTTCAGAAAAGTAGGTTATATATTAAATATTTACTTATAATATAAATTATATCAATATAAATATAGACATGTAAATACATACACATTTTCAAAATATATATTGTATGTATGTGTATTTTAAATTTACATAATAAATATACACAGAACACACACATATATTATAAAAACAAAAACTTTTATTTTGGATTATTTGTTTGACAGTACTAATTTAAACTTACTGTTGACAATAAAATATCAATATACTGTTTGATATATATTTCATATTTAATTTAATAATCCAATATATAGGTCATTTAATTATGTATTTCAATTATATTTGTACATATACTGTTGGCGATTTAGATATAAATATAAAGGAAGTTTTTAACCACATATTTACTAATTATTGTAAGCAGCTGACAGCTTACAATATTGAGACTAAATATAAGTAATTTTAATTTTAAACAGTAATATTGTGAAATGTTATTACAATTTAAAATATCTGTTTTCTATATGAATATATTTCAAAATATAGTTTACTTCCTGTGATGGCAAATATTATATTAATTGAGAACGTTTGAAGGATATTTTCATCAAACGACAAACTACTGTATTAATAGTAGTGCAAAGAAGGTAAAAATGGTTAAAACTGCTCTCAATATGCTAGATTATAGCTGTAATAGCATATTATTCAAAGATAAGTTAATCTTAATTATCAGTAGCTAGAAAAAAAATACCTGCTATCAGTACACTTTGATGCACAACACATGCTTAAACCAAATGTTATGTCTCATGCAGAATTCATGCTTCATTTATACTTAACAAATGCCTCATGCAGACATAATGCATATCATAAACTCATCCAAAGGTGTTACACGCACTTGTGTAGGTAATGTTGAAACCTCTGCCCGACATGGAGTGGTCAGCTTGGAACTCCAGCCGGAGAATGTTGTTGTTGCTGGTGAGGTGGGATGGCACCTCCGCCCCAGTGAAACGGCCAAGCACAGCTGAATCGAGCATCTCTCCATCCTTCACGGTCAGGATGTCATATGGAGCCTCTAGGTCAAAGTCATTAAAGGCCAAGTGGATACGGCTGCCGGGCTCTGATAGGATCAGCCACACGCAGTTAAGGTTGTTCCCATAGCCCTCTGGGTAATCCGGAGAGAGGACTGTGCCCATGGGTGCAGTGAAGTTTGAAAGACAGGGAACTGAAAGAATAAAACAGAATTGCTACTAATTTTTAACTAAAGATTAATGTAACTATATTCATATACTGAGAATACATGACTGAGAAAAAAAAAACACCCTGACAGCCGACAACATGTAAAAAACATGCCACATCATACATCAGTGTAATAATACAGCACTTAGCCATGTGTATGCGTATAATATGCCATAGAGTATAGCTGAGATATAGAAATAGAGCTGATTTGTTCAATCTTCCAATTAGACGTGTGGAAATTTCAGCTATGCATTTTTTTAAGCAAAGAGCCTACACGTGAAGTATCAAAATACTTCACGAAGTAGTCTCCAGGTTGGTTGTATATATAAGCCAATTATTTCAGCTGCCTCAGAGATCTCTGCATTCATTTAGAAGAAAAGGCAAAGACAGGAAAGTAAAAAACAGTTATAAGGAAATCCCAACTAATGACTGTTTCCTAAACATTTCCATACCTGCCACTGGTCAGCTAACATAAAATCCAACCCACCCACTTTATTTACTGTATTATTTTTTAGAGCCCTAGAGGGGGAAAAACTATCTTAACATTCATTTCAATTTCAAAATGGTGCTGCTTGAAATAAATCAAATTTGTGGACATAATACAAACAGACCCTTCTTTAAATTTAGCATAATTTTCTGATTAAAATGGTCAAATAATACATTTTAAAACTGTCATTATAGCACCAAACTAGGACAGGATTTTTTTCCAAAGCAATTAATCAGTTTGCAACGTACAGTGGCATTGACAGTACTCACAAATGCAGATAGGAACGTTGGCAGACCACTGGTTGTTGTTCTGACAGGATATTGTCTTCTCTCCAATAAGCTCAAATCCAAATTGGCACTCAAAGCGTAACACGTCGCCATTAGAGAATCCATCTCCATCTCTTATCCCATACAGAGGGGTGCCTGGGTCCCCACAGCTCTCCTTGTCGATTTCTACAGAGAAAGGATGTAAATAATAGTGATTGCAGCAGTGGAAAGAGGAAATGTGACATTTAGCAGTTTAAACAAGAAACGTTTTATTCCCTATTGATAAAAATAGCTTAAGCTTTATATGCAGTTTACATTGGTGACCAAAATTATTAGAACACTAGCTAAAAAATGGTTTCAAGTTAGTTACTTCTATATTTTGCTGTAGTGTGTCAGTAGGAAATAACTGTTTACATTTCAAAACATTCATTTTGCCATTAATTGTAATAATCCAGTGAGATTTTTGTTTGAACAAGGAATTTGACAACAGCCAGTGCTCCACACAGAGATCTGGGCCAGCATTTATCAAGCTTCTTAAAGTACCATTTTAGTCTTGAGTGCTGAGAATTTATGAAATTTACTCCTACATTCAAACTTAAGTATAAAAGCAAGTTATCAAATTTCTTAAAGCTAAGAATCACTCTTACTCTCCCAGTTATTTAAGACAGCTCGAGAGGTCTCTCAAGTGGTTAGGAGTTGCCAGTAGGGGCTTATGATGGCGCTGAGGAGACGCAAATATTTCAGGAGAGGAAGAATGTTCTTGAAATGTATGGCGACTAGCACTTAATCAAACGGTTACATTTCCTCACTTATTCAAAATGAGCAAAGAACATTTACATTACCAAAGAACATCATAAATGACTTCAGCCTAGCATGAGTATTAAGCAATCTACACTGTATGATGAATAAATCTCTTACCCCTTATTTACACTGCATGCGTCTGCGGCACGTTACGGCTCTGACACGGCCACCGGAGCTGATCAGCCGCGCCATGGTAAGTTTCTGAAGCGGCTAAAGATAGGCACCTAGTCTATTTTCGAAGTATAATAATAATAATCGTCTCACTGTGATCAATGACATCAGCAACAGGGGTTATCTTTGACTATCGGCGATACACTATACTGTCATCTATCAGCACCCTAAATTGAGTTGTGATCACACTTTGTTAACCATTCATTGTGAATTTATCTGAGAATATTCTTAATTAAGGAAATCTATTCAGTGATTGGTCCATGCATATGTCATCATCCAAAATGCAGTTTGTGGCTCAGCAAAGTGTCATGAATATCTCTCAGACTGACACTTAAGATTTAGTCCTACAATTCGCTTAAATTATGACTAGATGATTGATAACTAACTTTTAAGCGCAGCGTTGAGTCAAGAATTTTTTTTCACTTAAGTAAATTCTTAGCAAGGTTCTTGAGAGTAATTCATTGAGGCTTGATAAATATGGGCCCTGGTCTCATCATCATCAAGTCTGTCTGGAATGACATGAAGAAACTGAACGAACTGAAACATACTAAATCCAGAATATCTCCAAGATGCTTCAAGAAACATTCAAATTCACCGGAAAAAAGCTAATCAGAAAGCATAATCTTTCTAGTGCAGCTGGTGGCCTAATAAAGTCTTGCTGGTTGAGCTAGTTAAAATAAATTAACTGTCAATTCCTCTCCATGTTAAAGTGCAAGATAAATCTACAGACTTATAGCAAATTAATAAATTGTAGCTTTGAAATTGGCACTGAATTGTTCTGCAAAAATCCAATGATGGACTGGTTTCATCAGATGTCCTGAACCTCGCTGCACTAACAGGAAGTTGACCGGAACAGAATGCCACCGAAACTCTCTGTTCAGCCTAGATAAGCTCCAGCACCTGGACCCTTCAGTGGTAGAGTCGGCCATCCAGGACGTTCCCACCACTAGTGCAAAAACCAAGTCTAGGGGTCACTATACCTAGATAACACCTTCCATCTGCATAAAATCGACTCAGTGGGTGGCAGGCTGCTGGAATGGGCAATACATCTTCCCAGACACTTTGCATGGACATTCACAATTGAACTATGAACTCCATTTCGAAAAAGGATGCTTGAGGGTTTGCCAAAGGACGGACAGTAAGAGAGAGGAAAAAACAAATATCCCAATAAATTTCATTTAAAACCAAATCAAAGTTAGAACATGTAGGAAAGGGATTTCTCCTGAGGTATAATGGAGGTCTTTGGCCAATGCTTGATGTATGGCATTAATTTCTGACATGACAGTCTCTTTATGACTACCACAATGCTTTACTCCATTGGTCAATCGTGAGGGGTGGCTAGGGGAAGGTTAGGCCATATTTACTGCTTTGTATTTATGATGAGACAACAAATAGAGTACAAATTGTCCGTACTAGCTGATGGTGTGTATATAATCTCAGACAGCGCTACACTCCGACGTGAGGTCAGTGTGCCAGATGCGAACCCCTACGCTTCTCTCGCATCGCTTAATGTGATGGGGTTCTGTGGGACCACACTGTGAAGATCAATTGTGTCAATTAAATTATCCAATAAAATCCAAAAGGTTGAAGCACAGACGGCCCACACGGGGGAAGTTTGGGACCAGTGTTTTTCTTCCTGAAACAGCCAGGGAATTACAAACTATCAGTGAACTTTGGCATGCAATATATCAAAAAGCATTCTGAGCATTTATCATATGGAAGGACTCATTAAGCCGGCCTTCACATATAAAGCCTATAAATAAATTTTATCTCAACAACATTTCTTATTCATTGCAAAATGGCAAGAAATGTATCTCTCCCTTTGTGTATCCCATGGATATTGTTTAATTTTAATAATGCTGACTTTATGTCTCTCAAGAAAGTGCTCATTAATCGCAAAGTCGAGTTTTATGTGGAGTCGCGACACAAAACGAGGCACTTCTAAACTCACATACACAGGCAAACTCCCAGGCAGATCTCTGGTTTCATTTATTTGATGCATTCGATTAAATTTGATTTTTAAACCACGTTGAAGATATTGAAGCATCGTGGCAGTACGGAATACAAACACAATTATCTTTGAAAGAAGGGATGTTTATGAGCATGACCATATGCTGGTGAAACTGCATTGAAATCCATTGCTCAGCTATGGATAATCAATGGTAATCTGCACTAAATTTTTTTTAGTAATGCATAGGCACTGCTGCTTAACAAAGAATTGAGTAGATTGTTTCCCTCTGAATTATTTAGTCAAAAGTTTTAAAAAGGCAATTTTAAAACTCTTGTAACTGGTAAAAGTCAGTAATCAAGGCATTCGGTCTACATTCAAATTCAACATTAGTTTATTTCCGTAACAGCTGTGTTTCTTCGATGTTAGTACAATGTCAAACTTGCAGTCTTTAAGCAGCAGAGGTTTAAGGCTACCAACATCAAATGGAGGATAGCTAAACAGAGCATATGCTACACATATAAAAGTAGCACAGCCCCCTACACTAAGTTATCAATGACACACTGTTTGAAGAAATTACAGACACCAAAATAAAACTCTACTGTATAGAGGCGTTAAAGAATAACATAAAAATGTGCTTAAGGAAAATGTTATTATTTAAAAAGTAAGAATCTAAAGGTTCAGGCACCACTCAAATGTATTTTAATCATTTATTTAACAGGGACGATGCAGTATAACATTGCTACAATTTTAATCAGCTGATGCTCCACAAATAGGCTTCTAGTCAAAGGCTAATTTGCAGCCCCAGGCCCTGGTTTGGCTTTTTTAACAACAGCAAAACAATAATCAGACAAAATACCAAGCAAAATTAAAAGAGAAAAAAAAATTAAAATAAAAAGCTGAGACTGTGTACGACCATCATTGTTCACAAACATGCTTTTGTTTGAACCACTTGTTCAAATGTCTTGAACAAAAAATGTTCAACTCTGTTTGAATTTTCAGTTCAGCTGGCAGGCTGTTCCAAAGCAGTGTACCTTGAACTGAAAATGTGGCTTGTGCAAATTTAGTTTCTCTTTGGAAGTGTACAAAATCCTTTATGCCTTGATTTAACTGAGTGATATCTGAATAATTTATATATATATATAGACGCATAGAGTAAATAACAATGAGACTGCCAGAGTTAAGAATAATAGACCAATTTGCATGGTAATGAATACAAATTATGGTAACAAGTCAGCAGTGCCTGTCTACACATTTAATATGTTAATTTGAACCTTTGGGATCAAGTAAATGTGTTCTGTTTTTATGTCATTAAGTTTGTCACAAGAAATAAGAGCACAGTGTATAAAGTCAATGACGGAAAATGACAGATGTAGCTTTATTAATAAGTGAAATGTAACCATCAAACTTCAGTCACCATAAACACAATTAATGACCCATGTAGATTATTCATTTGTCACGTCAAGATAATGGAGTGCATTTATATTGTAAGTATACACTCCTAAATGGGATGAACTATATCTCTTCTTTGCTCTAGGGCAGTCCTTCTCAAATATTTAGTAACAAACCAAAAATAGGCCATGGGTCTGTCTGTTCTTTATTCTGCCAATAAATTTTAATTTCATAAATACATTTTTATTTGCCAGATAAAACGGTGGCAAACACTTGGTGTTACACTTTAAAATCGAATTCAAACACAAATGAAAGGAAATTAAAAGCCAGGCTTGTTGTGAATGCTTGTGTGAAACAAATGTATGTATATTTTTTGTCTATTCTCCTTACAAATTCACATCAAAGCCTCTGTAAATTAACATTTGCATTCAAATCATTATTTTAAATATATAACCACATCTGTTTCATGTTGAAGTGACCCTTTTGTGCAAAATCGTGACCTGACAGGAATGTTAACTACTGGGGAACAAGACAATGAAAACCTAAATATTTCAGCACTCATTATACGAATGAGTGCTGTGAACCATTAATGAGTTCGTTTTGTGTCTGTATCCCTCAAATGGCTCTTGAATTATATGATATATCACATTTAATACTCACATATATCATATGTGTCCTCATTGGGTTCTCATTTTATCTGTGCTTTGGAACACATAACATAATCTGACCCAGACAAAGTTCTCCTTATAGGACAATTATGGGGCATATAAAATAGACCAAATGGACCACTTATAACATGTTTCTGCAGTTGTTTTTGAAAAACAACCCCTCCTAATGAAAGATCTGTAATGTGACATATATATATGACATTGGGCGTTTATGATCCATTTTTCATGTTACATATATGTTACGCTGGGCGTTTATTTCTCAATTGAAACAAAAATATTTTCAATATTTTTTATTTTTGATAAATAAATGTTTTTTTCTGTTTATTTTCTTTTCCACAAAGCAATCAAAATGATTATTTTTCTGGGAAGATAAAACTAAATTTTATTTCAGAAGTAATATAGTTTTTGCATTTTATTTGCTTTGCCACAACATATTTCAAAACCACATAACTGACTATTACATTGTACAACAACTCTTTAGTAACATCAAAATTATACCTTTTTTTCACAACTCAAAAATCTGAAAACTGAATAAAAATAAATAACTACCTCACACTGGAGGTCAGCATGTTAAACATGCACATAGACTAGTTAAAATATGCTTTGAAATGAGCAGCAGAAAATATATAACACTAAAATAATCGAATCAGCTAAATTAATTGAGCAGCTCATTACTATTTTTCTTAATGTGAGAAATATGTCACATCACAATTCCACCTACTTTTATAAGGTTAATAGCCTGATGTGACATATGTCACCGCAATTTATTTGTAACTTGTTTTATATCAATTTGTTCAAGAAATGTATTAAAATCAGGTTAAGAGTAATCTAGGATATGTTATTAAAACATCAGTATTGTTGCATGGGTTGAAACATACCTTTTGTAACAAAAACAAAACAAGTTTTAAAAAATTGCTAACACTATAAAATGTGCTAACCAGACAGGACACCATTTTGGAAATCTCTCTCTCTCTCTCTCTCTCTCTATATATATATATATAATACAAAATATAAAACTATAAATACATAGTATAATCTAACTAAAATTAGATTTTTTTCATAATTCATCCTTTCACGCCAGACTCAGCAGACTATTTGAATTTTGTTGTCCCATAATAGTGGCACACTGAAAGCTTATTGCTACATTATGTAGGTTCAAGGTTTCTTTATTTGTCACATAATAAATTATACAGGGTATAATCAGAAGTGAAATGTAAAATGTATGTCCAAGCTACAGCATTTTTTTAATCCCCTCATGCAGGGGCGGCGCTAGGGGTGGGCTAAGGGGGCTGAAGCCCCGAATGTTTTCAGTAAAGCCCCTAATGTTTTTATTACCATGCCTCGTAAGCACTATCACTGAGTTTTCATGCGCAATAAAATATTTATTTCAACCGCAGATTTGTTCTCTGCACATATAATAACAGTGTCAACTTTACGTAGTCATTCATTCACTCCCGATAAGGATCGCCCACTGAGGCTCGTAGCCAGTTTGACTGACATGTAAACTGGCCAACCGACGATAAGAAGTTATAGGATCTATATGATCCAGCCAATGAGATCAGATCTTGGGGAGCCAGGTGGTTAATTGGTGTGGTATTTTACTATATGAATTTATTTGAAAATAAAAATGGACATTTCAAAATTCTTCCAAAAAAGGAAGTAAAACACCCCCAGCCAGCACTTAAACGGCAAGAATCCGCTGCTTCAGGTATCTGTAACTTACTAACGTTATATAACTTATCGCTGTAACAGTCTCGCCATCCGTCAAAATATGTTATTTGTTACTGAGCTGTGTCACTGTGAAACAACACATATAGGTTTTTAATCATGATATTGTATTTATTATTCGTTTTTAAATTATGGGATTTGCATTTTGGATCAAGGGCGTAAACATGGTATAGATATTGGGGGGGTCCAAATGTGAGCCCTCCCCCAGATATTTTTTTTAAGTTCAGTCGCGGATCAGATCGTAAAAACAAACAGGCCAGGCCATCAACGAATGAATAGAGGCTTATCAATGGAGTGGGAAGCGCGGGAACTCCTTGGTCTGTGACTCCAGCAGTTCATTATTCAGCCTATTTTCAGGGTATCATGCTAGATAAGTTACCTAGCTATAATACTGAGCCATTTAAACATGATATTTTTTCACATTTATTCAAAAATTGCCGCTGTATTTTTGACCATGGCACTACTTTTTAGGTGTCTACTTGCTTACCGTCTGAAAAAAAAGGCGAATGTTCGTACTGCTTCTTTCTTTTAGCTCCTACCTTCATTTAATTTAAGCACCAGTGACAGTCGGACTGAGCGGTTTTTTCAAACAATGCCGCAAGCTGGCCTTTACGGGCTCAACCAAGTGTACAATCGAGGGGGGGTGGTCACACAGTTTTGTTTCCCTTGTTTTTCCTAAATTGAAAGTAATTCGGAAAGAACAACAGATCCACTAGGCTACAACCAGGGTTCATAAAAGGAGGGCATATCATATGTCACATATTACAATATAATAGGCCTATTATTGGGGGACAGATTGGTATTTTTCCAATATTGGGGGGGTGGGAAGTATATGGTGGTTACGCCCATGAGAATGAGTATAGATTATTGTTTACAGTTTAACTCATTGTGACTATTTTATTTTAATAATGAATATTTTTTTTTAAATGTACAGCTTTAAAAAAAAAAAAAGCTTCTTAGCCAATGTGTCTTTTAAATATATTTTATTTAAAGTGTATTCTGACAGGTATGGATGTCTCTGGGCTAAGCCCCGGATATCCACTCACCCTAGAACCGCCCCTGCCCTCATGTATGACTGTCACATATTTATGATTGACGGGTCTAATTAGATCTACCTAGAAATTGAAAATTAAGAAACAAAGCCACCGTGCTTGTCTGTGGCATATATAGAAGTAATTATAATAGGTGTAGAGAAGACAAACGAAAAAAGACAAATCAAATAACTCTCCCAGGGATATCATACAGTAATCTTTATTTTTTTTTATCTCTCTGGTCTTGCACTTAAGGGGATTAATTTGCTCTCTCTGTCTCTTTCTCTGTCTACCTCAGTCAGTCTCTCTCATTATACTGAATGGCACGCTGTTCATCACCCCAACACTAATTTATTAGAAAACCTTGAGGGAGGAGAGATAATCAAAGATATGGGTTTTGTAGGGATTGCTGCTTCTATCAAGTGAATGTAGCTCATGTGTTCGGGGTGAAAGTTAGTTGCCATGCATTCAGCAGAGACCACTGAAGTGATTTGTGAGAACTGTTTCGCTTTTATGCAAACTGACTACTAAGAATGTATGCTGAATACTCATGCAGGAAATAGTGGACATGTCCAGGTAAATAACGTCTGGCCCTTTGATGTCTAACTACTTTGCAGTGGATGTGAAAAACACTTTCTCACTTGATCAGAAAACAAGGATGAAGGTTGGTCATTTGATTGAATCTGGGATTTTGCCAGACAGGTTGTTTGTACAATTTTTGTCTACTCTGTTTTCCTTTTCTGTTTGTTTGCAGTTGCAAATGAAGCTGCTTGTGTGTTTTATCACTCTGCCACACTTCCTCCTTTTAACCTTGACAATAGGGTTGCCACAGTCACAGAATTTCAACTGACAATTAATTATTTGTTGTACAACATTTTTTTGATTTAGAATAGTTATTTAATCTTATTTGTATACACTCAGTTAAATCAGTTAAATTAAACCAGAGCATTTCGTGTTCACAATGAATGTTAAGTCTAACTTATATTTACACTAGTGTGGTTATCACCAATAACTGAGATCAAGTGAACCACAATCCTGTATTAATAATACATGTATGTTGTTTTTTTCTTTGAGCAACACTCTATTTGCTTTTTAGTGTTTGTTTTTTTAGACCATTCCCAATGGGAGTATATATTATTCACATCCTGGTACCTTTGTAGTTGATCTTGAAGCCTATAGATCCCACGCTTTCATCAGACTGGAGGTGAAGCCACATCTGATGGGTCATGCTAACGATGAGGTCGGGAACAAAGCTGCCAGTCAGACTGAAGAGAAGAGAGAAATTATACAAACATAAAAAACAGAAGCAATTCATACTGAAAGTTTAATAGCAGACAAAATTGTGAGCACACCTACCCAGTACATATAATGCATCATATATTTCAATGCATTAGCAGTATCATAAATTCGTTTTGTAAAGAAATTCAATCGTAAGCACAATTTTTATTTGTCTACAAAGGGGTCTTCAAAATCTCTGATGCCAAATATTTGACTGGTATTGTACGGATACATACTAATAACGAACTTAATGCAATGCATTGTATCGTCGCTCTTCATAACTTAAGACAAACACATCCAGAAGGATGGCAAAGGAGGACTACAAACATTTGAATGGTTTCTGAAAACACAACTTGGTTATTTACACTGGTAGGATATTCAACGTTCATTTTTGTTCCTGGAATATCATTCCTATCAAACAAACACTGCCCAGAGCAATGAGACTGGTTGATAGAAATACAGTATGAGGAACAGCACCGAATGTCCTACTTGTGTAAATTATGTATCATCTTACCATCCCAGACTGTGGATAAGAAAACTCACACTTGCAAAATGGTTTTCGGGTCTCCTACTTCCCCTCCATCACCGATGGTTAGTGTGTCATAGCCCAGTTCTAGGTCAAACTCCTCAAAGTTAATCTGAATCACCTGTTGGCAGAAATGAGGCATAATGCTTAGTGATGTATCAAATGAACTGAATTAAACTTTATGGCTTTTGCATAATTGAATCCTGTCAGTTGACTGAAACAGAAAGAGAGAGAAGACGGCCAAAACTCTCTTAACAGAATTTGGGAGAGAATAAAGAAACTTCACCTTTGTCAGAAGGTAAAATTTTCCAGAAAACATATTTGAGTTTGCTTTAAGCATTCAAGCATGGTGAACATACTTCTACTGAACAAACATTATCAATTAAAATGAAAATGTTGTTTGTTTGTTTTTATGTATACCAAATTTACCAGTTTTTATAGTGCTCAACAGAATAATGTAATCATAACCAAAGCAATCAAGGTTATTAGTACTACATATTTATCAATTATTGATTAAACGGGAGATTTTTACATTTATGTCCCGCCTTTATGCTTCCAGCAATCTCTCTGCCCTGTTGGAAATGGATCCTTATAAAAAATAATCTATGTATAAAATTTATATTATATTATTATTATAGTATTATATTATCTGATATAATTAAATGGGCTCTAAAAAATAACTTTTGGGAATAAACTATTATTATTATTATATTTAGCAAGAATGCAATCATAATCAGTCAAACCAGTCAAGGTTATTATTAGTACTACATAATATGTTTTTTGGTGGCCATTATTGCTTAAATGGGAAATTTTTTGACATTTATTTCCCGCCTTTGTGCTTCCAGCTTGCTCTCTGTCCTGTGGGAAACTGATACTTATGAAAAAAAATATTATAATAATATTGAATTAAATTATACAATCAGAATAATTATAGCCATTACACACTCAGCACAATCAATTGATTCATTCCAATGTAGTAATTTGAACACTAGAGCATCTCTTGAATGACTGGGAGTTGGGAAAGGAGGATTAAGGCTTTATAAACAGTGATTAGAGGTGTGGAAGTGCCACAGGCATATGCAGGGATGGGCAGTATTTCAAATACATGTATTTCAAATACAAAATAATATTTAGTATTTTCTATTTTAATACCTTTGAAAAAATCTAATGTATTTTGTATTTAACTATATTTAGTCTTAATATTTTTGTATTTTCAAAATACATAAAATACTTTTTGCCAATCAACCTCTTTATTAGACTGCTGGTTTCCTGTATCAACTAGTTCAAACATGCCACTTTCATGCTTTTCCTGGGAAAATTGTATTACAGTGAAAAATCACAGATATTTAAGATATTTAATTTTGAATAAAATGTAGCATCCCATTTGTTGACAACAATATCACCATTGACAGTATTATCTTTACAGTTAGCTTGTTAATGATTCTGGATTTTCAGTTAATTGCATGCTTGTTTTGCTGTGTATAAAACATACAAAATGCTTGAAATGGTTATTGCACTATGTGCGTGACTTTAACATTAAAACAAGGTGATATTGCTTTAGTGGGGGAAAAAAGCATACCTGTCCCAGCAGGTAAAAAAAAAAAACCTAGCAAGGGGAACATAGCATTAGCATTAGTCAGTCTTTAGTTTTTTTTGGTCAGATTTTTGGTTTGATCAACTAGCTAGTCAAATGTGTTCAGTAAACTTTAATCATTACTGCTGGCTTTGGCGATATGACAATATAAATGTCGGCGATTATATAAAATGTAAATCAATTGAACTTTTTCTGTATCGTTTCTATATCGTCATGGTATGCAAATACAGTATCTCAAAGAAGTGATTACACCCCTCACATTTTTGTTAATATTTTATTATATATTTTCATGTGACAACACTGAAGAAATGACACTTTGCTACAATGTAAAGTAGTGAGTGTACAGCTTGTATAACAGTGTCAATTTGATGTCCCCTCAAAATAACTCAACACACAGCCATTAATGTCTGGCCACAAAAGTGAGTACACCCCTAAGTGAAAATGTCCAAATTGGGCCCAATTAGCCATTTTCTCTCCCCGGTGTCATGTGACTCGTTAGTGTTACAAGGTCTCAGGTGTGAATGGGGAGAAGGTGTGTTCAATTTGGTGTTATCACTCTCAATCTCTCATACTGGTCACTGGAAGTTCAACATGGCTCCTCATGGCAAATAACTCTCTGAGAATCTGAAAAAAATAATTGTTACTGTACATAAAGATGGCGTAGGCTATAAGAAGTTTGCCAAGACCCTGATACTGAGCTGCAGCATGGGGCCAAGACCATACAGCGGTTTAACAGGACAGGTTCCACTCAGAACAGGCCTTGCCATGGTCAACCAAAGAAGTTGAGTGCAGGTGCTCAGCACCATATCCAGAGGTTGTGTTTGGGACCATACACTGCACACTGCATCAAATTGGTCTGCGTGACTGTCGTCCCAGAAGGAATCCTCTTCTAAAGATGATGCACAAGAAAGCCTGCAAACAGTTTACTGAAGACAAGCAGACTAAGGACATGGATTACTGGAACCATGTCCTGTGGTCTGATGAGACCAAGATACATTTATTTGGTTCAGATGGTGTCAAACGTGTGTGGCGGCAACCAGGTGAGGAGTACAAAGACAAGTGTGTCTTGCCTACAGTCAAGCATGGTGGTGGGAGTGTTATGGTCTGGGGCTGCATGAGTGCTGCCGGCACTGGAGAGCTACAGTTCATTGAGGGAACCATGAATGCCTACATGTACTGTGATATACTGAACCAGAGACTGGGCCGCAGGGCAGTATTCCAACATGATAACGACCCCAAACACACCTCCAAGACGTCCACTGCCTTGCTAAAGAGGCTGAGGGTAAAGGTGTTGGACTGGCCAAGCATGGAGCAATGGAGGAGGGCAAGGTCTCTAACATCCACCAGCTCAGTGATGTCGTCATGGAGGAGTGGAAGAGGACTCCAGTGGAAACCTGTGAAGGTCTGGTGAAGTCCATGCCCAAGAAGGTTAAGGCAGTGCTGGAAAATAATGGTGGCCACAAAAAAAATGGACACTTTGGGCCCAATTTGGACATTTTCACTTAGGGGTGTACTCACTTTTGTGGCCAGCGGTTTAGACATTAATGTTGAGTTATTTTGAGGGGACAGCAAATTTACACTGTTATACAAGATGTACAGTCACTACTTTACATTGTAGCAAAGTGTCATTTCTTCAGTGTTGTCACATGAAAAGATATAATAAAATATTTACAAAAATGTGAGGGGTGTACTAACTTCTGTGAGATACTGTAGATCTGTGGAGCTTCTAGGGGGCAGGAGCTATTGACACGTCAGAGCGATAAATAAACATGGATAAATGAGTAATAAGCAACTTTCTGTGTGTGTGTGTGTACCCCAAGACAAAGATAACTATAATGCTAATAATAAAGACATTTAGTTTTTTTTATTGTTCTGATGGGCATACTCACACTAGGCACAACTGCCTTGTACTAAAGCCCAGGCACGATTGTCCTTTCGCTAACAGACAGATATCAAAGTATTATTACAGAGGTAGCTGAGGATAATGGTGGAATTTGCAGCTTTACACCCAAACTACAATACCTGTTCATCAATAAGATGAGAACCAGACCCATTGTAAATCTAAATGTACTAGAATTAAATTAATTGAAAAGTGTGATATCCAAGTAGTTATAAGGATTTTTGCTGTCATAATGATAACAACAATAGCGCAAACAAAAATAGTAAATTAAAGGTGGGGTAAGCGATTTCTGGAAGCCAATGTTGATATTTGAAATCCCCAGAACAAACACGCCATACCCTTATGGGGTATCGCCCCTATTTTGATAGCTCCACCCTACACGTACGTAGCCTACGCAACCCATGCAATGATTAGTTCTGTGAATCAAAGCAAAACCAATGTTACACCGTGTCTACACCAGACACGAGCGGTGCAACAAAATACTATAGACGTCATTATAATCAGTGATGCTGTCTACACATACTGCGCAGCATGACAAATCCCCGACAGAAAACTGATTTCACGTCATTGATTTCACGATTTCAATGCCGCATTCTGTTTATTACGTGCTGACACAAATTTCAAATGATTTTCAATAGTCGTTATATCACGTCCAGTGTATGCAGACTTGAGCTGTTGCAGCGCCACATCCGGTGTGGACACGGTGTTACTCACCTATTGAGAAGAAACAAAGCAACCTCGGTATCCGATAGCAGGCCTTCCGCTCCTTGAGTTCTCTCCAGTGCTGGACAGCTGATCCGATATTTACACGGGTCCCACTTCTTGCCTTATAATTTTTCGTTTTCGTTTTCATTTTCAAAAACGACGTTTTCCACTTTTGTTTTTTATGCGCCATCTCTTTCTGTCACTCAGCTCGGCTGTTCACTGAATGCTCTCTCCTCCACATCATGAGTAGACGCGCCCCTTACTGCTGATTGGCTACAAGTTTGTTTTGGTACTCGGCCCCGACTCAGTTTTCTAAAACATTTTTTAAAATATTACATACCCCACCTTTAACTGTTCCATGCGCGGTTAGAGATCACACTACATTTGTACCGCACCCGAGCCACCTCTTCAAGCGGGCCGGGGAATGGTTAAGCGAACCGCACTGGACACGGTACAGAGCAGTCACAATTGTGAAATGAACTGGACTTTGGGGGTCAATCGTGCTTAAGCACGGATCAGATCCCCTAGTGTGGGTACATCCTAAATCTAAGTGAGTAGAAGATAGCACACCACAACTATAACATAACAGCACAACAAATTATGAATGATGAAAACATTGACAGGCAATCGGAATCATTTCTGCTTTAAAGAGCTTGAGCATTTAGTGACAGATGACACAACTGCATTGTTTACTTAGTGTACACTAATATAGTTACCTTTATAATTATTGCTCTTGGTGTAAACAGGGTTTAATAGTGTTACTTCACTGGATGGTCAATTTCAAATGTATTTTGTGTATTTTTAAAATACAAAATACTGTATTTGTATTGAAATACATTTTCCCACACAGTATTTTTTATTTTGTATTTAAATACATTTTTCCACACATTATTTTTAAATTTTTATTTTAAATACATTTTGATGTATTTGTGCCCATCTCTAGGCATATAGAGAGGCCTGAACTTTCTATATTGATTAACCCATTGAGAGGCACTGGGAGGAATTAGTTGCCATGGCTATGGGCTCTTCACCATAGCCGGGGTGGATGTATGAGAGCTACTTAGGACTGATGATTGATACTCAGACAGCACCTCGACACAGATAATAAACTTGTTTATTCCATGTAACTGAATACAAAATACTCCAGAGTCCCTGTCTCACTAAAGGTCACCAAATAACAAATGCACCGCCCATGCAGAGATGCAGGATTTAACGGGATGAAATAGTTGGGAATGAATCCAGATCTCTGGATATCTAATATAAAGGATATCAGCGTAAAATAATCCATAAACCTGATCCCAGATCAGCCACACAGGAACTTGCCTTCTGTGACTTGCCCTGCCTGCAGTTGTCATGGCGATTGGAGTCGTATGCTAATGCTTTTGTTGGAGAGAAAGAGAGGTGTCGAGGGTAGAGTATTGCATTGCAAAGAAATAAGGTAATAGAGCAGAATTATGACTTTACAATTGAGCAGAGAGGCCAGTACATTTACAGAAACGTTCGAGCACATTTACCGATATACCGCACAGACAGGTCTATTCCATCAAACATGAAAATGTGTCATTCTGATGGGTGATTGCTTAAAAAGCTAATCCAGAATCACTATTCAAAAAGCATTCGGAAAATGAATCTGGTTTGGCCTGATTCTGTTCAAACTCAAGAGACACAGACCAGACCAACACAAGCGCAACACACACACACACACACACACACACACACACACACACACACACACACACACACACACACACACACACACACACACACACACACACACACACACACACACACGTTCAATTTTAACCAAACCATATATTATACTGAATAAAAAAATGAATAAAATAAAAACTAAATAATTAAAAAATAAAATAAAATAAAAATAAGTCCCAAAAACTAAAACTAAATTACATTTTAATAAATAATTATAATAATAAATAATAATAATAAAATAAAAATAGATTAAATTAACATGAAATACAATAAAATAATAATACAAAAACAAATAAACATTTGGAAAGAATTTATTATATTTTTTTTATTTAACAATGATGCTTTAAATTAATCTTAGATAATGTCTTTTTTATAATAAATGCTATTGATTTCAACATGATAATATTTCATTTTAATTTAATAAAAACTGTTACTATTCAATTCTGATAATATTTTACTGTATTTTTGATCAAATAGACAGGCTTTGGAGAAATCTTACCGACCACAAGCTTTTGAACTGTATATGTGTTGTGGCAAAATAATAATAATAATAATATATATATATATATATATATATATTATGTGACCTTCTCTGTGAAAACCCAGCTAAAGTCATTATTATTTAGATTTGCTATTTTCTGCATAAAATCAACCTACATATTGTAAAGAACATTCTGTGAAAACATATTCTTGGTATCTTTAATATTGACTGAGTAAGGCCATGCCAAAGATTGAAATCATAGTGAAATTAATTCTTGTAATCAAATGTTGATGCTCGTTATCTCAGAATTAGATTTTTAGACTTTAGCCTGTTTTTTACAGAGAGGGTCACATATTGTTTGGTTCAACATTCACATCTAATCACAAAGAACGGATATGCGAGTCCTACAAACACACAAGCATGTAACAGCACACACATACACACGGGGATCTGATGTTTCCTCAAGGTGAAAACTGGATGTCAAGCTCCCATAGGCCTGTTTGTAGTGTAATTTTCCCCGATTAAGTTAACAGAGATGGGATCTCTGGTTTCCCTAAGCCAAACTACTTCAACTGTCACACAATCCTGCTGGGATTTACTGCCAGCATGGACTTATGGCTGTAGTATCACCACAGCATTTCACAGACGCAGTTTAAAACAAGAATGAGAGCACAAGCCATCACTTGACTACAGAAAACTACAAGGTTGCTGTAAAGCAAAATGCTGAGTGTTATACTTCAAATTCTGATTGTCCAGGTCAGAGGCGTCATGCCCATTCAAAGTGAGGGGGCTGCCCCCTCAGATTTCTTAGCCAAATGGATTTTGAATGCAGCTTCAAAAAGTAATTAAATAGCCAAATAATATTTTTTTAAATATTTGATACAATAAAACGGGTGTGATTAGATCGAAATCTGGGTTTGTACAGCTCTGCATTATAACCAATCACACATGATTCTGTTGAGCTTATGCAAGCAATGCACAATCAGAGACGTTCAGATGAGTTATCGCTGAAATGTGGTGTTTTGTTCACTTGATCGCTTACGAATGTAAGATATTAATTTCAAAGTGTAAACAGCTTCAGTGATTTTAATCCTAAAAGGGTCTACGTATCCTGGGGGATACAGACATTTGAGAAGCTGTGGGGAGAAGCAGTAAAAGTGTAGGTCTTATTTCTTCATTTAATTTTGAAAAGGTGTTTGTTGTGAATATATATTTTGTCTTTCTACATTCTTTGTTTAGCTCACAGGAAGCATTAAAAACTGCATGACCGCCTTTAGTGGGAATTTTACTCACCCTCCAATAAAAGTTGATCTAGTCCACATATTTACTCATGTTAGAGGGGACTTACCTGTTTAAAAAGCTATTATTCAGCATTAACTTATTAAATTTACATTAAAATTTGATTAATTAAATGCTTACATTTTATCTGTTTCTAAATGTTTTTTTTTTCTAAGGGTATACGTCGCTCTTTTAGGGATACAAATCAAGATATAAAAACATATACATAGACTCTGATTTTGTGGCTTGTGTTTTAGAAAATCTGATCTTTTTGTAATCTTGGCAAAACACACATTGTTGGAAAAATCTGATAGTCAAGGTTCTATTTTGGTAACTGTTTTGTAATAGTGATATTGTGACATAAAATTATTGATTTGTGCAAGAAAACTGCATAAAAAAAATCAATAGAGTTTGGGTGTAACCCAGTGGATATTTTTGGTATCGTGCCCAAACAAAATCTCACAGGAACCACCAAGTTGTGATGTCAACTTCAAATGTGGAACACAACTTGCTTCGTTTCATAGACATTTTAGAGGATAAAAGGCCACTCTAAAATGTGCAGTTTTATCACACAGCACAATGCCACAGATGTCGCAAGTTTTGAGGGAGCGTGCAATTGGCATACTGACTGCAGGAATGTCCACCAGAGCTGTTGCCCGTGAATTGAATGTTCATTTCTCTACTATAAGCCATCTCCAAAGGCACTTCATATAATTTGGCAGCATCTTCACCTCCAAGATCGTCTGAGACCAGACACCCGGACAGCTGCTGCAACAATCGGTTTGCATAACCAAATAATTTCTGCACAAACTGTCAGAAACCGTCTCAGGGAAGCTCATCTGCATGCTCGTCATCCTCATCGGGGTCTCGACCTGACTGCAGTTCGTCGTCGTAACCGACTTGAGTGTGCAAATGCTCACATTCGATGGCGTCTGGCACTTTGGAGAGGTGTTCTCTTCACGGATGAATTCCAGTTTTCACAGTACAGGGCAGATGGCAGACAGGCAAGTGGCCCATGGCGGCGGTGGGGTTATGGTATGGGCAGGCGTATGTTATGGACAACGAACAGGTGCTTTTTATTGATGGCATTTTGAATGCACAGAGATACCGTGACAAGATCCTGAAGCCCATTGTTTTGCCATTCATCCACGACCATCACCTCATGTTGCAGCATGATAATGCACAGCCCCATGTTGCAAGGATCTGTACATAATTCCTGGAAGCTGAAAACATCCCAGTTCTTGCATGGTCAGCATACTCACCGGACATGTCACCCATTGAGCATTGGGATGCTCTGGATCGGCGTATACGACAGCGTGTTCCAGTTCCTGCCAATATCCAGCAACTTCACACAGCCATTGAAGAGGAGTGGACCAACATTCCAAAGGCCACAATCAACAACCTGATCAACTCTATGGGAAGGAGATGTGTTAAACTGTGTGAGGCAAATGGTGGTCACACCAGATACTGACTAGTTTTCGGACCCCCCCCCAAACAATACAGTAAAACTGCACATTTTAGAGTGGCCTTTTATTGTGGCTAGCCTAAGGCACACCTGTGCAATAATCATGCTATCTAATCAGAATCTTGATATGCCACACCTATTATCTCGGCAAAGGAGAAGTGCTCACTAACACATATTTAGACAGATTTGTGAAAAATATTTTTTCACAAAATATTTGAGAGAAATAGGCCTTTTGTGTACATAGAAAAAGTCTTAGATCTTTGAGTTCAGCTCATAAAAAATGGGGGCAAAAACAAAAGTGTTGCATTTGTAATTTTGTTCAATGTAGTTAAGTTTGGAAATATTTTGAATAAAAAGGAAATAAATAAATAAAAACATAAGTCTATATATGTTATACAGTGCTATCGTAGCTGCTGACATGTATGACTCCCCCACGTGCCCCCTCAAAAAACATGAGTGCATGATGCCCCTGGTCCAGGTCAATACAAGAAGGAACTTTCAATGAAAAGCTCCTGAATATGCTGTATTTTAAACTTCTTTAGATATTATTAATTTAGTTTAATCATTGGAACCAGAACTAGTAGCACATCAGTCGACTTGTGCCTGTCATACGATAGACAATATGTGTATTGTTATTATCACCACTAATATATGTCATTTAATGATATTTCAATCCTACTATGATTGCTGCTGTTTATTAAATGCAATTAGCCACTTGAGGCTGTGTCCGATTGATTTTACATTTGTGTTTATGTAATGGTAAAAAAAAAAAAAATCATTGTCATCTGTCATGGCTTATTGCTTTAATTCAACACGGTGTTCTGTTTATTTTCCCTTGTAGTATAAGCTTTAATAAAGAGTTTTTATTACCATCATGTTCACTTTCTTCTGTTCAATGAATGTTCAATCATGTCACTCAAATGCATATATTTCAGTGGTTTTACCTGGGGCAGAATGTACTGATGTACTGATGAACAAACGTTACAGTCTCAAAATGACAGGTAAGAAATTCAAGTTTGTTCCATTTAGCAAGAAAATGTAATTTAGAATAAAAAAAACACAAACTAGACTTCGTCTTTCCTCTGTTAGTCATAACAAAATCAACATTGGCTGAAACTTGGCTGAACTATTTGATGAAAATAATGATTTGAATATTTACATAATCACAAGCAGTGACAACAGGGGCCTTTAAAATCCCAGATTAAATTTTCAGTTTCTCTTCAAAACATCAAAATGGATCTGTTTTGTTCTTGTTCCCAGAAGGACAGGAACACGCTATGAAGAATGATACATTTTCCTTTCATAGCTGATAGTGAAAAGCTATTAGTAACCCTTGAAAAGGTTTTTAAAGCCCCTGATGCAAGCGGGATGTAGGGAAAGAATACACCCTGAAAAATATGCTTCTGGGTATCCCATTATTGACACAGATAAAAGGCATGATTGAAAAGATTGCAAATTAACTATGCACCTTCCTGAACTACAATGCATTTCCTATGCATCTTTTTTTAATTGTTATTATTAATCTTTTTTAAATACATTTTATTAGCTACTTCTACTGTAATATACTATGCAAATGTTTTTTTTTTACCATAAAAAAATTAATGAATGAATAAAATATAAGAGAAGAAACGCAAAAGAAAATACAACTTGAACTGAAAAGTCTCAACACGGATGAGGGGACATATGTTTCTGCCCATCGTGATCCAACCTTTGATGCTGCCTCTGAGGATAATGCCCAATTTGGGCATCGATATCCAACGAAAGACCAATGGGGCGACAGCATTTTAGTTTCTGCTTGATAAATCGGGTCATGCTCAATTCAGAATGGACAACTGAACTCTGAAAACCACCACCTACAAATGCACAGAGTGACGTTTAATGCTGACTTCTCCTTTAAAATCAGAGAATGCAACTCAACAGCTGCAAATATGAACAAGGATGGAAACAACTTGGGCTTTATTCATGAAACACAAGCCAATTACTGTGTAAATCGCACATAAATCCATTTATTTGTAATTTGTCCCATTTAATTCAAAGCATTACACAGAACTGTGCAGTTAAGCAGAGTTAACAAATCCCTTGTTAAACCAGTGACCAGTGTTATTTTCGATATAACCATTTTAACAAACAAACAAAAAAACATTTTATCCCACATACTCACAATCCAAAGGCATCACAATGGAGTCTAAATTGATTTAAGCCCTGACACAATCCAAGTCGCTTTTACCAAGGTTAAAGCACAGAGTGTAATATAAATAAATCGCCACCCTAAAATTGTCTGCCAAAAATAAGTGAGCAATAATGTTCCCAGGCTGTAAGAGACAATTAGCAATTTCTCACTTGAAACAGGGTGGTCTTCTGGCTGACCGAGCTCTATTTAAATCTCTGATCTGATGTCCTGAAACACACCTTTGTGCTCCAAATGCATTTCTCTTCAGTACATGAATCGCTTTTGCCAAATGCTTTTCCTGTCATTTAGTGAAACCTACCAATTACTTGCACTTTCAGAAAAGTGTTTTACAATTAGTACAAGGCTATTATTGGCAGCAAATGGCAATTGATTATTATTATTTTGAACAGGTAAAATGGGGACATGGTACCATAATGGCTAAATATGGGATTTTTTTTGTATAAAAAGGCAGATGCTAGTCACCACACAGATGCTAAGCCTAACATACTCATCCATATTTTATCTATTTAAAACATCAATCGCTGTTTGCTGCAATTATTTTACATTATTATTATATTTTATTGCTTTGTATTTACATTTATGCATTTAGCAGACACTTTTATCCAAAGCGACTTACTTATTCAGGCTATACATGTTTTGTCAGTATGTGTGTTCCCTAGGAATCGAACCCACAGCCTTTTGCGCTGCTAACGCAATGCTTTACCACTGAGCCACAGGAAAACATTTGTTTTTTAGTTGCTCAAAACAAAAGTTTAATGTATTTGTATTTTACCTATTTTTTTTTGCTGTTTAACGATGAGTTTTATTTTATTTTGCTGTTTAAATTAGCTGAAAAGCCTATAACAAGCTGTTTAACGGAAGTTCCTCCAGTGTAACAACATGCCCCAAAGCACAAAGGTGTGTTCAATGAACTTCATACTCTGTCCTTTGTCTCTTTTTTTGGCGAATGACTCTTATGATCTGTTCCGGCCATTACAAATAAAGAGAAGGGGGGGTAGGGTATAAGAAAAAAAAATAAGTTTGTCTTTGAGTAATTTTTACAAACTCTTTGATTTATTGAAAACAACATGCCAAAACCAAGGCTGCAAGAAAACAACGCAAGCGTCTCTATTCATGTTCCAGATCTTTCAAAGTGGTCAAATGCGAACTGAAAAAGGTAGGAACAGAAACAAAAAAATCTCTATGGCCCAGAAGGCTTTCATGCTACCCTCCATCCATCATACGATGGGAAAACATCCAGATGATTTCATCACAGCCTTCTGAACATTTAAATGGTCCTGAGAAAGTTAGGTTGTAAAACACAGTTTTCCAGTTAAAATCTTGGGCGATTTCAGCTCTGTAGAAGTTTCGGGAAAATGTATAAATGAACAGTCAAAGTAGGAGATGTGAATATCGGTATGATCAGAACCCTCTATTTCACAAACTGTCCCCTGAAAGTACCTGGATAAGAACAAAACTTCTTTATAGACCTATGAGTAGGAGAAGGTGAAACTTATAAACTTAGAAAATGGGTTGTTCGTTTCCATTTATTGCCTCTGTATATCATTCCACCACAGCAAGAGTCAATCACAGAGGCCTTGACTTGAGGTTAGGAAGAAATGTTCAATGTTTTTGTTTGTTGCACTCAATAGATCTGCTATTTCAAGATGAATTGCAATGCTAGTGAGTCACATCACCTGGAATAAATGGCAAGGTCCTGCAATGACAATACAGACATGGCTGAAGTGCTAGCTGTCATTACAAATGTAAGGGAGAGGGATATCAATCAAAATGTCTTGAGTGAGTTTGAGAACCTATTAAAAAAAGACCAGCAAACTTTGATTCCTGAGCTCAGAGCTCAGTTTTTTTAAAGTGAAAAAAAACCTCTGATTCATGATCTGATTCTTCTAAGTGATTCAAAGAAATACAGTGTAACTAGGGATGTGTGATAGTCAATATAATGATTCTTATGAACTGAACCATTATAGTGAATCAGAAAAATACAAAGCAAGCAGTCAAATTCTCGAGTGAAGAGCAAGATAATTTAAGTGAATCAAAAAAATACAGTGAAATTATCTTGGGCTAATGACTCTTAAGAACCAGTCTGTTTGAGTGAATCAAAATCAGTGAAATCTGATTCTTGAGTAAATTACTCCCAAAAGTTCATATCAGTGGATAAAAAACATCCCAAAATCTGATTCCCAAGCAAAACACTATTTTGAAATAGTCCTTTTTAGTGAAGCCAAAACAAATCTGAAAATGTTGTAATCCTCTTGTCCAAAATTTGTGATTTTTTATATTTACTACTAAAATTATCCACATTTCTACACATTTATTCAAATATTTCTTCTTTAAACTCAAAAAAAAGTGTTGATGGAACTGAAATAGTTAAGAAAAAACAGAATGACTCAATGCCTTTTCCTCACCGAGTCCTCTCCACAAAAGTATCATCTATCATTCTCTCTCATACATTCACATATTTATACACTAATTATCTCCCTGCACACATTCACACACTCATATTTTCTCCCCTCGATGTAGCTGTTGTGGGGGTGCATCTCAAAATTTTGGAATTAAACTGAAGTGTGGCTATAAAATCTGCAAGAGCAAAAAACACTGTTCACCTTTACACACACTAACTAACTAAGCCCATCAGGGGCGGATTGGCCATCTGGTAATTCTGGCAAATGCCAGAGGGGCTGGACCATTTTGTTTAATGTGGGCCGGTCAGATATATATATATAATCTTTTATTATATAAATAAATAAATAACATTGTTTTTACGGGCCAACATTGTTATGATGGGTTTTTAATCGCTTGCATGATTTCTCTTTGGTTGTAATAATATTAATAATAAAAAATGTTAAGTATTTGGCCTGGTTGACAACGACCAACCGCCTGGTTCCGAGATGGGCTGACCGAAGAATTCAGTCAAAATCAAGCACATCATCAGAGAGAGTGCAACACAAGCTAATTTTTTGTACAAGCTAAATAATGGACCGTAAAAAGGGAAAGGCGGTGCAGAAAAACTTTGAGGAAGCTTAGGTCCGATGCTGCTAAATGTGTAAAATTAACCGAACTCTTTTCAAAAGGTTGAAATTAGGCTGCTGCAGCGGAGGACAGTTGTGCCACCGAGGTAACGTTAAAAAGAAAACAGAATAGCTAGCAAGTCATTTTCACACTACTTCTGAAAGTTAGCACCAGTGTTTTTTTGTTTAGTTTTTTTGACAGTAGCCTACATTTTATTAAACAGCTGTAAGCTTCTGTAAGCATACAGAATCAAACTGACTGCGATCCAATGTTGATTTTGGTCAAATGATGAGGAAGAAATATGTTATTATGAACATTCTAGAATACTTTTATGTGGAAGAAACACAGGTACAACTTATGTGAGGCGTGAAGAAAAAGTAATGTAACTAGTAGTGTAACTAATTACTGTTGCCAGAAAGTAACAAGTAAAGTAACAATATTACTTTTGAAAGAAGTAACTAGTAATGAGTAATATATTACATTCTTTGAGTAATTAGCCCAACACTGTTTGCCAGAAACATACATTAAATGTTTAAATATCTGTTAGGGTACTACTTATATTATTTCACCATCTGTACACAAATGCAAGTAGTGAATGTGTGTTTCCGTGGATGGGGCAGTGTGGGTGTGGTAATGTGGGCTGTTGAGGCTACAGTGCCAGGGCTGAATTTTTGTCCCAGTCCGCCCCTGAAGCCCATCATGCAGTTCCCTGTAAAAGGGCTTAGTGAGGAAGAAGGGACGGATTGGGAGCTGTTTGTAGGAGGCAAGGCCACAATAACACACAAAAAAGGACAAGGGAGGAGGCCAGGAGCAATCATACAGAAGGCCAGGAGAAGCAGGGCAGTCAAAGGAGCAGACACCCATGCACCCTCTCTCTCTCTCTGATACAGCGACAGCATCACCGCAGGCTCTGTACAAGAGGCTGAGCAGAGTCACACCAGAATACTAATGGAAACATGTGGAGCACAGTGTTACAACAGAGGCATCACTGGGGGTGACAGAGTGGTAGGAGAACCTTGGACACCTGATACAAACTGTTCAGCCCCTCATCACATACAACATCTAAACATTTCAAAAAGCTACACTATAACTTCAAAGGTTTGGAGTAGGCAATGTTTTTTTGTTTCTGAAATAAATCTCTTATTGTATGTTCACCAATTTCAAAAACAGTTATATTGTGAAATATTATAATTTACTTTTCTTTGTAATATATTTTATAATGTAATTTATTCCAACATTTTTAGCAGTCATTACTCCAGTCTTTAGTGATTTCTTCCACCATACTTTAGACAAGACTATTTGCTTACAATAATTATGCAGTTGAATTCTAAAAGATGCCATAATTTTGGAAGTTTCATTTAAAATTCACTTTAATGGCATGACACTTTTGGTGGGTACAGTCCTAAAAGAAAAGAAAGCTGAGCTAAGCTTTAGCTGATTATCAACTGAATTCAAACTGGATTGGTTGAGCAAGTTGAATTAGTCAGTGACAGAATCTTTTGATGAATTAAAAGTCAATCCCGTCAGTGATGTTTGACTTTAAAATTAAAACTTGTGAATGAGCCCAGTAAAATAACACAAAGTTTGATGGAGCAAAAACAAGAACGCTTCTTATCAGACATATTTTCCTATATCTATGATGAATATATAAGGGAAATTTGGTTTTGAAATCCCTTGACTTGTGAACCATGAGTGCATCAGATATAACATACTTTGGGAATGTTCTTTCTACCTGCGAGCTACTCATTAAAAACCAACATAAATTGTTCTCATATCTAAATGTTATAGACAATAAAAGGCATTAGAGCATTATCAAACACACATCTTTGCTTGTACCTTGTTTAGGTTGCTGGCTGTGATGATCCACACACACTGGGAGTTGCTCTCATACTGAATGGGGAAATTGGGTGAGGCGAACGTCCCTGACGGACCTTGAAGATTAGATCCACAAGTTTTCACTGTAAAGAGGAGAGAGAGAAAAGAGAACAAGAAAATTAACAACAAAATAATAAGAAATATATCAGGAAAGTGCCTTTTCTCTTCAAAAACATCAGTCAAAGTCTCAGCTAATTGGTTTCAGCTGCGGTCAGCGGCCACGTAATGTTTTTTACTATTGAATCGATAATTAGGAAAAAAGTCTGCAACTCCACCATCTAGAGGGATTGCGTTTCACTTACCGCTCGTAATGTTTTTGTGGGATTTACACAGCTTATATTGGAATATCAACAGTGGAACACAAGCCTCCACCAGCCATTCATGACCGTCTTAATTTGTCAACGATTAGCAATCCAATCAAATCCTCAGATGACTAACTTCATGCCGGCTAAACAAGCTAATTCGAAGCAGGCTTAGCCAAACACACTTGGGCCTGATTCATCATCTTAATATATAAATGTCAGTTATAATTTGCTAAGTAGACATGCTCTGGTTTTTCTCTCCCAAAGCCAGCGACAGTGATATCTTAAAATTGACGAGTGCGGGTTTACGCCCTCTCAAATCCAGCCTCTTGTATTTTTGCTGCATTTATCATGGTTGATGTCAACGTGACAGGTCTTTGATGAAAAGACAAGGAGGCATTATCTCCAACAGCAGCAACCTCCAACCTTCAGGCCCGAAAGCGTACTTTTTCCTCTAAAAGTAATTCTCTCGTCAAGGGGCTCCTAATTAGAGAAGTATCCTGTGAGAAGCTCTCTCCAGTCTAATATCCGTAATACACTTTAGCTTGAACTGATGAGGTGTTTTTGCGTGAATCACATATCAACAGTCATAAGGGAGGAGTACCAATAAACCTATGTGCAGACAGTGAGAGCTGAGGGCTAAATATGTGTGTTTATTAATAATAACATATTATGAAGCTTGGCAATTTAAAATATTACCTCATGTTACAGATGTAGCTTGTGATGCATATGCATTATTAAACTGTATATAAAAATAAAAAACACTAGATTTTATTTTGGACAACAAGTGATACATCAAGTACCAAAAGTGTTCATCATACAAAATTGAATCGCAATGGTTTCATGATCTCGACAGCCAATAACTCACTGTGCTAAAAACATTGTGGTTGGCAAAAATCATATTTATCCCTGTTGAAAGCAATCTCTTGTTAGTCTGATTCACATTTTCTCATATTTTCCATGCCCCAATAAAAAAAATATATATGCATGGAATTTTAAAACCCTTTTTCCTAGATTAAATCATTGACTAATAAATAAAGCAAATGATACAACATTTTTTAAAACTGTTTACTTTTTAAATTAAAAAACATACAGCATATATTTGTTCAGCACATTAAAAAATAAACAATAACACACCTTATGTTTTGTATTTAAAAACTAAGCATATAATAATTGTGCTAATAATTAAATAACTGTCATTAATCTCCTGATTTTCAACTAGTCTTTAGAACAGAATGATACAGCAATAATATCATATATACTGTACATACCTTAGCAAACATCTCACATAGTATTTTTGTATTTACATTGCCATCTTAGGTATGCACGATTATACGGTTACTTCACTTTATTAACTTAATTTTACATTGTATCTTCCCAGGTGTCATGACCCACAAGTTACGAACGACTGTTACAATATTAAGAGGTCTGTTCTATTAAGGCAATACAATTACAAACTTCTATTTTCATATAACAAATTCCCTTAATTATTCACAATATACTGTTTAACAACAACAAAAATAAAGAAAGAAGAGGAATGCAAAGAAAAAAGTAGGGGAACGCAAAGGGAGGATGTCAGGTGTCGGTCCAACTAAATGGATGAACAAAAATGTATGATTAACTAAACGTACCCCCGGGATGCAAAAAAAATTACATAGATCCAGGCAATTTTCTGCATGATTTCATGTAGCATCTTCTCATTTAATTTGTGCAGCCTGTAGCGTCAGGAACAAACAGGCACCCAAGTGACATGAAGGTGCTGATTTATTCGAGAGCTAAAGGTTAGGGCCTGCTGAGAGATAGTCATACAAAATTCACATGTGTGTGAAAGAGACAAAGTTGAGGGCGTGGACTCATGCAGAAACCCACTTCTCATCCATATTGAGAGGGTTTCTGGAGTGGTAACATTGCAGGGTAATGGGGGTTTTGTAAGCCTGCGCAGTAGGGGGTCATGTTCTCTGAGCGTGCAGACTCCCAACGAAGAAGGCAGCTGTCCAGATAGCTGTAGGCACTCCTTACAACAAATCTGACACAGCTAGCAAGTTGCGTATCACAGGATGATTTCTACCCCTGGCTACAAGTTATATGTGGTTAAACAAATTCAACATCCTTCCCTCTTACTCTTCTAGCACTGATTTATTACAGCTTTTTGTTCAAAATATAGTTTTATACTAATCAACAGTTCAAAATGTAGCAGACTAAGCAAATTTGACAAATTAATTTTAGCTTATTGTAAAAAACGTGTAATAGATTTATCAACATAAAATATATCATGTTGTTTCCCCAATTAAATATTTAACTCTCTACTTTACTAAATTACTACCTTCTTGTCACTTGAGTGCCCATTTGTTTTTTGGCTTTAGACAGCACAAACCAACTGAGACAATGCTACATGAAACCAGAATAAATAAACTATATAAGGGAACATTTTAATTAGTAAGCAGCACAACTGTTTTGTACTTTAATAATACAAATCAGAAATGTTTCTTGAGTACCAAATCAGAATATTAGAATGATTTCTTAATTAAGGACTGAGGTAATGGTTTTTATTGGACAATAAATGACAGTACACACTTCTACTGTTTGTTTTACCTTCTGCATCTCTCTCTCCATCATGTTATCTCTTCTCATAATGTCTCCTAGTCCTTTCCACTTTTCTCTAGACGCGTGAAACTAGCGCAACAACACTGATGCGGTGTACACAGTGTGTCCATAAACAATTCATAAGTCCATCTCTGCTGTTATTCCTGTCGCTAGCGCTCAGTGTTGTTGTACAGTTCTTACATACTCGCAACAACGACTTATGGACAAGCTTGAGATTTAAGAGCTCAGGGAAGCGGTCCAGAAAGCTACATCAGTTCTCACAGTGACGTATATCCGCGCATGCTTGGGCCTTCCCTGACAGCTCAATTACGGCTTGTTAAATGAACGGCCTTGGCTTGGCTCTCTCGCCTGTAGCAAAGCAGCCAGAGAGAAATTATCTATAAAATTAAAGGACAGTATGAGCAAACAATTCATTACTTGGCAAATGATAGCCTGTCACTTTTTAACCCACCTTCACAAAACAATGAAAAGAACCCTTGCTTGCGTAAGACTGCCGTTTATTACAATCAAAGCTAAATGTAAAGAGAAAAAGAGAGACAAAAAACTAAATTAAGGATGTAAATTGTTCATATCTGAAAAAAATCCACTCTACAAGCTTTATAGAATGGTACATTTAAGTAAACCCATATGAGCAAGAGTGCTGGCACAATTTCACAATATTGTAAAAGTTCAACATTGCAAGTAAGAAGTTAACATTTAGTAACTAACATTAATTTTGTACTATTGCATTTTAGACAATATTGTCAATTATTCTGTCTTTTTGTGGTCTGCCAACAAAAAATATCACTTTACTATCCCATGAGATCACTTAAGAGGTTTTGCAAATGGCAGTGAAGTGGTGCAACTGACACTGATAGGTCACATGACAATGATAACATGACGAATGTAGTATGAAGTAATTACTTATTAAAAATAAATATCTGCTAAGAGTGTATGCAATTTCAGACTTGTTTTGCTCCTGTTAATAAACACATTATTGTATGAATTAATCAGTGATTCATTTTGAAAGAAAAGTCACTTGTTTCCACTTAAACACCTACAATAATCACTTAAAAATGGAACACCACTCAGCCAAACAAACTCAAGGACCAGATAAACACTTTACCGATTTCCTTCCTCCTTTAACTATTCTTCTTCCTCTTTGGTTTAAAAGTACATTAGCCTAACTGCCTAATGTGATTCTACCACTACCAAATCTTTTAATTCAAGAATATGGTCTTTTTCCGAGGAACAAAAAGCTTGTCATTCAGCTTTTAGTTCAAGGAATCAAGATAATTGCCCATTGCACCAGATAAAACAACCTCCTTTATGTATCCCTTGTATTTCCAGCCCTATCTGCTGTTTTACACTTCCTGACATTGAATCCGACCTTTGCAGGGAAAATGGGCCAAGTCAGCACAGAATATAAAGATTAGGAGACTCTAAGACATTGGAACGGGCTAAACTAAAAAACAATCGACACCCAGAATGATCAATTACATCATTAAACCTTGAACACTGTTTCACACCTTTATTTGCCTGCATGCTGCAGACTTAAAGCAACAAAACACATACTAAACTCGTCCAAAAAAATTCAAACTCGCATCAATAGTTCATCTCAGAAACAATATCCCCTATATAAGGGCACTCGTCCTTGTACATCTAGACCAGTTGCCTTTTCTGATTTCAAAAGTCAAGAATTACTGCACTTGACTCAATACACAAAATATGTTTTTAAATTCTCTGTCTAATTCTATCTGCTGATAAATGAACACAAAATTAACTGCTATGACAAACTGTAAATTGTAATATATCACTTGTGATTTCCCTAGGTGGCCACTTGGGGTCACGCTGTCTAGTTTCTGCTCATAGATGTCCATTACCCCTCCAAAGTATGTTAGCATTCACTTTCAGATCAATGGCAGTTGCTTGGCTAGTGCAGAGCTCTCTGGTAGGTTGGAATCTGCCATATTTTCTCACAGGCACTCTCTGTTCCAGACAGAAGTTTTTGAGCCAATAGTCTGAGTAGTAAATGCCAATGTGAATACTCTGGAATTGGAGAAAATTATGGCCTGACTGGCTGATGACAGCACAAGAACATGCAAGCCCCCTTTCATTAGTGGCTATCCACAGCTTTGACTGACAAAAATATGTTTTAAGAGTGATTGGTCACTGGGAAAAAGTCTACTGTAATCGAATTAAACACATAGGCGGGGCACATAATAACATGACCATATGACAGATTAATATCCCTTGTTATTATATCCAGTTTAATATTGTATCTAATCTAATTAAAAACATGCAAGATAAACTAAAACCTCAATAAAAGCCATTTATATACCTTGTTGTTTAATAATTATAATTTTACATGCATAGTAATTCTGTAGCTTTGTGCGGTTTTACAACATTCCCACCCCTGTGCAACAGGGATTTAAAACTGGCAAGTCACTTCTGCTGGATAGCTGAACATTAAATGACAGTGCAAGCTGCTAACTAACAGATCGGAGACTACATTAATAGCAAGATGCCCTTGTTTTAAATAAACACTAAAACAGAGATAATAATAAACTTATTATGCTATGTCTAAATTAATTCATATTGTGCTTGTTTGATTACTGATAAGTGTTTACAATTATCAAGTAAAATAAGTAAAAAACAGAACACCCAGTGATCTCAAAATGCTGATGAAAGTGTCTGTGTCACTCCACATCATTTTGAGCTATAATTAAAGTGTCCTCCTGAATGATGGAGACAGTTCAATTCCTGTTTGTTTGCCCAGGGCAGACAACTGACACTTCAAGTTATTAGGGCTGTGAAAAGCTAGAAGTCACTGCTGGCATGCAAATTCTGCTCTGCATTTTACTAGTTGCCATGGCAATACTATCTGATCCAGTGGGGAAAAAAGTTGATTAGTAAGCTTGTCACAAGTCAACTGCAAACACTCCTGAAATGAATTAATATTACCCCTTCTAACCTAGCCCTTCTACCAATAATTAATCCTACTAAGCATTCAGTCTAAATATTTCTTCACGATGGCTGACCCACATTCATAAGAAAGGCTGACAACTTATATAGAGACTGTGTAGGTTTAATCTTAAAAGGATAGTTCACCCAAAAACAATTTTTGCACCCTCAAACCCATATAGCTTAGTTTCTTCTCTGGAACTCAGAAGAAAATTGAAGTAGAATATTCAAGTTCCTCTTCTTTCTTACAATTCAAGTGAATGGTGAGTAGAGATGCAATTATAGAGTTTGTTGGTACGATTACAGTCTGAGGAATAATCACGGTTTCACGATTACGATGCATTTATTCATTTCACAACATAAAATCACATAACTACTCTTCAGATATTAAAGTGTTATTTATTGCTGCCTTTTGAAACAGAAATAACACAACAACCAATAATACAGCCCAAAATAATAATACTAAAGAAAAAAAAGACCATCTCTCCTATTGGAATTAAAAAAGGTGACCTCTGCTCTATAAAAATCCATGTCAGTATTTCCCTTTTGAAAATAACTAATGGAAATAGATCACAAATGTATTTGGTGTTTTCATTTTTTATATTCTTTCTACATTTCTTTTGGACAAGAGTTACAGAATTTGGAAAGATAGTGATTTTTTTTTAACTTATGAATAATATCATAACAGGGATGATAAAGATGGCTCAAAATGGCTCATCTCAGATTTCTGAGGAGTGCAGCGCATAACACGGCCAGTGACGCAGTACTCATTCCATATCTCAGGGAACTGAGGTTACGATAGTAACCGAGCACGTTCCCTTGCGATATTTCACACATTTTTACTTCTATGGGAACAACTAAAATCACGCAGTGCTATAACGTGGAACGACTCAAAACCAAGACTCATGTGGGAGTAAGACCCAGGGGAGCCAATGCAATACACCAAGCACAGGCTGAGCCATAGGGTAATCTGTGGCCTGGGTGTCGTACCATATGTTGATACCTGCGTCCATATAGTATGGACAGACCAAGTGAAGGAGGGGCTTGAACAATGTTGGTCAAGTGGACCCATAATATTGCTAATTTAAGCAGAAAGAACTCTGGCCTGTAAGGCAGGGACGTCCAGGTTGTAAAACCTTACAAATGTGGACAGCGAGGCCCAGCCTCACAAATTTCCGAAAAGGACACCCTGCAGGACCATGACCAGGAAGAGGCAATGCCTCTGGTGGAATGGGCTCTAACTCCGATGGGACACTGCAAACCCAAGGCAGAGTATGCTAGGGTAATAGCATCCACTAACCACCTAGAAATTCCTTTCTTCGTAATGGGGTCACCTGTGGCGCGGTTACCGAAGCCGACAAAAAGCTGTTCTGATTTCCTGTAAGAGGCAGAATGCTCAATGTTTACCCTCAGGGCCCTGATGGAGCAGAGAAGGGACAATTCCTGGCAACCCGTTGAGGGGAAAACCTAGGCTCTGAATGCAGTGGAGAGCACCTAAGGTACATAACCCAGCCTTGGTTTCAGGACGACCTTGGAGTTGTTAGGCCCGAATTCCAGGCAAGCCCGGTTGATGGAGAGGACCTGCAGGTCTCCTACTTGCTTGACCGACGCCAGTGCTAGCAGCAGGGTGTTTTTTAACGAGAGGGCTCTGAGGCTTGTGGACCGGGGATTCATTCTCCTGGCACCTCGTAAAAATTGAATCACCGCACTATCTCTGCTCACCGATCGGCCAGCAATAGGGGCATGGAAAGCCGCTATAGCTGCCGCGTAAACTTTGATGGTGGATGAGGAACGCTGTTTATCCAACATCTCCTGCAGAAATTAAAGAACCACTGAAATATCGGAGGTAACTGGATCAAAGTCGCGGTCTTGACACCAAGTCGAGAAAACAGACCATTTCAGAGCATAGAGGTATCGAGTAGACGGGGCTCTAGCTTCTGCCATCGTGTTTAGGACACGCTCTGGGAGGCCGAAAGGCTCCTGTTGAGCGGCCACACATGCAGAGCCCATAACTCGGGCCGTGGATGCCATAGCGTACCGTTCGCTTGAGAGAAGAGGTCCCATCTCAAGGGGATCAGTCATGGGGCTGCTTCGAGCAGCTAGAATAACTCCTCTAGAGGGGGGCAATTAGAATAAGCTTGTGCCGTTGCTCCCTGATTTGCCTGAGTACCTGCGGTAGCAGAGCGATTGGGGGGAAAACATAGAGTGGAAGAGGGCATCCGTGCTCTTTGTGAGAAAGATTTGGCAGTGAGAGTTTTCTTAAGAGGCTGAGAGGTGTACTCGACCTCTGCCAAAGACTTCCCAAATTTTCTGAACCGCAAGCGGGTGGAGCATTCATTCCCCTGAGGAGACGTTATTCCTTGACAACATGTCTGCTCTGTGGTTAATCTTGCCCGGCACATGCGTCGCCTTCAGTGAGAGCAGATTGGTCTGAGCCCACACAAGAAGGTCGTTCGCCAGCGTGCAGAGTCGCTTCGAGACGAAGCCACCCTGGTGATTTATGTATGAAACCACGGACCTGCTGTCTGAGCATACTGGCACATAGTGTCCCCGTATGTCCGGCAGGAAGAATTGACAGGCCTGGCACACTGCTAATATTTCTAGGCAGTTGATGTGCAGGCCCGACTTCTTCTTGGACCAAAGACCGAAGGTCGGTTTGCCTTTGCACAGCACTTCCCAACCCTTGTTGGAACCCTTGTTCCCAACCCTTCCTTCTGTGCGCCGTGTCTAAGATCACGCCTTGCTTTAGCCAGAGGAGGTCTCTCCAACGTGACATGGCTGATACACAAGCCCAAGTCACCATTAAGCAGTGGCGTCCGTGATGCCAAGCCGTGGATGGAACCCTCTGCTTCAGTCAGAACTGGATAGGTCGCATGTGAAGAAGTCCCAAATGAAGTACTGACAAAGCTGCTGCCATAAGGACCAGAATTTTCTGTAAGCTTTGAGCGGACGGGCTGTCCCTTCCTTGAAGGAAGCCGCGTGGCTCTGAATTGTTGTGGCTCGCTCCGCTGAGACAGTTGCTGTCATCTGCACTGAGTTGATAACTGTGCCCAGGAACGAAACTCGTTGGCTGGGTGACAGTATACTCTTGGCAAAGTTGACCCTGAGCCCCAGGCAACATAAGTCCAAATGGGAGGACCTTGTATTGATAAGCCACCCCTTTGAATGCGAATCTCAAGAATCATCTGTGATGGGGTCTACCTAGATGTGAAAGTACGCGTCTTTCAGATCCAGCGACATGAACCAGTCCCTTGGTCATATTTGCAAGAGGATCTGTTTCAAAGTGATCATCCTGAACAACCTTTTCATCAGGGCGTTATTCAGGAGTCTGATATCTAGAATATGTCGCGAGGAAGTATCGGCTGTAGAAGCTTGACTCTTGACTTCTATGGCTCTTTTTTCCAGTAGATTCATCACCTCTGCACATAGGACTTGAGTGTCCTCGTTGCGCACTGCGGTGGCGAGCACACCGCAGAAGCGCGGTGGTCTTCGAGCAAATTGGAGAATATAACCTTGTCTTATCGTAGACATTACCCACTCTGACACACCGGGGATGGCCTGCCAGGCCTCGGCCCCCGTGGCAAGAGGTTGAAATGGCTCTAAAGACTTGCTGCATCAGGGCAGGACGTTTATGCTAGGCAGAAAAAACGTTTGCTCTCTTTTTGAAAATGTATGTGTTTTATTTTGTCCGCTATCACAGTGGTCAGACACCCGGGCGCTAAAGTGGGCCAGTGTTGAACCAAAAAAAAAAACTTTCCTCTGCACCCAGCGCTAAGCGGGTGGCAAGAGGCACATTAGAGTCTGCTAGTGGCGTGATCTGACGTTAGCGAGACTGGGCCCTCTATTTCTGGCTGATCAGTAGGACTTCTGAGGCACCAGATCCAAGGGGATCTGGAACTAGGGTCCTTGGCGTCGTGCCAAGCGTTAGGAGGACGGGGCTCAGGGGTGGCTGGCGTTGGCTTAGCTGTCTGCTGAGTCGGCGCAGGCCTAGGGCAACTGGAAGCAGTAGAAGAGCTGGTGCGTTTCAGGAGGAAGTGTCGCATTGCTTGAGACAACTTCTGAGCTTCCGTGAAGCGTTCCGCAAAGCCCTCCACAGCTGGTCCAAACCGGCTGCCAGAGAAACCAGAGCGTCGAGGAAGGGAACTTTGTCCCCCTCTTTCATCTCCATCATCGTGAGCCTGAGGTGGCGCTCTAAAACTATCAGGCTGGACATCGAATGCCTGATGGCTTGGGCGGTGGCTTTGGTGGTGCCTAGAGCCAGGTCTGTTGCGCTCCTCAGGTCCCTGAGTGAAGCTGCATCCAGACCGGCTTCCTCACTGGTGAGTATCTTGGCCTGGAAGACCTGGAGCACAGCCATAGAGTGCAGTGTCGAAGCCGCTTATCCAACCGCTGAGTAGGTGCATCCAGCGAGTGCAGATGTGGCTCTGCACGGCTTGGAAGGATGGCTCGCCCTCGCCTTCCATCCGATAGCCGTGGGCGGGCAGAGATGTGCGGCCATGGACTCATCCAGAGGGGGCAGGTGTTCATATCCTTTCTCTTCAGCGGCGTCAACTGATGTGAGAGCAGCGGAAGCAGAAGGACCGATGCGAGACGAGTAGGGGGCGCACCACGATTTTGTAAGCTCATCATGAACTTTGAGGAAGAAGGGGGACGAGCGTTGGCTGAGGGCCAGATGGCTCCCCGGAAGAATCCACTCATCCAACCTGCTGCGAGATGGCTCCTCAGGCAGAGACCATTCGAGCCTGAGCTCGTTGACAGCTTTTGTCATGACGCGGAAGAGGACGGGCGAATGCTCTCTCTGTGGTGATGGCCAGACACGCTGGCATTGAGCCGACGTGAGCTCGCTTGTCACCGGCCGCTCGAATTCTCTGCCCTCACGGGTCCTTGAGAGGAAGAAATTGGGAGGGCACGAGGGGCGGAGTCGCACTCTGAAAAGAAAGCCATCCGCGAACGCAGGGAGTCAAGATTGAAACTCTCGCAATGAGAGCAGTCAGTCCCGCTGAGCACAGCGTCAGCGTGGGATTTCCCCAAGCATGACACACACTCAGCGTGAGTGTCATCAGCGTGCAGGGGAGAACGGCACGTCTTACAATGACGGTGCGGCATTTGCAACAATCGACCTAATCTGCAAGCAGGCCGCTGCAAGAGGTCCAATTCGAATGCTGCAAGAGGTCCAATCCAAATGCTGCAAGAGGTCCAATCCAAATGCTGAGATGTTTCAACGGCGGATCCCGGCGTCAGCGTCAGTGAGGAAGGGTCTTCGTCGCTGATGAGAAGAAATCTGAGATGCGGCTGCAAAGCGGGCCTATCTTGGCAGGCTATGGCGGGCTGCATAGCCATAGGCTCACATGCCGCTGCCGAGCCATTGGTTCGTTTTTTAGTACAGTACGAACCAGTGCAGTTACACTGCGTGATTAAAAAAGGCTTCAGTTGAAGAGGAAAAAATAGGTTTTTCCCATGCAAGCGTCTTCGACACAGTACGAGTGAAATATCGAAAGGGAACACTCAGTGTAGAGGAACCTTTACGATTAATTAACCGTGACGTTTTAAAGCACATTAATAGTAAAACCGGTTAATCGCTGCATCCCTAATGGTGAGAAGGTTTAGCTGCTAAATGTGCATAAGTACATATTTAAACATTGTGTACAGAGATTTAATGTGCCAGATTTGATGACAATGCTAAATCCATAGGTTCTTGTCACATGACTGAAGTAACACGAGCAGTAAGGGGCGTGTCTACTCATGATATAGAGGAGATACTTTTTTTCCAAAGAGAACCGAGAGAGCGTTCAGTGAACAGCCGAGCCGAGTGACAAAGATAGAGATGGCGGATAAATAACAAAAAAGGAAAACAGTAGGAAAAAATAGTAACATATCGTGTTACTCACGATAAGGCAAGTAGGACACGTGTAAATATTGTATCGGATCAGCTTTCCAGCGCTGGAGAGAACTCCAGGAGTGGAAGGCCTTCGATCGGATGCCTCGGTTGCTTTGTTTCTTCTCAATAGGTGAGTAACAACGTCTACACCAGGCATGCCACGCCGCAACAGCTTAAAGCCTGCCTACACTGGACTGTATTTCAGGCGAGAATGTAGTTGTTTAAAACTCAAATCTGCAGTTTATTTATAAAAACAGTGCCTATTTGAAAACACACTCCCGAGTCTAAGTCGTGAAGTCTACAGAGACTGAAGACTACAGAGGATGCAAGTCCAAAATTTGTGTACTTGGTATTGAGAAACATGCACAGACCTAACGTTAAGTCACCAGACTATTTGCCTAATCTTCTCGGTTCTTAGACCACGATGGAAACGCAGACAGCAACAGGTCTGGGGGGAAAAAAAAGTTCCTGGGACATTTTTCCAGGTAATTTAGGTGGAAAAGCTCCTTATGTTTCACAGAACTAATCGTTGCCTGGGTTGCGTAGGCTACGTATATGTGGGGCGTATCCATCAAAATAGGGGTGAGACCATTTTGGGGTAGGGGCATGTTTATTTTGGTGATTTCAAATATCAACATTGGCTTCCAGAAATTTCTTACCTTGCCTTTAAGTGAATGTGATTTGAGGGCAATTCTTTAATTCCAGTCTGTGACAAAGCTACACTGTCAGAAAAAAAAGTATTTAAAATGTATATCTTTTCACTGAGGCAGTATCCTTAAAAGGACAACTTTGTATCGTATCTATCACTGGAAGGTGAATATTAGTACCTTAGAGTATTAACATGTACCCAGGTGTTCACTCAAAAATGTAAATTCTGTAATTAATTACTCACCCTCATGTTGTTCCAAACCTGTAAGACCTTTATTCTTCGGAACAAAAATGTAGATATTTTTGATGGAATTTTCAAAAATATCTCATCTTTGTGTTCCGAAAATGAACAAAGGTACTACAGGTTTGGAACAACATTGGGGTGAGTAATTAATGACATAATTTTCATTTTTGAGTGAACTATCGCTTTAAGGTACTACTAAACGGGTTTAAAGGGTAAATAATGTACTATGTGACTAGCTGTTGTACACCTAAAGGTACGATTTTTGCAAAAAAAATTCTGAGAGTGTATTGTGTGGCTTCATAAATGTGTACTATGTGACTAGCTGTTGTACACCTAAAGGTACGATTTTTGCAAAAAAAATTCTGAGAGTGTATTGTGTGGCTTCATAAATGTTGGTATACAGAGTACAAATCACACCAATTTTATGATGCTTTTTTGGAACCTTTTAGAGCAGCCTCTGGTACTCATCCACTTTCACTGTATGGCAAAAAGCAGCATGAACAATCTTATAAGCATCTCATTTTACAGTACATGCAGAAAGTTTGGAGCATGAAAGTGAGTAAATGCTGACAGAAGGGGTTTGGTGGAACTACCCATTTAAACTGCAGGACTAGGCCACCAATAAGCACCATCTAATATTAATCTGATTTACACTTCTTGAATTTAAATGGAATCACACATATTCAGTGTGGTTTGCAGGTAACAGACTCACCTCTACACACAGGTCTATGATCAGTCCATGCCGCGAACACCTCCGCCACTCTCTGACACGTGATGCTCTTGGAGCCCTGGAGAACGTGGTCTTCATCACAGGTGAACTGGGCTGTGGCATCAATACTGTAGGGATCAGGACCATGTGCGCGTGTGGACACACACAGGATGACAAACAAATCAGATCCAACACAAATCCATTAGCATGACTGAATAATCAGGGTGAATGTCATATTTAATTTGATGCACGTGGAAATGAGGCTTTTATAGCTAAAAGCACAGTTCATTGGGCTATAACGTTGTGTACCACGATCATTCATGCTAGACGCCACAGAAAAATAATGTTCGTCTTTCCAAAAAAATTATAATTTCAAATGAAATATGCCATCTACTATCAGTTCGACGCAATGTACATAAACAAATAAGTTTGAGAGAAAAGTATTGCAGCATGCACAAGAGGGGGATAAATAAATGAAAGGATATCAAAAGAGCGTCTTATCCTCCTTGCTAGCATACAATCAATACTGTGGCACTTCTTGACACTTTAAAAAGTCTAGTTTGAAGCTTCCTCCATTCCTTCAACCTGTGGTTGAGAAGAACTCAACAAATCCACTCAGCAAGCGCTGACACTTTCACATTTTGACAATCCTACACCTTCATTTGAGGAAACCGCAAACAGTTATTTTACAGCATGTTGCACGATCTTGTGTGTAAAACCCTTTGCTAACAAATATCAAACGCTCCTGCAGAATTCGCTGGGATTTTCTGCAATCTGAAAGCCATGTTACACAAAAACTTAAAATAACACCAGTGTTACACTTTCAATCAACTATCCCTAATTAGCGGTAAAGCCATGCTCATATGCTTCCCTGTGGAGCTGGTATTCGCGTGACATTGGGAAAGTTTTGGAAGAGCCTGGAGTGCTAAACAGAGGACACTACTAGAATATATTCAGATGTCACAATATTAATGACAAGTATCTGTGTAGAAGTGCTATATTGGGTATTAAATGGGTATTAATGGGTATAATGGGTATTAAAACGTGTATGGCTTAATATAACGTAATTTATGTATCTTACTGAAATATGTAGTAGAAAACCCATGAATGTTTCTGTTATTTTAAAATATCACATAGCATCTAACGTTTCTTGTCTCAGCCGATTGTAAGCTCTTTCAGTAGCTGGGGTCTACTAAAAGATTCAAAGGCATCAGGGCTAAAGTGGAGAGAAAAAGAAGCGGGTATTTAGGAAGTTTTATTCATCCACACGCATCTTCCCATTTTTCTCCTCTTCTTATCGCTAAGAAAGTCTTACATTGCTGCTCTTGTTGAATTTTGACTGAAAATTACAACCAAAAGCCACACAATGTGGTATCGTATCAATATTTTATTTTCTGAGTAGTGTATTCTGAGTTGTGTTTCGGTAAAAAGCCAAAGGCTATAGAAATAAGCGCCAGTAGCTCACTGAGGGCAACCATTTGACTTCATCGATGCAGAATGCACTGTGCACATAAAATAATGGCGCCACCCATAGTCAAAAAACAATATCGATTTTTTTAAATAACATACATCTTTTATGGGTTTTCTACTACATATTTAAGTAAGAGACATAATTTACGTTATATTTAGCTATACGTGTCTTAATACCCGGGGATCCCTTTAAAGCTTCTGCTAAAAAAACTATCAGTACAGCAAAAAAACATTATTACTGTATTTTGTCTGCATGTATGATGGTGAATATTAGGAAACATCAGAATGCTGAGCTTTCTAATGCTGGCTTTCTTGGTGAAGAATGTGGGAATAATGGTCACCAGATACATTCTCACGAAGCCATTATTGGGACACACAGTACCTAAGGGTGATTACCTAAAGTCGTTGCCTACTCGCTTGCCATTTTCAGGTTCCCCCGGGTCTGGACAGGAGTTAGAGGCCTGTTTGATTCCTCCTTCGTTTACTGCGAATTAAGAGCACAGTTTGCCATTAGACACATACATACGGATAAATATCATATCCTCATGCAAGTCTCATGCGAATGGTTTCATAGAACTGCTTACACTGGAGGAGGTGGAACATAAACGTGAACACAGACAGAGACACACAACGCACACATCCTCGAATTATCTAATTGATAGCTTAACACATCCCCACAAATTTCTCTCAGTGCAGTTGCCGCTTTGTAAGAGTGTGACTTCATCGAAAGTGGTGTATCTGCTAAATCCCATGCGGTATTAACAGCTTTTCATGCTAAATTGAGGGCACACTTTATTATCAGTAGCATGAATAGTAGATTATACACTGTGCTAGGGGGGGCTGACTTAAGAAGTGATTCAAGTGCAATATGCAAAAACCCTTGTGCAGAATATGTACACACACATATATATATATATATATATATATATACACATACATACACACACACACATTGGTTTTTATGGTTTACGGGGACTTTCCATAGGCATAATGGTTTTTATACTGTACAAACTGTATGTGCTATTGCCCTACATCTACCCTACACCTAAACTTATCCCTCACAGGAGACGGTGCAGTTCTATTTCCCCTCAAAAAAACTCACTCTGTATGATTTATAAGCGTTTTAAATTATGGGGACACTGAAAATGTCCTCATAAATCACCTTCTCCTTGTAATACCTGTGTCATACCCATGTCATTATACAAATTTGTGTCCTCATAAACCACATAAACATGCCCACACACACACACACACACACACACACACACACACACACACACACACACACACACACACACACACACACACACACACACACACACACTCACTCACTCACTGGCCACTTTATTAAGTACACCTTGCTAGTACAGGGTTAGACCCACTTTTGCCTTCAGAACTGCCTTAATTCTTCATGGCATAGATTCAACAAGGTGTTGGAAACATTCCTCAGAGATTTTGGTCCATACTGACATGATAATATCATGCAGTTCCTGCAGATTTGTCGGCTGCACATCCATGATACAAATCTCCCATTCCACCACATCCCAAAGGTGCTCTATTGGATTGAGGTCTGGTGGTGGTGGAGGCCATTTGAGTAAAGTGAACTCATTGTCATGTTCAAGAAACCAGTCTGAGATGATTTGAGCTTTATGACATGGTGCATTATCCTGCTGGAAGTAGCCATCAGAAGATGAGTACACTGTAGTCATTAAGGGATGGACATAGTCCCAAAGTGTGCCAAGCAAATATCCCCCACACCATTACACCACCACCAGCAGCATGAACCGTTGAGACAAGGCAGTATGGATCAATGCTTTTCATGTTCTTTATGCCAAATTCTGACCCTATCATCTGAATGTCACAGCAGAAATCGAGACTCATCACACGGGCAACTTTTTTACAATCTTCTGTTGTCCAATTTTGGTGAGCCTGTGCGAATTGTAGCCTCTGTTTCCTGCCTGACAGGAGCGGCACCCGGTGTGGTCTTCTGCTGCTGTATCCCATCTGCTTCAGGGTTCGAAGTGTTGTGTGTTCAGAGATGGTATTCTGCATACCTTGGTTGTAACTAGTGGTTATTTGAGTTACTGTTGCCTTTCTATCATCTCTAACCAGTCTGCCCATTCTCCTCTGACCTCTGATATCAACAAGGCATTTTCGTCCACACAACTGCCACTCACTGGATATTTTCTTTTTTCTGACCATTCTCTGTAAACCCTAGAGATGGTTGTGCGTAGAAATCCCAGTAGATCAGCAGTTTTTGAAATACTCAGACCAGCCCGTCTGGCACCAACAAGCATTCCACGTTCAAAGTCACTTAAATACCCTTTCTTCCCCGTTCTGATGCTCGGATTGAAGTTCAGCAATTTGTCTTCACCAACTCTAGATGCCTAAAGGCACTGAGTTGATGCCATATGATTGGCTGATTAGCAATTTGTGTTACCAAGTAATTGAACAGGTGTACCTAATAAAGTGGCCGGAGAGTATATATATATATATATATATAAAGAGCTCTTTTCCAAAACGCTATAAATCCATTTTAATAGTTTATGAAAATGACATTTTTTTTACCTAGACCCATACATTTAGTTAATATTCAATTTATCATGTTAAAATGGTCTGTTGGCTCAGTCTGAACATGTTAAACAATGATTGTTAAACCCCCCCGGGTCCGCACCATCACACCGAGCGGGTCTCGAACCCGGGTTTCCGGCGCGGGAGGCGGGCGCTCTAACAAGGAACGTCAAAGGCTACAGCTTTTAGCATCAGTCATTAGAGCGCCTCTTTGTGAGGTCAGGAGAGTGAGGTACATTTTAAACAAGGAAATATAGCGATTTGGCATGAAACATTGATGGAGCAGTGAATAGGTTTAGTACACCGCAAAATGGCATGACGAACTCATTTTTTTTTTTAAATGTGGCGTTTATCGCGTTTTGGAAAAGAGCTCTTCATATATATATATATATATATATATATATACAGTATATACATTATATGTATGTGTGTGTTCTAGAAAGGCTAAGACTTAAGATTAGTGTGGTTGGCATGGGCCATGTCTCTAGTCTGAAGATGAGTAATTTTGATAACTTTCTATCTGGGGCCGAGAGGACCATCACCTCTCATTTTCCAACTGAATGAATGTGACTTCAAATGCAGCCCTTTACACACACACACTTGTATGTGTATAGTGTGATGAACAATGCACAATTATTATTGCGTTTACCCATGCAGTTAAAATATGCTAATTACAAAGAGAGGTCACAACATAATGCAGAAATACTCACTATCATCAGCATGCACACAAGCATAGCATTGTAAAATAAGAATGAATACCAGCATTGAAGACATTGACTTGTGTATGCATCCTGAACTATTAAAGAAGCTCCAATGACTCTACAGTGCAAATGCAGAATGTTACACTTTTTACTTATTTACTTTGTACCGTCTTAGTAGTTCTGTTTTTTTTGATGGATGCATTTGCATTTGCTCAACTGTCCCCAAAACTTTTGATTCTTAAGATAATCTGATGAGGAACAGTGGCTTCCTCTCATCTCTGTAAACTGATTCAAACTTGTAAACACCTGCTGGATTTAAAAGAGGCTCAAGATTTACATGTCTCTCCAGATATGGCTTGCCATTGAATAATGGAAGTGTGGTCTTACATTTACATTTATGCATTTAGCAGACGCTTTTATCCAAAGTAACTTATAGTACATTCAGGCTATACATTTTTTGTCAGTATGTGTGTTCCCTGGGAATCGAACCCACAACCTTTGCGCTGCTAACGCAATGCTCTAACCACTGAGCCCCAGGAACACAGTGTGCCACAGTCTTGCCACAGGACGAGGACATCTCTAAGATTGAAGGATGCCTACTTATGGTGTAATTTATTTTCACATGCTGTTCTTGTTGTTTTAGTAGCAATTAAAAAATTATGCAAATGATGGGACAGAAAATACTTAATTTAAATACTCAAGATCAGTTTGTTTTTCTTCTGAAGTTGTGTGCTACAGTTCTGCAACTGTTTAGTGAATTTATCCCACAGGTCAAAGGTAATGACATACATTTAATATCATACAAATGGACAGCACAAGATAAAGCGGAGAGTATATTATATTATATTATGCATATTTTTTTCTTTTTTTAAACATGATAATTGAGTGATTGTGAGGAAAAAGAGCAAGAAAAAGAAAGGGAAAAACAAGTAGAGGAAAAAAGACTGATATATTGTTATTGATTCACCTTTCCTTAATTTGAAAATTAGTCCCTTTTAAAATGGCTATTCACATCAAAGCTGTTAGAACTTTCACTTAAACATGATGTACTTTTTTGCAAAGATTGTCAGTCACCTCAACCTGTTTTTCCTCCAAGTATCAATTTACATGCTTTTTACGGATTCTATTATGAACTATTAAAGGTTCCGGAAAGGTGCAATGGGAAAATGGAGCATATGCAAATGTCAAACCAATACAAAGGTTGATTTAGTAAAAGCATGGGTGAAACTGTGACTAACATCAAAAGCAACAGATTTTCAAAATGTGATTTTCCTGCATTTTGCAGAGCTTTGAACATTGAGATACTCAGCCCACACTGTGGCTAAGTTAATTATCATTTATATTCATGCTATTAATCCATGCTTGCTATTTCAAATCAACTCCCACTCTACCTGCCAATTGACATGTAAGTTTATGGATTTCTATCAAGATTTTAGGTTAATATGTAAATTAATGTACACCGATATTTTTTGTCTAAAATGTAGTTTCAGACGCATAACGTCACACTGCAAGACTTCCCAAAAGTATTTCATGTCAACTACCTTAACACTTTTATATATCTCTATAAAGTCCAAAATGTTATTCTAAAATATTACATACATAGTGTCTTATGCGGCATAATTTATTCATTGATGCTTTCAAATTATTTCGTATTGCTAAAGAACTAATAAAACATGGTGCCTATAATATCCAGCTGCTTGCTCTTAAAATTGGTTATTTAACTCAGGAATCAGGAAAAACAGCTTGACTTGCCAGAGTTTGAATTGAATGGAAAACTCCAGGATGTGATGAATATGGACTCATATCATTGGCAACAACAGCAAATAACAAAAACTACACATTAATAAATTAACATGTTGTCATAAGACAGACAAAAACAGACAGTTTTTTATGAATGTCTGTGAGATCGGGTTATCACTCTATCTATCTCTCTGTCTATCCTTTCATTTCCTAATTCACCAATCACCAGTCCAAACATCCATTCAAATAATGATTTGTCTCGGAAAATGGCCACAAACAAACAAATCAACCCTGAATGTCAAGAAAAAAAAATTAGCATGTTTGATTCAAAATCAGCCCACATTGCAAAACATTTAAAAACATGAGTGAGTTTGGGAGTACTGTGAATGTGTTAAAAAAGGCATTGTTATATCTGCACACATGTGCAATATGTAACTACAGACATGCGTGGGATTTAGGTTACATTTTCTTGCTTGTGAATCTAACGCACACTGTGATACTTTGAGCCCTTCAAGTGCACTGGATTTTACTCTGCTTTTATATGAAAACTGACACAAAATTAGATTTTCCTCTTATACTGAAATAGCAATTACATAAAAGCCTTTTTCAATCCTAGTGAGCTGAGTTGACAGTTCATTTTATTGAACATAATGAAGTTCAGTTCCCCTTCATGGGAACTTCGAACTGCGTCCCCTAGGGGTCGCTATGGGGAACGCCATCAGCGTGACTCGTGTCTGAAGCATACATACAAAAACACAACTTGCTGGCCGGCGACAGCCTATGACGTCACTACCGGCGCGACCACAGTACAAAGGGCAACGGGAGAATACATCATCCACTTCTTTCGTCTTCACTGACTGCTTTGTTTGAAGCGTGCATTCTGGTAAGAGTACAGTTTTCTATCTATTAGCATGGCGAGCACTAGCAAGACGTTTAAGAAGTGTGTGGATCCGTGACCAGGCTATTTGACACTCGATGACACACACAATCTTTGCGTTTTTTGTTTGGGCGAGGAGCACGCACGTGATGTCCTCGAGGGGGAAGTCTGCGTGCACTGTGAGTTTTTTTCTATGGAAAAGCTCCTCTCTTGTCTGTCCCTCTTTCCGAGGAAAGAGTGGCAGCCATCTGCTTCCCGCGATTCGGGACCCACCGCTGCCGAGGCATGGAGGAGAATGAAATAGTGGCGTTCGCAGTTGGATCTGGCCGATGAGTTAGAGAGGGAGCTTTCCATTGACGTGCATCGGCCGAGAATGAGAGCGAGCCGCTGGATTGTGATGATGCGATCTTTCTGACATCATCCGATTCAGCGGCAAGTGCTCTGCTGGGTTATGCCCAGGAAGAGCTGGAGATGCTTGAGGGCGAGGAAGTTTAGACTGAACCCTCTCAATCCTCCTGCCCTGCATATGATGAGTTATTGGAGGTTATGGAGCATCAAAAAAATGTCTGGCCATAAACCTCCAGCTCGAGTGAGCCTTCCTTTCTTCCTGATCTACCATGCGTAGGTTGAGAAGGAGTGGAAAAAAAGAGAGCCATTTTTTCTCACATTCATAGGTTTCAGCATACAGAAGGGATGCGTGAAAATGGCTATGAGGGAATGCCCCCTGTGGAAGAGATGATAGCCAGCTATCTCTCTGTGGGCGAGACATCCTCTCTCAAGGCTCCCTCCTTGCCATCTAAGCCTCTCAATCTTGCTTAAATGGCAGGGCATATGCTGCAGCAGGTCAGACCGTCGCTTCGTTGCACACTATGGTGGCGCTTCATGCATACCAGACTGATCTGCTGAAAGACCTGGATATGAGTTTCCAATAAAGTCCGGTTCTGAGCCCGAACAACGCAGGAGTCTTAGCCCATCTCGGTCTGGGGATCAGAGATGGGCTCAGAAGGCTAGTGTCGCGACTCGTGCCCCTTCCCCACCTGCGGGTAGGGCTAGAGGGAGGCGCGGGTCAGAGAGAGGCAAAACCTGAGGGAGGTGTTCCAGACGAGGCATCCTAAACAACACTCACGTCCGGACAAGAGTAAGAACATCAACTCCTTTCCCTTAGGGGCATCTGCCCTTATCTTCCTCTCTAATTCCCCTGCAACCACCGTTAACTCCACTTGACCGAGGTTAGGTGGAAACTCCCTGCGCTTAACATTGTAGTCTCTATACTGGGCTTATGATGTTTTAGGTTACGTTCTATGTTTCCTAGAAACTACCTTACTGACGGTCCGGACCTGACTTTTCGGACTTCGCTCCGGGACTATTCTCATGCGCAGGAACCAATGGATGAGTACGATCAATTTCTAAAGGCTATCGGCTATCGCAGTGATTACCTCACTCGTCGATACTAGATCCAGGCTAGGATGAGAGCCCTGTTCCAATGACCTCAACCCAGGATCATAAAGCCAAGTCGTAGGTCTCTGTGAGAACCTCCTTGGTCATCAGGGCACAGTGGTAGAGCTGGCATTGCTCCCCTCACTATAGAGGGTCACCTTGAGCATGCCGCTCCCTTCTAAGCGTCTGAGTTTCCTCTCATTCTGAGGAATGAGTTCTCCGCTCCCCAGAGCTCTGTGATAGGTCGCACTCCTTGTTGGTGGCGCTAACATTGCTCCCCTTACCATAGAGGGTCACCTATGAGCATGCCGCTCCCTTCTGAGCATCTGAGTTCCCTCTCATTCTGAGGAATGAGTTCTCCACTCTCCAGAGCTCCTTGTCTGTCAAGCTAGCATTGCTCCCCTCACCATAGAGGGTCACCTATGAGCATGCCGCTCCCTTCTACGCGTCTGAGTTCCCTCTCATTCCGAGGAATGAGTTCTCCGCTCTCCAGAGCTCCTTGTTGATCGAGCTAACATTGCTCCCTCACCTTAGAGGGTCACCTATGAGCATACTGCTCCATTCTGAGCGTCTGAGTTCCCTCTCATTCTGAGGAATGAGTAGTTTTCCGCTCTCCAGAGCTGTCATAGAACGTTGTTAAATCCATGTTATGGTAAGTGCACACGCTAAGGCTCTGTGCACTTTCTAAAATCCAGCTGGTGGTAAGATCGCACATCAAGTGTTCTGCATTCTTTCTGAAAAACTGTACAGTAGGGTTACGTGCTGTAGCTTCGTGCCCTTTCTTTGAGTTGGTCAGGCCCCGGTTTGTGCCTTGGGTCCCACTCTACCTTTTTGTCCCAATATTTTGGGTTTGAACAGTGTGTCGCAACCAAAGGGTCTGTTGAGACAATTCCCTCAGCGAGCTCGTGATGAGCAAGCGGAAGCCCCTGGGTGACCAGCCAGGACCTAGTTACTTCCACTAGGCGCTTGGCCATATCCCCTTTTAAGAATCTTTTTCTGATTCCAAGCCTTTTGAGCTCTACCCTGGGTCCTGTTGTCCCGGCACCTAACAGGTAAAGTTGTATGAATTGGCTTGCACTCCCCTCAGAATGGTGGCGTGGGTATATCGTTCCCCATAGCGACCCCTAGGGGATGCAGTTTGATGTTCCCATGAAGGGGAACGTCTCAGGTTATGTATGTAACCATGGTTCCCTGAGTGGGGAACGAGACACTGCGTCCCCTAGGCTGTGTGCCATGCTTCGGACGCAGGCTTCAGACAAAGAAGTGGATGATGTATTGTAGTCAGAGGTGGAAAGAGTACAAAAATATTCTACTCAAGTAAAAGTACCATTACATTACTGAAATTTTGCTTAAGTACAATTAAAAGCACCAGTCTAAAAATATACTCAAGTAAAAGTAAAAAGTAGCTCATTTAAAATTTACTCAGAGTAAAAATTACTTAGTCACATTTTAACAATGGGAGGGAGGAAAAAATGGGATAGACCAAAGGTGTCAAACTCAGTACTTGGAGGGCCACAGCCCTACAGTGTAGATATTACCCTAATTAAACACATCTGATACAGCTAAACTAATCATTTAGGCTTATTTGAAAAATACATGGTGTGTGTATTGGAGCAGGGTTGGAGCTAAACTCTGCAGGGCTGTGGCCCTCCAGGAACTGAGTTTGACACACCTGGGATAGGCCTATAAATCTCAAACTAGTTGTTTTTAATTAAAGGAATCAGTTATTTAGAATAATAAGACATTTGGGCTGTTACCAGGCAAATTAAATCAGTATCAACCAAATTAATCTTTGCAATGCAGAGGAAACGCAGAAACTTCATCTGAAGTGGCATAGATGTATTTACACACTGACATAAATGCATTTAGCCTGCAGTTACAAATGCAGAAATAATGTTTTGATAAATAAGACATAAAATGTGACCCTGAACCACAAAACCATAAGGGTCCATTTTCCTAAATTGCGATTTATACATCATCTGAAATTTTTTATAATTTTAACCCATACAATGTATTGTTGGCTATTGCTACAAATATACCCCAGCGACTTAAGACTGGTTTTGTGCTCCAGGCCAGGGTCTCAAAGGTTAAATAGTCATTTGAAATTAAAAAATAAATAAAAAAAATATACTTTAAATGTTAAATTAGAACCATCAGTAGGTGTCAGCAAGTCACTCATAAGTGAGTCATTGCGATTGAACAGAATCATTTAAACGGTTAATTCATTCAGGAACAAAACACGTCATTGCTCAGAGTCAGAGACGCAAAACTGTGTATGGTGGCTGTGTTTGGTATTATTTTTGTTGTCGAAATAGAGCAAAAACAGGCAATATGGTGTCTAAAACGCAAGTCTCTTAATTAACTTCTTGTTTTTTGAACTGTTGTAAAAAGCTAAACTACAGGCCTAATCATGGTGATTTTTTTGAGAAAAACGGCATTCTTCATGTGATGTTGACTTACTATATTAAATTATATAAATATATACATTTTCTGCTTCTATATCTTCAGTTTTGTAATCATTCTAAATGCATTTTAACAGACTGAATCACGGAGTGTAAGAAAGCAGTCCAGATGCACGCGGATTAGTCTTATCTAACGTTACTAGATTTCACGGCACACTGTTTAGAGTGTTTTGTTTGGTTTTTAGCAAAATACTGATAATGTCAAATCGCACATCGTTAAAACATCAATTACTATATTATCTCAGATGATATTGCACACCCTGCACCACTGTCTTTTTGGCTTATTTGTGCAAAACCTTTTGTTAAACTGTTAAAGCTTCATTTTAACCACCAATGCAACGATGCAAGTATTTACCTTACGTTACCTCTACATGCTTGCGAAGGGTTGATGTCGAGATTTTATAAGCTGCTAGTTCGGTCTCCCGAGGAAAACACAGCTTACACTGTATAATAGAGCATGAATATATGGCCAGGGATTCACTTCATTTCCTTCGAGTTCAACTTCAGCAGAGTACGACGGGGTGTGGTTTTCAGCTGGGTCTGCACCAATAACGTCTGTCTTGTCCGTCTGCATCTTTCTTGTGATTTTTAGCGCCAGTTTCTTCTTCTGCCCATTATTTACTGCAGTTGTTTCCACTGAGCGATTTTTTTTTACTCAGTAACGAATGTGTTTTAAAATGTAGCGAAGTACAATACTTCACACAAAATATACTTAAGTAAAAGTAAAATTACAGATTAAAAAAATTACTTAAAAAAGTACAAGTACACAAAAAAGCTACTCAATTACAGTAACGCGAGTAAATGTAATTCGTTACTATCCACCTCTGATTGTAGTACATCATAGGCTGTTGCCGGCCAACAAGTTATGTTTTTGTATGTATGCTTCAGACACAAGTCACGCTGACGGCGTTCCCCATAGCGACCCCTAGGGGGCGCATTGTCTCGTTCCCCACTCGGGGAACCATGGTTACATACGTAACCTGAGACGTTCATGCTGCTAATGCACATAAAGAAATGTACAACAGTGCTACAAATTACGATAATTATAATTAATATAACTCAACACTAAAATCTAACCCTAATGCCTCTGATATTTAAAAAAACAAAACAAATAAAAGGAATTATTTATCTTCAGTCATTTGTTTGACAATATGCATGCCCAAAACTATTTTTTTAATAACTTTAATATAGTAATATAACTTTAATATAGGGATAGTTTTCAGTAGTTTTGTCTATTTTGTGTCTATAAAGTGTCAATTTTGTGCTTCAACTTCAGACCTCATTTTACTGTGTAATGAGGCATTCAGTGATATTGTCTTTAGAAGGGCTGACTGGTATCTTGACCGTATACCTTTCGGCTGAGGTGACTGAGCACCATATCCCTGTGTTCGCACAACAGTGCTCGAGACTGGGCCAGTATGAGCCAGTCGTCGAGGTAGTTGAGAATGCGAATGCCTGCTTCCCTTAGTGGGAAAAGGGCTGCCTCTACGATCTTGGTGAAGATTCGAGGCAACAGGGATAGCTCGAAGGGGAGGGCCTTGTACTGGTATGCCCTTCGAACGCAAAGCGGAGAAACGGTCTGTGTCGAGGGAGGATCGAGACATGGAAGTAGGCGTCCTTCATGGTCAATTGCTGCAAACCAATCGAAAGGACGGATGCATTTAAAGATGCGTCTCTGCGTCAACATCCTGAACGGGAGCTTATAAAGGGCCCGGTTCAGAATGCGCAGGTCCAAGATTGGTCGTAACCCACCGCCTTTCTTGGGTACGATGAAGAAGGGGCTGTAGAACCCTGATTTCATCTCGGCTGGAGGGACCGGCTCTATCGAGTCCTTCGCCAGCAGGACCACGACTTCTGCACGCAAGACAGGGGCATCCTTGTTCAACACTGAGGTGAACCGAATGCCCCTGAACTTGGGAGGACGCCGGGCGAACTGAATCGCGTAGCCAAGTCTGATGGTCCTCATGAGCCTGCAAGACGGTCTGGGGAGCTCTAGCCAGGCCCCCAGAGACCGTACAAGTGGGACCAGGGGAGTCACCGACGTACCCGCAGTGGGGCAGCGAAGTGGAGCACAGGGGCCTGACTCGAAAGGCAGTGCGTCCCAAAGTGGGGTCTGAGTGTGTGGTGCGACACTCACCTGGCTCCAAGGCTGGGCAGGGGGCGCGGGAGAAGGCATTGCGTCCTCGGACCGGACCCTGCTGCCCACTAGCGAAGGGAGAGGGGGATGGGAGTGTGGAGACGGGGTCTTGGGACCCAGAAGAAAAGGAAACTGCTCTTTTTTAAGTTTTGGGTACCACTGGCCCGGGGGCGGAACAGAACAAAAGAAAAAAAGATTCTCCACTCGGCCCTCCTCTGGGGGAAGGAGTGGTGCGGTCACCATCTCCTGAAGAGCAGGATCCAGAGGCTCTGGGTCACCCGTCTCAGGGATGCCACCTGCCCTGGCGCTACACGGGCTTGGCAGGGGCGGAGGCGGGCTGCGCCGCTTTCCTGCAGCCAGCTCCACGCTGCGGCCGTTGTGAAGGCTGCTGCTGTGGCCGAGCTGGAGTGGAGGTGGAGGCAGCAGGAGGGCGCCCTCGGCGATGAGCAGACAGAGGGGCTGCAGCCAGCGGTAGGGTGGAGACAGCAGCGGACCGCCAGGGCAGGATGTGACGAAACGCCTCCGTCTGCTTCTGTGCGGCGGAGAACTGTTGGGCAAAGTCCTCCACCGCTTCGCCGAATAAGCCGGCCTGGGAGATCGGGGAGTCCAGGAAGCGATGCTTGTCAGACTCCCTCATATCCGCCAAGGTCAGCCATAGGTGGCGATCCTGGACCACTAATGTGGACATCGTCTGACCCAGGGCCCGCGCTGTGACTTTCGTTGCCCTTAGGGTGAGCTCCGTCGCTGTGCACAGGTTCTTTAACACACCTGGGTCAGCACCACCCTCGTGCAACTGCTTTAACGCCTTGGCCTGGTGGACTTGCAGGAGGGCCATGGCGTGCAGGGCGGAAGCGGCCTGTCCAGCAGCACCGTAAGCCTCGGCCGTTAGGGTGGACGAGAACTTACAGGCCCTGGATGGAAGGTGTGGATTACCCCTCCAGGCGGCGGCAACTTGCGGGCAGAGCTGCATGGCAATAGCGCGCTCGACTGGGGGGATCTCCACATACCCTTGGGCCGCATTGGAGGAGGCATTAGGCCTGTTACGGGCAGAAAAAGGTGCACTCCAAGACCTAGTCACCTCTTAATACACTTTCGGGAAGAAAGGAACCGGAGGCGGTTGCCGGCAATCGGCCTGCACCCCATAAACCAATTGTCCAGCCTTGAGCGCTCGGGAGAAGGCGGAGGCCTCCAGTGCAGCCCGACGCTCTCAGCGGCCCAGGAAAGCATAGCAGTCAGTTCTGGATCTGACTCGGGCAACGCTACTCTTCCTGATGGAGGCAGCGTAGCTGAATCGTTATATCCAGAACCTAGCTCATCCCCCGATGCAGCGATCGTTGTCCTGTCATCTGCTGGTGCTCCGAACAAGATGCCCTGTCTGAGGACCCCACGAGCTCCCCCGGGAACACCAGATGGTGCGATGCGCTGGAGGAGTGAGCGCCCGCAGAGACGTACTCGACGGGGAAGCTCTCACTGTGATCCTCAAATCACCCTGACCATAAGCCGAAGTAGCCCTCTGAAACACAGATGAGCTAGAACGGGGCAGGGAGAGGGAGATACCCCCCCGTTTGGTGAGGAGGTATCTGGAACGCAGCATCACGATGGTCATGTTCCCTCAATGAGAACATGACTCATCCACAAACGCTGCCTCAGCATGCTGATAGCCCAAGCACAAGGGACAGCGATCGTGACCATCAGATGAAGCTAGGAAACGACCACATCCAGAAACACACGAGCGGGAAGCCATCTTTAAAAAGACGCCCGTCGCTCGTGGAGCTCTTTTAAATTTGCTCTTTCAGAAACACTCTTTAAAAGCGTTGAAGCGCCCTGGAGAGGTCGCAGCGTGATCGCAGAAGAAAGCTGCAGCACACCGTCAGTCAATCTATCAGCACTGGACAGCAACCTCCACTGACGCGCCATAACACCAACGCCGTTTGTCTTGTAGACACTCTGGAGATTTGCGGAAAGGCTCAGCGTTTGCACGCGCTCTAATTTTATACCCACACCGCGGGGTGGTGTGCGCGTGGCGAAACACGCATGCCAACTGTCATTGGCTTGTTTTGTTAACACTCGAAGGTGATTGGGCTCTCGGGCTAGATCCCATTAGTCAGTCACACTGACGTTACGTCGAACATGACTGACTGATAGGGAACATTGTGTACATTTTACAGCTGCAGTGTACTTTTAAAGCTACAGTACAATATTTTCAAAACAGCTTAATTGCATATAATAGTGTATTCAAGTACTAGTAAATATAACTAAAAACAGTGACATTTTAGCCTATTAACTAAACTAGTTACACCCCAACATTGGTCTCTTCTTCATGCACAAGTGCTATTGCTAAGAAACTTCTATTCTAATATCTAACATCAAAACACCTCAGCTTAAAATCAGAAGCAATTTGTTGAAGAAAATGAAGAAAACTAATAGGACCCAACTGGTCATGTGAAAAAACAAAACATGTTGATGTCAGGGGACTGTCTTGGCGTTTAACTTGCTGTTTTCTTCTAATGGGCTCTGAGCTGAAGCATCATGTTGCGGTTTTCACCATCCATCAGCCTGGGAGAATTTAGGCCTTTCTGTGGAAGTTGGAGGTTATTTTAGTGCACTTCTATTTTTTCAGGTCCTCCTTTAGAATTATATCTGCTATGTTTAGAAAAGTTGCCTTTTTCTCACATTCAAGGCCAGTGGAGTATGAAACCCACAGGGCTTTTAGAGCTCAATCAACAGTCAGAGAAGCAGAACTCTCTGTGAGACCTGTTATTCTCATTCCCTCAAACTAACCCTCTGCCTCTTTCTCTGCATCCCTCTAATTCACACAGACAAACACATGCCCACACACACTCTTGATGAAACACTCTCTTGATGCTGTATCTCAAACAACACATTCAACCACAAAACATTCATAAATTCAAAACACACACATCCCCAGCTAAACTGTCTTTACTTTGCGATAGGAACAGACTGGTAAACAGAAAAGCGACATTGTCAGAATCACATTCACTATACCTTGCACAGTATAAGGTGTACTATACATAATTGTATGAATAAGGAGGTGATCAAATACTGAACAAATACTTATGAGCATATCGCATAGACTTCTTTATTGTTAATTTATTCATATGTGGCTGTGACGAGTGGGGCGGGGCCGAGAGCTGTGGGAATGGAGCGAGGCCGGTGGAGTAAATGATAATGAACAACACCTGCGCCACTCACCGGTCTCAAGTCCCACGGAGGAGCTTCAGAAGGGTTAAATGAGGAGTGACGACAATGGAAGACGAGAGAGAACCAGGCCTGGATTTTAGTTTGTGTTTTGTGTGCGGCAGTCGTCCGGGAGGGGCTGCCGCTTTTATTTTGTGTTTGTTTATTTTATGATTAAAGTGTTTAAATGTTCGCCAGTTCCCGCCTCCTTCTTCCCGATCTAAGAACTTTGTTACATTGGTGCCGAAACCCGGGAGGAAGGAGGGACACGCTGTCAGAGAGCCCTCGCTGCTGAGGGGGATCGCGGTGCTGAGGAGATAGGGCAGCAGGAAGTAGTGGTGACCGCCAGTGGCTGCCCGAGGTGGTGGTGCTGGAGCAATGGAAGAACAGGTGGGACGGAAGGCTCGCTGCCGTGCTCCTGGGTCGAGGAGGGGTGGCTGCCATCGAGAGGGAGCGGAGGAGTCGGCCCCATTTACCTGGAGGCCGAAGCCTGCTGCCATCCACCATGTTTGGGGAGGAGCAGGGAACGGGGGACTCGCTGCCGGCTGCCCTCAACCGGAGGAGCCATCGCCATCCGCCAGGAGGCGGAGGAGCGTCAGGCCGTCCACCAAAGATGTCCAGTACCATCGCATGGCACCGCGAGTAAGAGCCGCTCAGCTGGTTGAGGACCGAGCGGCAGTGTGTCCGGGAACCGGGCCGAGATATTTTTTTTCCGCTCTCGTCTCTGTAACTCCTCACTCTTCCGTCTCCTTTTCTCTCGCCTCGTCTGTCCTTACCCCAGGTGCGCGCGGCCGCCTGGCGGGCCCCAGAGAGGGGAGTAGAGCGCAGTCTCGGGTGTATCCCCCAGCCTGCGAGGGGCGATGGGGGTATGTGATGAGTGGGGCGGAGCTGAGAGCTGTGGGAATGGAGCGAGGCCGGTGGAGTAAATGATAATGAACAACACCTGCGCCACTCACCGGTCTCAAGTCCCACGGAGGAGCTTCAGAAGGGTTAAATGAGGAGTGACGACAATGGAAGACGAGAGAGAACCAGGCCTGGATTTTAGTTTGTGTTTTGTGTGCGGCAGTCGTCCAGGAGGGGCTGCCGCTTTTATTTTGTGTTTGTTTCTTTTATTATTAAAGTGTTTAAATGTTCGTCAGTTCCCGCCTCCTTCTTCCCGATCTAAGAACTTTGTTACAGTGGCCAATGTACAGACAAATCACAAATAAAACATAGTTTTATATAAATACTCAATGCTTCATGCCCTTTCTTGGACCTCGCCAACATGCGTCAGGAAAAAATGGGACATTCAGGTGAACACATAAACAGGGCGAGCAAGCAAACAAGCCATTAAACATGCAGTCACATGCACTCACTTCCGCATGATCAATGTAGACATCTGCATCCATGATGTCATGCCAAATTATTGACTAAATGTGTTTCCATATAGCCAATAAAGAAATATACCAGCTGGCTTGACTGTAAAGCATATACCTGGTTCAATCTAGCAAAATGTTTAAACCAATCATATGGGCCTTCATAATTCATTATTAAAACACTATACAATCAGCCTTAGGCACATGTAGGCACTGGGAATAAATACACAAATAAAAATAAAAAAATACAATAAAAATCTCCAAAGAGTTTTGGTTTTGCTTTATTATTGAAACCGGATGGCTAATACTTGAGATATCTGACTTTAAATAAAGATGGAAAACAGTTAAGCTGAGCAGCTAATAGGTCTGAAAGGTAAATTTACTCAAAGAATGACGATAATAATAATACTTACATTTAGCAGATGCTTTTATCTAAAAGGGATTTACAGTGCATTCAGGTTGTACATTTTATGTCAGTATGTGTGTTCCCTGGGAATTGAGCCCACGACCTTTTGTGCTGCTAACGCAATGCTCTACCACTGAGCCATAGGAACACTAATAATACTTAATTATAATTATTCAGACAGAACGCTTGAGAGCGGAACAGGCACACATTTCAAGCAACTACATGTTTGATATCACAGGCTACATGTTTGATGTATATATTTTTTAATTTGTATTCTGCATTTGAATACTTATGTGTTTACAATCACTGTATCTTGAAATATTGCTACATATCTATAGAGAAAGCATAAAAGGTCAATGATTGCCCAGTCGACTGTAAACATTCCATTTTAACTCTATTAACTGCATGATGTCATGGAACACCAACATTCATTAACACATGCTCCTAACAGAAAATGATTTACGCTTCAGGCTCATTTTCTAACACTAGATTCTGAATGCAACAAGGCAAGTTGCATTAACAATGAAACAAGATGGACTCTCTTTTCAGAAGCACATGTTTAAAACATATTCCAAAAGCATTAGAGGGGAGAGCTGTTCTATTTGGCTTATCTTCTATCCACTTGAGATGTAAGCAGTACAATTGAAGTACAGAGTTCAATTTAAGGTCATTTTAATATGAACAACACGGAGCCAGAAGCACTTTAAACCATTACACTAGCTCTATAATGTCTAACAAAAGACCCACAACCTGCAGGTGTCTTTGACAATACGTTATAAATATAAAGTATATGATTGGGTATCTTTAGTATAACGATCCCATAGCAATATATTTAAAGCTAAACTTTACTGGAAGCAATTGTCAATTTTTTTGTGCATATTCTTTGTCGTATGAGTCATTTCTTTTGCACTTTTTTAGCACAGGCCACACTATTTCAAATTCCCTCAACAGCTATAAAAGTAAAAAGCTAATTTCACACACAGAATGGAAAATGGAATGGAAGTGCCCAGTGCCCAGTGCTTATGGAAGGGCTGCATACAGTGCAATATTCACAACAATATGCAAGTTACAATATTTTTTTCCGTAATATTCGATATTTCGCATGTTTGACAGCTGCGATCTAGCTTGATAACTTTCACAATGGGTACTACATCAGAACTGCATGGTGCAAACATTGCTCACTGTGTTGTGTTGTTGACGGACGGAGAGACTGCTGGTTTGGAAATGGCCAGGAGATTGGTCATGCAAGCAATATCAGCAGATAACGATCCCCAAATTAAGCAATACAAAAAAATTTACATAAATAAAAAAAACATGGCACACTGACAACACAAATACATTCAAAGGAAAATAAGAAGAGCACAAGCAAACCAAAAAAGAAAAGAGTAAATTAAAACAAACATGACATTGTTGAAGATCATTGCAGGTGTTTAAAAATTTGGTCAATGGGATACATGCAGTTGTAGTTTATATCAAGCTGAAGTGACTGTTAGTGCATTTCTACAGCTAATTTGCAATTCTGGACTGTCTTTCAGGGGGGAAATAGTGCACTCTAGTAGAACATTCTTTCCTTCTCCATTCTAAAGTGTAAGTAGATACGTTCATAATTAAGGGGGTTTCAAACTGGGGTCCAGGGACCCCCAAAAGGGCTTACAATTTTTAATTAAATTAAGTATAATTATAATTTCCAATACTTCCCATAATGTGCAATATTTCCCGAAAGTACAACGTAAAATAAGCAATATACAAAATATTATTATATTTTAGAATATCGTGCTTACTATTATTCTCACACAGTGTAAATGGGTTTTAATATGTCAAAAAATATCTGTATTTTTATTCTATTTATTCTATAAAATATTATTTACCATTATATTTAGAGATTATTGGCATACAGTTTTTAATAAACCCTAATTTGAGGATTTGAAAGAGCTATTAAAATCTATAGGGCTGTCTTCACCTTAATGCAACTGTTTTAATAATTGTATATATATACTGAATTAACTAAGTAGTCATTGAAATAAAACGTTTCAGAGACATGTGAGTGCATGTCAGAACATTAAAGTGAGGAATTATTAATTTAAATTTCATGACACTGTCTTGTTTAATTAAATTATGGATAAGTGCTTAAGTGAACTATGCTCATATACATCTGATGTCTGTAAAATAACTTGCAAGGTTAAACATTTTCTGTACTTAAACACATCCATAATTTCCAAAAATAACCTTTTAGACCAAAGGCCATAAAAACAAATCTTTGTTTTTGAAAGTAAAATGAAGAGCATCTAAGGCAAATTGGATGTCGATATAAAAAATATAGGAATTTACAATGCATGAAAAGAGTGCAGGGACCACGAGCCACAAGGTTACTCCCTCATCACGGTGTTCAAATCACAATTTTACGGTAAACTGCCATTCATGCTTTTGAGGAAATAACTCTCAGTGGGGGATTAAATTAAATCGGCTGGAAACTTCTGCTTGTGAGATATCCGTGGGAACTGAAATTCATCTGTGATTTTGCCGATAAATGCTTATCAGCACAAGATGATCTTGCAATGATCTTACAGTCACTGTTTGCTGTAATCGACTCCAAACGAGTAACACAGATTTACCATAAAATAGTAAAAAAGGGTAGACTCACAGATAGAAAACTTGTTGCTGTTGTCTTTGCCAGGGAATAATTTTACTCCTCTAGATTTGAAATCTACAGACCGTTTCACTAGTTAAAGGGGAAAAAACGAAACAAAAAAACATGAAATCAGGTGAAACAGGTTTTAAATAAACTTGTAAGCATTGAAAAAATAAACCATCATCAAAAGCGCATGAGAGAGAAGAGCAGAAAAGTATAGCAGTGTCAACAATTTCCAAAGTGCTCTGCAAACAGAAAATATGGGCATGTGTTGAATTAAAGGCAAGGGCATAAAATTAAAAAGTGAGGAAAAAAAGATTAATAAAGGTGTGGAGGGACAGGACTTCTGTTCAGTTGTCAACCTTGACAAGGGGAAGATTTCAGCTTGAGCTGCATGTCTACACCATTCGATGTGAAGCAGACTTTGTCTAATGCCTCTGTGAAGAATTTTGGTACACACATGCCACGAATTCCTACGGGGGAAAATTGGCTGTTTGACATGCATGCAGACAAATGGCACAGTCCTTAAGGCAAACCCAGACAAGCATGTAGCCCAGCATGTCAAAGGTCAAACAGAAGTCTTGTTGGGAATACAAAAGCTCATAATAATAATAACGAAAATGATGATATTATTAACTAGTCCACTCTGAATATTTGTTAAAACATTGTGGAAAAAGCTTTATTTGCATTAATGCCTCTTCTTCCCTTTGTAAATGGCCCATGTCATTAAACAAGCTAACTAATAAATGCATAATGAGTTCAAAATAATGCAAACAATTCCTGGTCATCACATTAATTATGGGAAAACTGACCTGAAAATGAACCCTGGCTTTGCCATCAGATGGAGTGATGTGACAGTGACTAGAACTCGGTAACAGCCAGGTTTAATTGACGAAAATGTGAAATTCCATAAAATGTTATATGAAATTAGTGTGATTTTCTTTTCTTTGTTCCTTTGTCTTTGCCAGTTAAATGTGTAATAATTTGAACACATGGAGTTATAAGCAAACAACAGCCTTCAGTTTATCCTTTAAAACTGCATCTGTGATATTATTGGAAATGGCATTTACACATTTTCATTGAAAACAACTGTTACCCCCATAATAGAGTTGTGCATGTTTGCCTCTTCAACTGAAATGGATGTCACAGGGAAAAGAGAACATGTTGGGACTCTAAACTTTGTGTAAATCTGAGATGTAGTATTACTGTACAGAGCCATGCAAATACACATTCAACAATGGCTCTACTTCCTACAGAGATACAATACATTCCTCTTTTAGAGGAATACATATAAAATGTTTGATAAAGAGGGGCCTAAATGTGACAGTTCTGGCAGCCTATGAATATGAATGAAATACGATGTTTGCCCACCCTTACATAATCTTTTACCAAACACTGGTCCAGCATTTGTAACTTCATTCTTCAAAACCCTTTGCTTCCCAAACACTTTCACAGTTAGAAAAGCAGTGATTTTATCAACATTTTAAACACACTATACATAATCTAAGTCCAATGCCAATCAAATCCCCTCAAAAATAAAAATAAATAAAACTCACAACATAATAAAGAATTTTTTAAGTTGTATGTGTAAGTTAGAAGTAGCAGATCAAAATCAAGTAGTAAACCCACTCTCGAGCAAAACTGACAAAATGACATTTCTCCTGCTTCCTGCGATGTATAATTTTTTCAAAGTACATTTACAAAGAACATTAATAAATGGCCTGGGAAAAATACATTTTAGACAATATTTGAGGCATAGTGTTGCTAGATATACAAAATATAATTGACTCAATCCGTACTTTTTGTTAAATCAGATGACAGCTGGAGCAAAGCATTTACAACACAAGTAAGCCAGGTCAACATTCCAGAGTGTTGCAAAGCAGTAATGCAAAGCCTGTAATTTTATTCAAGACTTGTATGAATGATTCAGTAAAACCCGGTTTAATATTTGAGCTGTAAAGTTATCTAAACCACCATTTTAGAAGTGGTAATAATTTTAAGGTGGATGAGAGCAAGTTGAAATTATTTTCTGTGCTAATCAACATTAATTGAAATGTACAGACCCAGAGCATTACTTTACCCTTCACCCTTTAGTATTTCGAAGTTGATGTGTTAAAATAGTTTTTATAGATGGTCCCTTTTTTAACTAAACTGAAGGAAGGAAGGAGGAAGCTGTTTAAGAATGATAGGTGATTATAACACACCTACAATATCCAGCTGAAAATATAATCATTCTATAAACTCCTAATGGAATCTTACTTTCATTACTGAGCACCCATTAACCACCCACTGGGTCAGCTCATCAACATAAATAAATAAAAAACTATGAAAAAATGATTTCAAAAAGCCTTCAACATGAACCTATTTAGCAGTCTTTTGAATATACTATTGACATAGACATACCCAGATCCAAAGGTTTAGCAAATTATTCTGTAGATGGAAATTTGCTCTGGCACCTGTTTCTACTTAAAAGGTGTATGCTGAATAAATAATTTTACACAAGGCCTGCAAATTAGATGCTGTACAAGTGACAAGACATTAAATCTGAGGAAAGGACTGTTGACCTTAGACAATGACATGACATTAAACCACTTTTAAAGGTACATTACACTGAAATTACACATAATACTAAATGTTATTATACTTCCTTTAGGCTATCATAAGAAAACAAATCTAAAACTTCAGTCATAATCACAACTATTTTAAGCTGTGGCACGTCATCTAATTAACACTAGATGTTATATCATTATAAACCTGAGTAGTAACACTGACATATAATTGGAATACATGTGATTAATTAGAAATTTAGTCAGAAACGGGCTATACACCAGAATCACGACACATTTCTGTTTTGAAAATGAAAGCATTTTTCACCAGTTATTATCCCAATGATGTTTCAGCATGTCTTTCAATCATTTATGTCACTTTAGACATCTAAAGTAACTTGCTTATCGCTTCTTGAGTATCACTAATGGCGCAAAATGTTGTACACCATCAATAAAACTAATTTCAGACTACAAACACCCCAGACAACAACAGATTAAAACACAAACTCATTCATTACAATTCCCAACTGACAGCCTGGATGCAACATAAGCTATCTGTATTGGCAAATGCACACATGTATGCTAAAAACAGTATATTCTAATGAAAAGAAGCTGTTCTGCATACCTTCTACCCCAAATATGCATATGGGCAATAAAGACCAAGCTTTCCGCAACTACTGTCTATTACCTGCCAAACCAAATTTTCCTCAAATTCCTTTTGGCACCGAACTGACATTTTACATCTATAATATATAAATAAACAAACAAAGTTAACCTAACCTAATAATTAGCCTACCTAATATTTGGGCTAATAGTGCTTTTCAAACACTAAATCATAAAAAATCGAGCAGCTGTCAGCAGCTAACCAATGTCAACATACAGTATTCATGGTTTCTTGGAAATGACTGCTCCACTGAGCTGCACAGGATGTTATGGGTACAAATCAAATCTTCAAATCTCCATTGTAAGGAACTCATCAACTCAAACCAAACTACTTGTGATGGGTCCGAAGGTTTGCTTTCACAAACATTTGTTTTTCTTGTTGCTGCAGATTCGCACCTTCACCTGTTTGTTCTGTAAAGTTAAGTGAAGATTTCAAAACCCAATCAAAAACTACTGCATCAAAACTCCAGGTGAAAGTGCTTTCAATTCACTTTGCCTTTCATTTTATATATACATTGGCTCTTACAGGTATCTTTGATGTGATCTCAGACATGTCCTTGCATTGCCACCTTATCTCTCTGCTGAGTCCCTTGGTAACCTATCCCCATGTCCATCTAGTCAAGGATAGATTACAGTAATTGTTTTCCGCCCTGGATGTCAGATTATTAGCTGGACCAAAGTCAAGCATGGATCCTGTGCACTATTTGTTATCAGATAGGAAATAGTGATACTATCATATTTCCCTGCCATAAAACTGACCTTCACCTTCTATACCGTGAAGGCAACATTACATAACATCTCTGTTAGGGCTTGACGCTTACCTTTTTCACAAGGAGCACATGTGCTCAAGTTGTAAAATCTAGGAGCGCATTAAAAAATGTTGATGCGCAGTAAAAATTTTTCAAAGTATGTTTTTTAGCTTAATAATGGGATATAAAGAGACATTTAAAAGCACACTTATTTAAATGATCAGAATACAGAAAGTACACACGGTTTTTTTTAAATAATTTTGCTTCAGACTCTATTCAATAGGCTAATTATATAATTATTTATAGTCCTATTAAACTGTATGTATGTATGTGACAGTATCAAATCTTCACAATAGTCATTGAGGCTTTTGTCAAGGTATGCGTTTTTTAAATCACAATATATAATTTCGAAGTGAAAAAGGTTAAATAACTTTATTAAATATATTTTACTAAATAAAAACTTTATTTAAAATAATACACAAAAAAGTGTTTCAACATTAGAGTGCAAAAGACTGTTCAAATGAACGAAAGAACAACAGGTAACACTTTACAATAAGGTCACATTTGTTAACATTAGTTAAAGCAGGTTAACATTAACAATGTGCAATAGCTAATTGTAGCAGTAGTTAATATTCTTTGTTAATGTTGATTAATAAAATACATATTAGTTAATGTTTGCTTCATTGAATAATATCAACAGACACAATTTTTGTCTGCTAATATTAATAGAGTCTGAAATCTATTATTTTAGACCTAGCGTTGTTCAGTCAAGACACAATGCTACAGTTTATGAAATACTGATAATATGATATTCTTTATTTTATTATGTTGTTTTGACGATATGTCAACAACTTTGATCTCTATATTAGATTCATTTCACATTTCCAAATGCCCAACTTAAAGGGATAGTTCACCCAAAAATAAAAATTCTGCCATTTACTCACCCTCAAGTAGTAGTTTCAAACCTGTATGAATGTCTTTGTTCTGCTGAACACAAAGGGAGATATTCTGAAGAATGTGGGAAACAGAGTATTTCTGGGGCACCATTGACTTCCATAGTATTTTTTTTCTACTATGGAAGTCAGTCAATGGTGCCCCAAAACAGCCTGGTTACAAACTTTCTTCAAAATATCTTCCTTTGTGTTCAAAGACATTTAAGAGAACATTTGAACTATCCCTTTAAGCATGGCAGGTCACAGAGTAGGGCATTGTCTTCATTACAGACTGTTTGCTGGAGTTTCTGTAGCACTAATGGCATTAAGTTAAGGACATTTCTGAGGAATCGTGTTTGACAGATAAATCGTAGAGTCCAGCCAAATAATTACTCCCTCAGGCGAACTGTGAATCCAGTACAAACATGCAAGATTGTAACTAGTTTAAACGGACGGTGGCAGGAGTGACCATCAAAGGAGGACTTTATTAAATGTGGCATTCACTCCAGGAAAGGCATGACAGAGAACCTGTGGCACATACAGATTTCAAGTTCTATTTCTTACTGACCTACTCTGAAAAGTGAGCAAGAAGTCTTGCAAAGTGCTTGCTGTTTCATCAAAAGCTACAAGACCAAGTTTGGTAGAAGAACTAATTTGCACATTTGCAATTCTTATTGGCGTTATGAAAGCTGGCTCCCCTGGCCCTTTACCAACATATATGTCCTAGTTTACATGACTTATCTTGGATTATTCTTCATTATCATGCTCACCTCTAAATGACTTAGGCTTGAAGGAAAAGTTTGTTTAGCGTTTTTGACACAACTAACATCTGCTCATGCAAACTACCGTGTTTATTTAGTTGCTTTGGGGGTTGAATGATGTCTTACTCTTAACACAATAAGGCATTTAATTCTTGCAAGATGCATTTGCATTCTTAATACAGACAGAAACAAGCAGCTGCTCCCTGAATACCTGAGCTGAAGATGAAACAAAGTGAACCTTAAGGTTACAATACACTTTCTGTTATAACCATTTTCTTAAAGGCTAATTCACACTGCACTGACAGACATTCCAGACATGACAAATGCCAAGATGCTCATTCACTGAAAAACAAGTGCGACCAATCCAACAGAGGCAGACGGGATAATACACTGATCCGACAAAAACTGACGGATGTGTGTCTGTCATTACTGTGTAAATTGGCCTGAAGATGTTTCTTGCAATTAATTGGCCTTAAGAAGTTTCTTGCTATTAGTGCCAGCACATAATTTATTATTTAACACTGAACAGTTATTTAAACAATTGAAGTGAATATATTACATGATGTGCTAATTATCAAATTAATTGCCATTAATTGCACATATCAATATTTGATAACAAACCCCCAAATTAAGATAATTATAGTGTCATGACTCATGAATAGACACGCACCGTGGCTTTAGAACAGGGTTGGGCAAAATTCAGAATCTGAGAACTGGCTCCTTTTCAATCCATGAGCATAAATTTGAATTAAAACTGCCACAACCCACAGCAAGTTTTTTAATCAGAATGAAAGGAAGAGGAATTTACTTAATTGTAATTCAAAAGAAAGTCAACACATAGGTAACCCATTCTGAGAAACGAAGGGCCAAATTTACTAATAGTTTGCACCAGCATAAACCATCTTCTGGTGTTAAAATTGTACTGTAAGGATTTACAAAAAATGCACAGTGAATAATTAGCGCTGAAAAGGCATGGACAGTTATTTTTGCATCTGACCTTACTGAATATGCATATGTAGGAGTTTCCCTTTCAGACGTAAAAGTTATTGGGAAGAGACTATTCAAATGAACCACGTAACGGGATTTACTAACGTGTGCTTGTCAAATTACTGATATTTGCATCAAAAATGTATGTCCAAAAGAGCATGTCTTAAAGCAGGTGGTAATTCGCGCTGCTCTGGGTAGACTGCACTGGTCATTATGAAAATTATCTGGCTGTGTCTGTGTTCTTTAATCTGCGCATTTTCAGTAAATCACCTGCAGAATTTGCACTTTATGGACGCTAATTTGCCCTGTTCAGTAAATCTGTCCCTAAGTGTTCTGTCCTGGTCCAAAAAAGTGAATTCATTAAATATGATGAAATGTTTAAATAAAATTTTTATAGGTAAAATATTTTGGCAAAACATCCAATTTAATAGATATTTCATTTCTATCTATTTGTTGTTTTATGGACCTGTTTTAATGCCTGTAAACAATCAAACTGCAGGGCTTAAAAAAAAAACTTAAAAAAAAAACACCCAAATGGGACTCATTTACATTTTTATGAATTCCTTATTTTCTCATTCTGTTTCCTTACATTTAAACTGCAATTCTAAATCATTTTGTAGATGACTCTCTCTCTCTCTCTCTATATATATATATATACAGTCCTCAGCGTAAATGAGTAAGACTGCCCTTTGAAAAGTAAAATTTTTAAACAATATCTCAATGAACACAAAAAACATTTCCAAAATGTTGACAAGACTAAGTTTATTATACGATCTGTTTAACTTATAACATGAAAGTAAGGTTAATAATATAACTTAGATTACACATTTTTCAGTTTTACTCAAACTAGGGTGATGCAAAAATGAGTACACCTCACAACAAAAACTATTAAATCTAGTACTTTGTATGGCCTCCATGATTTTTAATGACAGTCTTCTAGGCATGGAATGAACAAGTTGGGGACATTTTGCCAGATCTATCTTCTTCCATTCTTCAAAAATGACCTCTTTTAGAGATTGGATGCTGGATGGAGAGTGATGCTCAACTTGTCTCTTCAGAATTCCCCATAGGTGTTCGACTGGGTTCAGATCAGGAGACATACTTGGCCACTGATTTACTTTCACCCTGTTCTTCTTCAGAAATCCAACAGTGGCCTTAGATGTGTATTTAGGATCATTATCATGTTGGAAAAGTGCATGACGACCAAGGGCACAGAGTGATGGTAGCATCTTCTCTTTCAGTATAGAGCAGTACAATTGTTTAAATTATGATGCCATCAATGAAATGCAGCTCCCGACACCAGCAGCACTCATGCAGCCCCACATAAGGACACTGTCACCACCATGTTTCACTGTAGGCACCATGCATTTTTCTTTGTATTCCTCACCTTTGCGACACCATATAGTTTTGAAGCCATCAGTTCCAAAAACATTTATCTTGGTCTCATCACTCCAAAGTATAGAGTCCCAGTAGTCTTCATCTTTGTCAGCATGGGCCCTGGCAAACTCTAGGTGGGCTTTTTTTGTGCCTGGGCTTTAGGAGAGGCTTCACCCATGCATGCTCTGCAGTTTGGCTTTCTACGTCTTTAGATAACTGCAGTGAACTTGCATGTCGATTTTCTTCAACCCTTCTCATATATTGTTTATAAATATTGTTTAAGATGTTACTTTTCAAAGGGGGTGTACTCATCTCAAAAAATTAGAATATGGTGACAAGACAATCAGTTGAGTGGAAGGAAAAAGTGTGGAAGAAAAAGATACACAACCAACCGAGAGAACCGCAGCCTTATGAGGATTGTCAAGCAAAATCGATTCAAGAATTTGGGTGAACTTCACAAGGAATGGACTGAGGCTGGGGTCAAGGCACCAAGAGCCACCACAAACAGACGTGTCAAGGAATTTGGCTACAGTTGTCATCAGAGACGTCTTACCTGGGCTAAGGAAAAGAAGAACTGGACTGTTGCCCAGTGGTCCTAAGTCCTCTTTTCAGACAAAAGCAAGTTTTGTATTTCATTTGGAAACCAAGGTCCTAGAATCTGGAGGAAGGGTGGAGAAGCTCATAGCCCAAGATGCTTGAAGTCCAGTGTTACATTTCCACAGTCTGTGATGATTTGGGGTGCAATGTCATCTGCTGGTGTTGGTCCATTTGTGTTTTTTGAAAACTAACGTCACTGCACCTGTTTACCAAGAAATGTTGGAGTACTTCATGCTTCCTTCTGCTGACCAGCTTTTTAAAGATGCTGATTTCATTTTCCAGCAGGGTTTGACACCTGCCCACACTGCCAAAAGCACCAAGAGTTGGTTAAATGACCATGGTGTTGTGTGCTTGACTGCCAAGCAAACTCACAAGACCTGAACCCCATAGAGAATCTAAGGGATATTGTCAAGAGGAAAATGAGAAACAAGAGACCAAAAAATGCAGATGAGCTGAAGGCCACTGTCAAAGAAACCTGGACTTCCATACCACCTCAGCAGTGCCACAAACTGATCACCTCCATGCCACGCCGAAATGAGGCAGTAATTAAAGCAAAAGGAGCCCCTACCAAGTATTGAGTACATATACAGTAAATTAACATACTTTCCAGAAGGCCAACAATTCACTAAAATATGTTTTTTTTTATTGGTCTTATGAAGTATTATAATTTGTTGAGATGAATTGGTGAGTTTTTGTTAATTGTGAGCCAAAATTATCACAATTAAAAGAACCAAAGACAAACTACTTCAGTCTGTGTTCTGTGGATTTATTTAATACACGAGTTTCACAATTTGAGTTGAATTACTGAAATAAATTAATTTTTCCACAACATTCTAATTTATTGAGATGCACCCGTGTATGTATGTATACATATCCATACATCCTCGGATGTTCGGTTTGAACTACAGCAAGTCGTCTTCACTATATCTAGATGCCTAAATGCATTCAGCTGCTGCCATGTGATTGGCTGATTATCAATTTGTGTTAGCACGCAATTGAACAGGTGTACCTAATAAAGTGGCCGGTGAGTGTATATATAAAGATTAATTGTTTAACATACTATAGACCTCCTACTCACTCCATTTTGCCAAGTTGCTGTACTCTAACTCATTATTTCATATGTAATAATTTTATCATTTTAACTCCTGGTCAGATCTCTGGTGCCATATTGAGAATTTAATCAATAAATATAATTTAGGGAAAATAAATGTAATTATTCTGCACTTACCCCTTTACTCTATCATTATACTTATCTTTTAATATTTGTAGGCACTATTCTTATTTCTCCATTTAATTAGTTAAAAAGATTTAAAAATGTATGGATGTTATAAGAAAAGCCTTTCCTTTAAGAACAAAAATGTAAAATCCTATAATAATTTTGTATAGTTTTGTAATCTCAGAATAAGAAAATCATCCACATATTTGTTTCTGTCATTACTGGCTCAGAAAACCAATAGGGTTGGCTTATGGGAAAAATCGCATTTTGTGAGGCCTATTGTCGTGACGCGCCGAGGAACTTTTAGTCATGGAAAGAACCTGTTGTGATGTTGGGTGTAATGTCCATTCACACGATTGACGGTGCAAAACATTTGACTGCGGACTTTCTTTTTATTGTTTTCTGGCCTGGAAACAGAATGAAGGGAGTCATGTGTCCGATGTAACCAAGCGGAGACGGATGGCCTAGATATCCGCCATAAGAGGCACGGACATACTCTTCGCAAACATCCCAAGATCATGGGGGGCGAGCATCTGACGAGCACGTAACCTAGAATTGTGGGCTTCTTAACAAACTGTTGCCTGGCGATTTAGTGTTAGTGGACCGAGGCTTTGATATTAAAGACAGTGTGGGAATGATGTGCGCGGAAGTTAAAATTCCAGCATTCACTAAAAGCAGATGTCAACTTGATGCTAAGGATGAGGAAGACATACATGCTCTAGCACACCTTAGGATACATGTAGAAAGGGTAATAGGTAGCTTGCACAATAAGTACATACTATTACATAACACAATACCAATTCGTTTGTTGCTTCCCTGTAAGGATGAATAACTTACCCTTCTTGATAAGATAGTTAATGTTTGCTGTATTTTAATTAACATGTGTCCAAGTGTTGTTGTTAAGCCAGATGAAACAAAAAAGTGTGCATGTTGGATTGTAAAAAGACCCCAGAAGAAATGTTGGGTTTCAATTAGGTGTGTGTAAGTGTATGTGAATGTGTGGTACCCTCCTGATATTGAACATGTTTGTGTTTGGTGTGCACCTTAGAATGAACATGGTATGCCATTTGTGCATTAAATACTTCAAATGACATTTAACATTTTATTTAACAAAAAAATCCCCTGCATAGTGTAATGTTTAGTTTATCGTGCTTCTTGTTTAACTACACTGAATTTCAATTAAGAGGCTAATACTCTTTGAGTCAAGTAAAACACTTTTTTTAACTCTTAACTGAGTAGGCCTAACTGCATATTTATTTGCTGGTCTAATGTCTTTCTTTGTGCAACTGAGGAGGTGTAGTTGATCCTATATCCCACTTCTGGGTGAATCTTGCTCAAGTTACTGGGCAGAACCCAGTATGCTGGTCTTTGTGCCATGTGTTGCCTCTAACTTAAACAGAGTGCAGATCTCAGCTAAAACGGGCACACTCCACCTTCCCAGCGCTGCTCACAATGACCCAGGGCTTTAGAGGAGGATATATATATGTATATGTGTGAACCAGGCGAGACAGTGATGGTTCAGTGATGGGCAGTAAATCTCCATCACCTGCTTTTAGATGGAACGGCATTTAATACACAGAGCCGTAGGTCACTGACAAGCTACGTAATATCACGTTCATAATATAATGCGATTCGTCCGCATTATGAACGTAAGAATGCCATCTTCTCCAGGTACGGTTTTCTTGTGCCCAGTATAAGTTTGTATCTACATAGTACATTTTGTTCATTTAATCGTCTTTTCAAAATTGTTTAATTGGTTGTTTTAGGTCTCTCCCGATGTGGCCTCACAATATGGCGGTGCCTTCTTGTTTACATCCCAGAATACACTGCACAGTGACGTCGGTTGCCAAGCCCTATTGAACTGTCAAACTGGTTCAGTATGGGCAAGAGATATAAGTATCACTTTTTATTTTTCCTTTTTCCTACTACTTATTTCACTTCTGTTTTAATTTGTATAACCAATTCTTACTATGTAAAAAATAAGTATACTTAAGCCTTTAGTGTTATGTTAGAATCATTATTATACTCATACTTTTTCTTGATTTTATGTTTTTAGCTTTATTTTTTGCTTTCATTTAAATGTTTAGTTTTGAAATGTTGTTGTATGCATTTGTCATTTTTATTAAATTTCTTTATCTTCTTAAATGTGTGTATGTGTATGTATGTATATATATATATATATATATATAAAAACATATTTATAGTTTTAACTTTTCATTTTAGTTACTCTTATTTGTAAGTCGCTTTGGATAAAAGTGTCTGCTAAATGACTAAAAGTAAAGAAAAGAATGAAAAATGAGAAGAACACGTCTACCTCATATTCTTGCTTCTGGACTCTGAGTTTCTCAGATAAAGGCCTGGGTAGTCTGTGTATATTGAAGCCAAACAGCCCTTGCCAATAACAGCTTTATTTTCTGCAGATGAGTGTTTCCATCAACTGGCATCTTGAACCAGCAACAGCTGGTTAATGTGTATAAGAGTGGAGCGGGCCGAAATGGAATGGACTTCCATTCTGATGGCATCTCTTTCAGATGAATCAGTGGGCTAAATTGGATTTTGCTGGGCTGTGTCCTGAAGCGCAGTGCAGATGTTGCTTTTTGAACCCGATCACTTGTCCTGGTGATGCCGTGAGTACCTGCTATTTCACAGTCAAAACTCATGCCAGCTTAATTCAATGCAGCAAGCTTCTAATCAGCACTCTTGGATCTTACACAAATCAAACAAATCCAATCCTATAGCCAAACTTCTGCTCACATTTTCTATTATCCAAGATGATTGCATGTCTATTTAGAGGAATGGACACTGAGGCAGACTGACCTGACAGGTATCTAAAGTTACGCAAAGCCTTTCTATAGAAGTACGTTTCCAGCAAGGGATAAAAAAGGTAAATATGGAATAAATTGAAACTCTGAATTCATAATTGCAAGATATACATTCAGAATTCTGACTTTTCCTTGCTATTCCAAGTATACATCTCATAATTCTGACATTTTTTACTCTTGCAATTCTATTATATTTATATACAGTATCTCCCAAAAGTGCACCTGACGCACAGAACAAGGACTCAACTTCTTTGATCAACCCTTGCGAGGCCTGTTCCAAGTGAAACCCATCTTGGAAAACCTCTGTATGACCCTGGCCACTGTACTGTAACCCAGTTCCAGGCTGTCACCAAACTTCTTATAGCCTAGCCCTAGGCCATCTTTGTGGAGAGCAACAATTCTAATTCTCAAATCCTCAGAAGGGCTTTTCACACTTGAAATTGTTAACCCTGGGTCATCTAAACTCAGGATAAGCTAAATCCTGGGTTAGATGTAATCACATTTCACACTACTCATACTATAACTGGGGTTAACTGTTGACCCTGGGTATTCATTAACATACATTTCACACTGTACATTCCTAAACCCCGGGTTAATGTTCTTATTTGCATATGTTCAGTGTCACTGTCACTGATTGGATGAACAGCAGGCAACCTGCTTACACGGCTTTTCACATGTCTTGTCAGCTATTAAAAACAATGTCACCGCTTATGTCTTTAAATCAGTGAAGATTGCGGAACAGCTGATCATGGCCGGCAGGGATAGCCATTTTTAAATAAATTGAGTTGCAGAGTTACTGCAAGCGATTTAGGGTTGGAAATCCATTTATCCTTTGCTTATCCATTTACTCCTGCTTCTTCATGAAGAGGGCAGGTCATGGTTGCTTAGAAACGGCAGACGCCATGGGAGCGCAAGCTACAGAACGCTTTGGAAAGAATGAGAAAGCGGCACGCTTAGCGTTTTAAATGCTTTTTTAGGCGCAATATGTGCACGGCCGCATGAGATGCACAAAGACAAGAACACAAATAACACAAAGACAAAAGTACAAAAGAAACAAAAAAAGGAGCAAAGTATGTGAATATTTCTTTGCGTCTTTTGATATTTCTTCTCACCGGCTGGCTGTCTGTTGCCAAGCGTCCAGTAGCAACAAGCAAACACAGATCCATTTCACACTGAATAATCTTAGCACCGCAATGCAGGGTTATCGGTGTTAACCACACCACAAATGCAGTGCTAACCCTGCTCCGGAGTAGGGTTTCATAACCGCTTTCAAATTACAGGTGCGAAACGTGTCTTTATCCGGGTTTAAAAGCGGTGTTTAGAACGACGCTACATGGTGTGAAAAGCCCTAGAGAGTTCTTTGCCATGAGGTGCCATGTTGAACATCCAGTGGTCAATATGAGAGAATTGTACTCAAAGGAACCAAATGTTAACTGCTCTAAAACAAGATACACAAATTTGTATGGTCCTGTCAAGCAGGCAAAAACATGATGAAAAGGACATGTGGCTTTGTATGGTTAAATGATGTATAGCTGTTATCGCTTAGGGTGTACTCAGTTTTGTTGTCATATTTTTTGACAATAATGACTGTATGTTAAGTTATTTTCATAGGACAGTAAATCTTTACTGCTATACAAGTTGCAAATTGACTACTCTAAAATATATCCAAGTTTCATTTCTATAGTATTGTCCCTTGAAAATATATACTAAATTGACTACCGAAATGTGAGGGGTGTACTCACTTTTTTGAGATACTGTATTTTTGGTTTCTGCCACAGAAAAAAAAAAATATATATATATATATATATACACACTGACAAAGTATAAATGCAACACTTTTGTTTTTGCCCCCATTTTTCATGAGCTGAACACAAAGATCTAAGACTTTTTCTATGTACACTAAAGGCCTATTTCTCTCAAATATCCGAAAACCAGTCAGTATCTGGAATGACCACCATTTGCCTCATGCAGTGCAACACATCTCCTTCCCATAGAGTTGATCAGGTTGTTGATTTTGGCCTGTGGAATGTTGGTCCACTCCTCTTCAATGGTTGTGTGAAGTTGCTGGATATTGGCAGGAACTGGAACACGTGTTGTATACGCCAATCCAGAACATGCTCAATGGGTGACATGTTCGGTGAGTATGCTGGCCATGCAAGAACTGGGGTGTTTTCAGCTTCCAGGAATTGTGTGCAGATCCTTGCAACATGGGACCGTGCATTATTATGCTGCAACATGAGGTGATGGTCGTGAATGAATGGCACAACAATGAGCATTAGGATCTCATCACGCTATCTCTGTGCATTCAAAATGCCATCAATAAATTGCACGTGTTCGTGGTCCATAACATACGCCTTCCTATACCATAACCTCACCGCCACAATGGGCCACTCGATCCACAATGTTGACATCAGCAAACCGCTCACCCAAACGACGCCATACACGCTGTCTGCCATCTGCCCTGTACAGTGAAAACCGGGATTCATCCATGAAGAGAACACCTCTACAAAGTGCCAGACGCCATCGAAATGTGAGCATTTGCCTACACAAGTCGGTTACGATGATGAACTGCAGTCAGATTGAGACCCCGATGAGGACGACCAGCATGCAAATGAGCTTCCCTGAGATGGTTTCTGACAGTTTGTGCAGAAATACTTTGGTTATGCAAACCGATTGTTGCAGCAGCTGTCCGGGTGGCTGGTCTCAGATGATTTTGGAGGTAAAGATGCTGGATGTGGAGGTCCTGGGCTGGTGTGGTTACACGGGGTCTGCGGTTGTGAGGCCGGTTGGATGTACTGCCAAATTCTCTGAAACGCCTTTGGAGACGGCTTATGGTAGAGAAAGGAACATACAATTCACGGGCAACAGCTCTGGTGGACATTCCTGCAGTCAGCATGCCAATTGCACGCTCCCTCAAAATTTAGCCTAAGGCACACCTGTGCAATAATCATGCTGTCTAATCAGCATCTTGATATGCCACACCTGTGAGGTGGATGGATTATCTCAGCAAAGGAGAAGTGTTCACTAACACATATGTATGGGGCATCTCAATCAGCTCCCTTGTTCAGTAGTCAGGGCACTGATCAGGGAATTGGCCATTTTAAGGGGTGTCTTAAACGCTAAATCTTTCCAGTGCTCTGGAATGTTTGCTCCCTGAAAAATCCCACAATGCACCGTAAAAACTAGGGAGCATCGGCGCTCACTATGCTCCCTTACTGGAAATATCGTCACTTTTCTGAAGTGTGAAACAAAAACAACACAAGCCAACTCGATAAATATAATGACACGCGTTAGAAGATTTGAAAAGACAAACCATTTTTTTCAACATTTGTATATTTCAACATAAACACACATCGCTAGATAGGTAATGAACACAATTATTTAACATTAATAATTAAAATTCAGCTGAAATGTTATAAGAACATGTAACAGAACGATGTGTTTAAAGAGAATAAAATATATAAAAAAGAGATCGGTCCTTCTGTTGTTTATTAATTCAAGCGGTGACATTCTACTATGTTGTCCGTTGACGTTGTACATAATCGTGTCACTGGAATTCGAGTGCTCGCTGTACCAACATGCAGTGAGTTAGGAAACTTACCAATGACTGAATTCGTGTACACGATCTACTGATTCACGAGCTCGGGAGCTAGGGAGCTGATTGAGATGCACCCTTCAAAGATTTGTAAACAATATTTGAGAGAAATGGGCCTTTTGTGTACATAGAAAAAGTCTTAAATCTTTGAGTTCAGCTCATAAAAAATGGGGGCAAAAACAAAAGTGCTGCATTTATAATTTTGGTCAGTCTATACACAGTAATTGCAACTTTATATCACACAATTCTGACTTTTCTTCTTAGAATGGTAAGTTACGTTTAAATACTGCAATTGCAAGAAAAAAAATTCCGAATTGTGAAATAATAATTTTCAATTACCTTTTTTTCCCCGTGGCAGAAAGTAGCTTACATAAAAAAATCATTTATCCATGCAAATGAGGTTTGTTTTTACTGAAGACTCATAAAATAATCGAAATGACCCAGTGAAAACGTATATGAATTTCCATATAAAACAACATTATGCAACACTTCTGTAAGATAATAGCATGGATATGTAAGGGTTGGCAAACAATTTCATATTTAATTCCAGACCTCTACAGAACAGCTTCCAGTGAATGTTTGTATAGACACTTGAATCGAGTTTATGGTAAATGTGTGTAAGTAGTTCACAAACACAGTACGCAGCCAAGCACATGAGAAAAATTATGGCTATGATGACCTGTCAAAGCATAAAACTTAAAAGCGGCTTACTTTTCGCCATTCCTTCAACCCTCAGGATTTTGTTACATTTGAGCTTCCTTTTTTATGAGAGAAGCAAAAAGATAGCTACTTCCAAAAATGACAAAACATTATTTGTTGTTGAAATATGAGTTAGTTTGGAGAAACGGCACAAAACAAATCAACCAAAAAAGGAGAGGCATTCAAGCATTGGCAAAAAAAACAACACTTTTCTGACTCTAAATGTTGAAAGTTATTGCAAAAAGAGCCATATGAGCTGAAGTCAATGACAATCAACACAGTTTTTAATTTTCTTTCTCATGCTTGCATTAAATAGACATCTGGAACAAAATGATAATTGATATCAAAATGTGTTTAACATAAAACTCCAATAATATTTTTTTGCACCTTTTTATGCAACACAAATCGTCAAATCAAATTAATCATGAAATTAATTATCCAGAGAGGAGAACTGAATAGACTTTCACTACAGTGTTAACAATAGCAATACTAGCCATGGAAACCATGCATTTACAATGACAAAGCGAGCAGTTTACCTTGATAATGGGCGTTGAATCCTTTGTATCGATGGTTGCTGTCAGTAACAAAGTGTAACCTCAGCCAGTTCTTGTTGCTAACAATAGGAGATGGGACATTCATTCCGGATAGCCTGTAAAACACGAACGAAAGCTCTTTAGATTTGTTTTCGGAGTGTCACCCATTAACAGTGACAACAAAAAACATTTATAGTAACATGGCATTTGTCTAGAGGGGCTGTAAAACTCACGTTTTGTAGATGTACAGCGATAGATAGAACTATTAAAGAGAGTTTAAATTATCTGTCTGTTTAGGCCGTGAAAGTAGATGTTTGGATATTATATCTTATCAATATTTTATCTTCTGAAGTATAAAACTTTCTGAGAGCTCATAATATACTACCAAGTTTACTGATCTAATACGCTGACATTTTGAGGCATGGCATTTGGGACATTTAACGGAGTACAAGCACCTTAACACTTAGGCCACCACTACTCATGAAGTGCAAGCTGGGCCAGATACGGTCAGCACATTCCCTGGATACTTTTGAGGGGCGGTGCTCACAAACTGAAAATGTTGACATGTAAAAAACATAATTGTGTGTGTATGTGTGTGCACATGTGTCGTGAATCAGCGTGGTGCTGCAACAGAGGACAGAGGTCACTGTAACCCCAACCCTCCACCCATCCAAATGCTCCATCTTCATCCCACATCTGTCTCACTTTATTGATGACTAACTGGAGATGTCATTAAAGGACATGGCCACATGAATCAGACTTTAATGGCCTTCACAGGCTGGAGCGGAGCCATATCATTACTGTTATCTCTCTCTCTCTCTCTCTCTCTCTCTCTCTCCCACACACACACACAGGCAGTTTACGTTCTTTTGCTTAAACTGAAAGGTAAAGTCTGTAATTTCTGTGCCACTAGTGTCACCACAGAGAATTGTAAAAATAATGATAGTTTGTAATATGTTTTTTTAGGACAAAGATGACTGCGTGTGACCGTTTCAATACAACACAGCAGTTCAACAAACAATATATTAATATTGGGTAACTTGCACTGCTTAGAGTATGTCCAGTTTTTGTATACGTTTTCTTTTCCACATACGAAAATATTTCCAAACAATGTAAAACCCCTGTGGTGTACATACGTGAGTCAGCGCAAAACTTTCCAGTGCTATTTTGTTCCTGAATGAATCCGTGTTTTGAACAAATCGGCTGAGATAATGATTCACACACTCATTCAAATTCAATAAGGAATTCAATTGTTGATTCAGGAGAAAGTTAATTTGGACAATGCACTCATAAAGATAGTCATTTGTAGCCACCTACTGGTGCAATAATGTAACTTAAAAAAATATATATATATATTTTTTACTAGTTTAGTTTAACAAGGACACCTTAAAATAAAGTGTAATGCAATATTAAAAAATGTACATGTAAAGATAACGATCTGGACAAGCTCACAGAGACTGTACCATTTTCTATCAGTTTCTGTGAGGATATGTGCATTCCTACCAGGACTCGTCTAACCTACAACAATGACAAATCACGGTTCACTGCAAAACTCAGACAGCTCCATCAGGCCAAAGAAGATGCTTACAGAAAGGGGGATATAGTCTTGTAAAACAGGCCAAATGCACACTGGAAAAGGAGATCAAAGTGGCAAAGAGGAATTATTCTGGCAAGCTAAGGAACAAATTATCTTACAGTGATTCTACTTCAGTGTGGAAAGGTTTAAAAGACATTACGAATTACAAGACACCATCCCCCAGCACTCTGGAGAATCAACAACTGGCAGACGATTTTAATGACTTTTACTGTAGATTTGAAAACACCCCACACCCACCCTGAACACCTCTCCACACAACCATTAACACCAGTGCTTAATTTGAGCCGAATCCTGCCGGATCCTGTTCCGGAAAATGTCAGATTCTGAATTTGTTTTTAAAGATCCGGAATTAACAAGTGCAGATCGTGACAGTGCATGCATACGAGATAGAGTGATTGTTGGTTTATGTAGATGTATTTGGAGCATAATTTGTAGTTTATGTGTTGGTCCTCAACATATTATTGACCAATGAACTTTAACTTCTTAAGTTCAAAATCACTCTCGTTTATTGGTGCTACTGCTTAACCCACTGTCTCCAAAAGTTCCGCTGCTCACAAAACAATAATTTGTTTTGTGAGCAGCTGGATGCGGGGACATTTGGAGAGAGTGTTATAATACAAGAAATACCAGAAATAATACCAAATAAAGTGAAATATTTCACAATGTTTCCGTATTCACAATGTATTTCAATGTTAAACTATTATTTATAATGTACAGGTTTCATGCACAATCGCATATCGACGGAAAATATCGTCCTCTTCACATGCGCAAAAATGAGCTTGGCATAACAGCAGCTGTAGACTTGATATACTACGGACTCTTTAAATTGATACATATGTTTTGCTGACTGTATTTTATTTAGATAATGAACAGACTGTGATGGCAAGCTTGAATTGATAGAATATGTGGTGTGTGTGTGTGAGGCGGTCAAACAGCTGACATATTAAATAGGCTACTCTATTTTTGGTCATACAGATAAGAGTTAGACAACCCGCAAAGTGTTCAAAAATAATAAAAAACTAACACTAGCTTCGCCGTTCTTTTTGTATTCTATTTATTTTCATTTTATTTATTATACAACTAACAAAAGCAAAACAAGGCCACTAACACTAGCTTGCTCTATCCTTTTTCTATTCTACCTGTTTTTTTTTATTTATTATATAATAATAATAATAATAAATAAATAAAAACTTGCTACATGTACTGCACATTGCTCTTTTGTTGATTTTGATGGCTTCTATTGTCCTCATTTGTAAGTCGCTTTCGATAAAACAGTCTACTAAATGCAAATGTTTACTTTCATTTTTGCACATTCACAATAAAAATAACATTTATGTTTTTTTTAAAACATAATCTAACAGACAAACAGAAACAAATAAAAACTTTTCAAAAAACGAACAAAACGAGGTGAAGGGGCGCCGCTTACTGTTTTGGTCTGGTCTTCTGTCACTGTGGACACACAAGGGAGGAACTAGGAACACGGAGACGAGGATATAACTCAAATGACAGTCTTTAATGACTCCAAACAAGGCAAGGCAATACAAGGCAAGGCTGACACAGACAGGAACACTGGGGAGTAATGAGTAGACCAGACTAAATCAAACTGAAAGACAGGACTGTAAATACACAGGATAATCATAGATAATGAGACAAACAAAGCTGGACAAGAATTAACTCATAAATCACGAAATGAGGGCAGGAAACAAACCAAATAAGGACACAAGAGGCGGGAACAAATGACACACACAACAGTGGACTGACAGTGGTGAGAATAATTATTTCAAAAGTTCACTCAACAGATTGCTTGAGAAAGAAAGAAACACCAAACATTTAAAAAATAAAGATAATAGAAACAGAGCTAAACGATATCTTGACATGTATTACAAATCATAATAGTGTAGTAGGGCTGAAACGATTCCTCAAGTTACTTGAGTAACCCGATTACAAAAAATAATCGAGGCAAATCATGTGCCTCGAAGAATCGTTTTGTTCATTTACAAGGGATGCACTGAATTTTCGGCAGCTGAAAATATATGCCGCACCGCACCGCCCAGCAGTGTTCAGGTGTCCCCTCTCCCTCAGCCGTAGTGCACGGCGTGATGCTCACTCTATCATTCTGCTCAGTCACTGCTCATGCTCACCAAAAAAGCAGAGTCCGCTCAAATAACACGTCCGACAAGAAAGTCCGTTTTTTGGAAGACAGTGCAGCAGAAATATTTGTTCAGCAGAATGTACATAACACTACTACTAAAATTATGAAAACCTTATATTTTTAAGGAATGATCACACAAAATGTCCAACATGTTTTAATTTTAATGATAAATTCCCTTTGTTTGCAAAAAAAGCTTGTTTTCCATCATTTAAAGATAAATTAAATTGATGTTTTATGCCTTCGTTTGATAACTAGATACACAACACAGAATTTCTGAAGAAAAAAATTTTTTGAATTAGGCTATTTTAAACAACAAATAACAATAAAACATTAGGTGAGAGAAAATAAAACATAACTTTATAATTGTCATTTTCTTCAATCATATAATTATTATAACACCTAAAATACATTGCATGTAAAAAGTATTGAATTTTGTACAATATATTGTGTGCACGTGATCAGGATGGTACCACCTCCGCTGCATTTTGAGAAAGAAAAAACCCTGTTTGCAGAACTATACATTATTTGAAAAAAACAACAACAACAACAGTTATGTCTGATTCTGTTGCATTGAACTGAATAAAAATAATACATTGATATTTAATATTAATATATTTTCTGTCCAATTTTCTTTCAATAAAAGTGTGGTTATTTTATTGGCTTATTTTTTTTTAATTCCGTGTCATTAAAATTGAGTTAAATTAAAAGTTTAACAAAATTACTTTATAGTATTTAATAAAATAAATATTTATTACAAAGAATTTTCGGTTTTGGGTTTCGACCAAGCACATCCAGAATTCTCTGTTTCGGCCCAGAATTTTCATTGCGGTGCATCCCTACCATATACTGTAACTACATACAAAGCACTGTTTGCAACACCATGCTCCTTTTAAGGATTACACACACACACACACACACACACACACACTTTAGAAAGAAAAAGTAGTTCTTATCTGATTACTCAATTAATCGATGGAATTTTCGGTAGAATACTCAATTACTAAAATATTCGATAGATACAGCCCTATAGTGTAGCCTAATTGACCTATATTTCACATTACAAAAAATGTGGCCTAGAAATACAATATTTGAACCAATTCAAAATCTTACAATTTGTAGTATAGACAAACATCTGTTGCTTGGTTTGATGTAGTATTTCACACCGCTCCATAGCCTCCCAAAGGGACAACTGATTTTCTGACATTTGAATAATGTGTCCTTGAAATATGTATTCATGAGTTGTATGAAACTTGCATGAATATGTTTGTCACATTCTTGTCATGCAGTGGCACAATCACAAAACAACAACACTTGCACACATAACCCATTCCAAGTTCATGACTTTACATGTCTCAGTGAGTTTAAATTTACATCTGAAGTGGAGTCCCATAAATTAAACATATGCTCCTATAAAGATCATTATGAATAATAAATAATTATGACTCAAAACTGACTTTTTTTTCTTTTTAATTTGTATGTGCATAATCTACTTTAGGAAATGAAGTATGGAAAATGCCCTTTAAATTTAAAGGCATAGCATTAAAAGCTTTAGTTTGATCCCTTTTGCTGCCAATAACCTATGCTCACAAAGCAGCCCCTGCCAAAATAGACTTCATACTCATCTTGTTGGTTAAAATACAGTATGTGTGCTAAGGCTTTAAGGACAGACATTTTTGTATTTCTTTTATTCTATATATGCATGATGAGTACTAAAGGACTCTGTACTCTAACTCTGAACTCTTGGTACAGGATAGCAAAGTCCACTAAAGCACAGCTAGAATGTCAGCTAAAACCTATAGGTGCCATGGAACAAAATTCAAACTCCCTCAGATATGTCTTTAGATGACTAAGGAACACACCCAAATGTAGCGTTTCAGTAATGCCCTTGTTGTATATCAGCTCACTTCTGAACAGAAATATTTGTTCTATAGCTGTAAAGTAAATTTCAGTGCACCGGTTAACTTGCTTTAGCTTATTGATGTGATTGTCTTGGCTGCGAGTCACCCTCCTTAATAGCACATGTTTCCACATTTGTAATTGCTAGACAGTTTAATTAAATATGTGTGAATTTTGCAGTAACATAATTTCTCAGGAGCTGGAGAGGCTGGCAGTGTTTGAAACCAACCACAACACCAGAACTCAGATTCCTCCACACAGCCTATATCTACCCCTGAATAAATCACCATGCAAGCCAATAAACCCTTTCACGTGGATAAATGTTATTTAATCAACATAGCTCATTCCAAGGTGTCTGCTCTCTCTCTGAGTGTGTGAATGTGTGTGCGGATGTTTGTTGGTAGGCAAGGTCAAGAAAAGGAAGGGGAGTGGGATGTAGAAACGGTTTATAAATAGAACTAGCTGATATAGTGCTGCGAGGGAACTAATATTGCTCAAAATATGTGCATATGTCATTCCTTATTTTGGACCAAACAGCAACTATTGCTAGGTACAGAAACAATAATATATAAAATAATATAAAGTAACATCACTAAATCGTAAAGCATAAAACATAAAACTCTGCCAAAGCTAGCACAATGCAATAGAAAAATGAACGAGTAAAGTAGAATAGACGAGAAAAACAGGAGGAACGGAGGAGAGACATTGAAATGTATAGGAGTGGACAAGAGGCATCAAAAGTAACAGAAGAATTCAGGAAAAGAGCAAGATAAAGATGTAATAAGAGTAGAAAGAGGTAGAATATTTTTTTTGTATCTCTGCATTCAGAAAGGTCCTCAATGTCTATGAGATACATATGACTCAATATACTAGACAATGTAATCAGTGACAACAAGTTAATAATTGCCTATGATTTAGTTGTGTGATGCAAAATTTTAGCTTTCAGTGTGGACAGAAATATTGCTTGTCTTATTAGGAAATGGCATTTCAAACACAGGGTTTCAGCAGATATTAACAAGTTAAATTGTAAATGTATTAATTTATTAAACCTTTTTAATACCACCTTAAATTAAATGTAAGACCTAAACCCGTAATGGAAATACACATTAAATTACATACATATATGTAATATTTGATGTGTTTAACGTAAAAAGAAAATATAATTTCTGTCATAAATTATATTTATTACAATTATATACTGTTAACTTTTCATATCAGCAGACAATATTCCATACAAAATATCCCCACAAATATACTGCATCACCAAGATTTTGGTGGTGTAAATAATTTATTATGAAGCCTTATTTTCATCAGTGTTCTATCAGCTTTTACATACAATCTGCATATTTTATTTTACCTTTACAACGGCCTTTTTCGACCTTTTTAAATGTATGCATCTTTCATGTCAATTTATAACAATTAAACAATAAATTCAATATCCACTATAGGGCTGTTTGGCAGTCATATTAAATAATTTACCCTGAAAAATTACAACTGCAATACGTTATGTAATGAGATTATTATAGTAAATACATTTTTGGATATACAAATAATAAATGTTGGTGGGGGAAATGCATATTTTTAAACATACTGAGCCACCAGTAGGTGGCGGTATGTCACTTAATGAGTGAGTCAACCGATTCGTTCAAAACGTTGAATCATTCAGTAACAAAACACTGTTGCTTGGAGAATGTGCTGATCTTTGTTTGGAACTATTTTCATTGGTGAAATCGAACAAAAAAGTAAATGTTGTTTCTAAAATGTAAGTAACGTAATAAATATTTGACTACTTAACTACTTGCTTATTGAATGTAATAAAATCAGAACAATCAATCTTGTTTCGATGCTTCACTGATACATTTTTGTCACTTAAATTTTAAATCAGGCTATTTGTCTGGTCGGGCAAGTAAAACAAAATTCTAATAATTTTAACTAGCTAAAAGGCTGGTCAGCTAGCTGTAGCTCGACCTATATTATTATTGAGAACATTATATAAACAAAGAAGGTAGTTCGACCTGAATTCTGCTTCTGCAATTCTCTCTGATGACACAGTAACTACACGCGGGGGAATAAAAAACATATTCTGTCTGTTCAATGATTGTAAACAGTCACTGGGTCCGTCAGACTGAAAGATATATTTTAGCGGTAATCAGACCAAAAATATTTAAGACCCATTGAATCTGAATTTAAGACATTTTAAGACTTTTTAAGGCCTTTTATTAGGAAAATGGTAATTAAGACATTTTAAAACTTTTTAAGGACACGCGGACACCCTGCAAACACCAAAATAAATAATTTCAATACCTCAGATATCCAACAAGGAAAGGTACTTCAGATAAACACTAAATCAGACAAAATTACACCTCAAGCTGTGCTACAAATCGGACAAGATTATATGGCAGCTTTAATGTAGTGTGGGTGTGTGAGATTTCAGATGCTGGTCCATACATGTGAATGTGAGAATGACCCAGTGAAATCAATAAATGCAGCAAAAGACACACTGAACTATAGAGCATGCTCAGACACAAGACATTGAAATGTGGCTTCAAAACACATCGACTTCTCAAAAAAAAACTTCAAAAAGGGGGATTGAGACAAAAGGGAGAGAGCCTTCTCACGAGGCAAGGAAAAATAAGAACGTATCATCATTGACATTAACAGACATGGCAAGCTTTTAAGCTTTTGCCATGCGAGTCACATCCCTTTCTCAGATCAATAGCTTTCAGTGGTTCTGTGCAAAATTAGGAGAGATTCGTTATTAGTAAATGACAACCGTTAGCATGTTCCTTAATCAGGGAATCTGCCTTAATTGCCAAGCCGCTAATTAAGACAGGTGGCAGCACTAATGAGACCCTCTTCTTTTTGGCACACAAATACACAAACATAAATCTTTTTTAAACATAATAATCTGAAATGTTTCTTAAGCAGCAAATCAGCATATTAGAATGATTTCTGAATGACCATGTGACACTGGAGTAATGGATTCTAAACATTTAGCTTTCTCATCACATTAATAAATTCCATTTTAAAATGTATTAATATAGGGACAAATAGAAAACAGACATTTCAATTGTATTAGTAGTTCACAATATTAAACTTTTTTGGTCAAATAAATGCTGCCTTGGTGAGTATAAAAAACATATTACAAAAAACAATAACAAAAACAACACCAAAAAAACAACTACTTTGAAACCTCTTTTAAAAATGTATTCATCTCACTTTACTGTTTAGTAGTTTGAGAAGACATTTTATAAATAGCACACCAATCGTTACTGTCACGCACATTAATGAACACACTCTTTCTGAAATTTCATCAACATCCTGTATACCTGGGCTCCCATGGTGAGAGAGGGGGGCAAGACATGGGAAGAGAAAAAGAGAGAGAAGAGCATGGCGGAGCAATGGAGAGAGGGAGCGAGATGAAAGCAAGCTCTACAGCATGGGTCTCACACTGCCGGTCGCCTCATCAATCACGGGCCGCCGTAGCCTAGACGAATGAGAGGCCGCTGGGAAGCCGCTCGGGTCTCTCCATCAAACTGATGTTTTGAAAGTAAGTAATCAGTGTTCTCTACGGGCACTCCTTCTTTGGCAGAGCACCCCTCCTTCCCTACACTCCTTCCTCCCTCCTCCTATTCGTGATGCACTATCCCCTTGTTCTCTGCTACATGAAGTCAAGGCCTCTCCACCCCCATGGCATTGTGGGAGCCATACTTTATCCATCTCAGCACAGTAGGAAGGACCCGACAATATCCAAACTGCAAGGTGCTTTTTGTGAACAATCATGCTCAACAGACGGGGGAAAATGATTTACACAGAGAATGTACACAGGAAAAAAAGTGGTTGCCATGTTCATTATTTCTGTGGTTGACTTGATACATAGCAATTTTTATTTTTGTTGTGTACTAGAGCAGTACATTGAACAATACAGGAAAAATGTAAGTATTTAAAAAATATATATTTTTACTAGTGAAAATGTGTGTGTGTGTGTATATACAGTATATACACTGAACAAAATTATAAACGCAACACTTGTTTTTGCCCCCATTTTTCATGAGCTGAGTTCAAACTAAGACTTTTTCTGTGTACAAAAAAGGCATATTTCTCTCAAATATTGTTCACAAATATGTCTAAATCTGTGTTAGTGAGCACTTCTCCTTTGCCAAGATAATATATACACTGAACAAAATGATAAACGCAACACTTTTGTTTTTGCCCCCATTTTTCATGAGCTGAACTCAAAGAACTAAGACTTTTTCTATGTACAAAAAAGGCCTATTTCTCTCAAATATTGTTCACAAATCTGTCTAAATCTGTGTTAGTGAGCACTTCTCCTTTGACGAGATAATCCATCCACTTCACAGATGTGGCATATCAAGATGCTGATTAGATAGCATGATTATTGCACAGGTGTGCCTTAGGCTGGCCACAATAAAAGGCCATTCTAAAATGTGCAGTTTTATCACACAGTACAATAACACAGGTGACGCATATTTTGAGGGAGAGTGCAATTGGCATGCTGACTTCAGGAATGTCCACCAGAGCTATTGCCCGTGAATTGAATGTTAATTTATCTACCATAAACCGTCTCCAAAGGCATTTCGGAGAATTTGGTAGTACATCCAACCGGCCTCACAACCGCAGACCACGTGTAATCACACCAGCCCAGGACCTCTCCACATCCAGCATCTTCACCTCCAAGATCGTCTGAGACCAGCCATCCGGACAGCTGCTGCTACAATCGGTTTGCAAAACCAAATAATTTATCCACAAACTGTCAGAAACCATCTCAGGGAAGCTCATCTGCATGCTCGTCGTCCTCATCGTGGTCTCGACCTGACTGCGTTTCATCGTCGTCACCGAATTGAGTGGGCAAATGCTAACTTTCGATGGCTTCTGGCACTTTGGAGAGGTTTTCTCTTCACGGATGAATCCCGGTTTTCACTGTACAGGGCAGATGGCAGACAGCGTTTATGGCGTCGTGTGGGTGAGCGGTTTACTGATGTCAACGTTGTGGATCGAGTTGCCCATGGTGGCAGTGGGGTTATGGTATGGGCAGGCGTATGTTATGAACAACGAACACAGATGCATTTTATTGATGGTATTTTAAATGCACAGAGATACCGTGATGAGATCCTGTGGCCCATTGTTGTGCCATTCATCCACGACCATCACCTCATGTTGCAGCATGATAATGCACGGCCCCATGTTGCAAACATCTGCACACAATTCCTGGAAGCTGAAAGCATCCCAGTTCTTGCATGGCCAGTATACTCACCAGACATGTCACCCATTGAGCATGTTCTGGATTGGCGTATACATCACCGTGTTCCAGTTCCTGCCGATATCCAGCAACTTCGCACAGCCTTTGAAGAGGAGTGGACCAACATTCCACAGGCCACAATAAACAACCTGATCACCTCTATGCGAAGGAGTTGTGTTGCACTGCGTGAGGCAAATGGTGGTTCCACCGGATACTGACTGGTTTTCGGACCCCCCCCCAATACAGTAAAACTGCACATTTTAGAGTGGCTTTTATTGTGGCCAGCCTAAGGCAGACCTGTGCAATAATCATGCTGTCTAATCAGCATCTTGATATGCTGTGATACAGCATCTTGATACCTGTGAGGTGGATGGATTATCTCGGCAAAGGAGAAGTGTTTACTAACACAGATTTAAACAGATTTGTGAATAATATTTGAGAGAAAGAGGCCTTTTGTGTACATAGAAATAGAGTGCAGCTCATGAAAAATGGGTGCAAAAGCAAAAGTGTTGCGTTTATAATTTTGTTCAATATATATATACAGATTAGGGCTGTCAAATTGGTTGAAAAACTAATATAACATTATATTTGAATTTAAAAAGCATGAATTCAGTTAGAAAAAAAAAAGCTTTTGGCTTCTCTCTTGAGGCCACAAGAGGGCGCATAGAGTGAAATATTACCAAATGCACGTTTCTTCAAAGTAGGGCTGGGCAATATAAGCAAAAATTAATATTTCTTTGGCTGATTTGCAGTATATGGTAGATATCTAGGTATTTTGTATTTGGATTAAACAAATAAACAAAGTGAATGTAACCATCTAGGCATATATAATGTGCAAAAAGGGTTAAAATCACATTACATTCTAACATTGTAACAATACGATCTAAAAACTAAAATAATGCTTTTAAAGCACAGACGTCTAATTGAGTAAAAATGCTATTTTGATTACCCCATTACAGTCACTTTGCAGTTAGTGTTATCATACAAAATACAAGCCTTTCTGTCAGAGCCACTTTAAACTCAAAGATTTATCATTGCTGATACACATAATTTATTAAAATTGAATCATATGATCGCAAGGTTCATGTTTACACTGTTAATATGCACGTTCGCTAGCAAGCTAATTGTTTCATTTAGTAATTACATGCTTTTTTTAAAGTTGAACTTACATTATTTGACATGGCTTTGGGCTCTCTTGTGTGAGACGTGAGTGCAATGATGATAGATGTCCCTCTAGAAAATGCCATACATATGCATTCTGTGTGAACGGCTTGGTTTCATTTTTGAGGTAAACAGCATCTCCACATTGATGTTCTCCTTTTCTGCAATATTTTGAATCTGCAGCACCGCGTCGAGTGGGTTCAACTGAACAGGCAAAAAAAAAAAAACCATGAAAAACTAACAACACCTCATCATCGCATTTTGTGTGCCAAGCTGCCTGACGGACACCTAAAATTAGAATGCAGCATTTTGCATTTGAATGTGGATTTTTATTTTTATTAAAAAAAAATGTGACCGCCCTAATACAGATGTGGCCATTAGGAATGGATATTTTTTCCCACATCTGGCATCTGGTGCTAAATTCCTTAATTATATGAAAAACCCTATTTAACTGACAAGAGAAATTGGCCATTCTAAATCTGTGATTTTTTGTAATATTGCACTTTAAAATTACACCAAATTCATTCAAGTCCCCCCAAAAAGCTGGTCATCCATGTGGGACAAATGCACAAGAAGGCAGGATAATGCAGAGGCTCTCAGTTGGGAATTGGTTCAGCACTGCAGCTGGAATTGCTTGCCAGTTTAGTGTTGAACAGGGTGAGGATCTGTTTTGGAGAGTTTAAGAGAAGTCTTAAAACACTATTCCGTGACCAAGCCCCTCATCAGCAGAGAGAATCAAAAGGCTAGGCTCACATTTGCTGGGGAACACGTTGTGTGGACAAAGGAGAACTGGTCCAAAGTTCACTTTAGTGATGAAATCAAATTTAAATTATTTGGGTCTGATGGGAAACATTTTGTTTGGCGTCAAACTGAGGAAAGACTGAACCCCAAGTGCATAAATAAGTCAGTAAAAGGTGTAGGAGGAAGTGTAATGGTTTGAGTGATATTTTCCGCATCAGGGATTGGGATTCTTATACAGATAAATGGCAGGGTGAATGCACATGCGTATCAGAACCTCCTTCAGCAACATGTGATGCCTTCCCTGCAAGCACATCCAATCAGCCTGCAATTTTTATTCAAGACAATGCCCCGTCACACTGCAAAATCAGTAAAGCAGTTCCTTGAAACTAAGAACATTGAAATGATAAAATGACTGGCAAGAGTGCTGATCTACACCCGATAGAAAATCTCTTGAAAATCTTTGGTGACAAAGTTATGGCTAAGAAACCCAACACAGTTAACAAACTATAAAGAAGAGTGGACCAAGATCACACAAGAGCAATGTGAGAGACTAGTCCTGTGGCAACAGATGCAAGTAGATCAAATTAGAAGTAGAATTCAAAGCTGAAGTAATGCAAAGCAAGAGCCTCTACATTTCTATTCAAACTACTTTTGTGAATATAATATACCAAAATATAGGCGAAATAATGTTCCATCTACATTCAGTGACACACTCACACTCACACACACACACATGTGTGTGTATATGCACATACACCAATTCTGACCTGTACTTATTAATATATATATTATACATATATAAAAGAATAAGTGATCATACAATATTTTAGGACAGTGGAAAAGATACGTAAATGTCAAATAGTTAAAGGTGCAGTAGGAGATCTCAGAAAATACTAACTTTAGCCTGAAAGCAAATGTCCCACCCTCCCTACAATCGCTGTCCAAAGCCACGGCCCCTGAACATATACACACACCAGATGACCAGAGACAGCATTAATACAATATATAATATGTCATTCACCAATGATACAATTTTATAGCACAGTTAGTAAAAGTATTACACTCACAAGGAAGGAAGATCAGGTTGTTGATGTTTGTCTGCCATCCTCGCTCTGTCTGCACAGTGGATTGTATGTGAACGTGCTGATGACGTATAGTGTCTGCGCGAACAGGCTGCGCAGAGGTATGCTAATACATACATTGACAGGCAGGTAGGAAAACCAATTAAAATGCTCGGACCGAGCGTTTTGATTGGGCATACATTTCTTGGTCCTACGCCTTCCACACAATGTATAAATATACATATAAACACATTTAGACCACTTAAATTAATGATTGCTATCGGGATGTGATGAGACTTTCAACCAGCACAACAATTTTTCTGAAGACAATAACCTTTTGCACCTTCAAATAGTACTTTTGTACTCTTAAACCAAACTAAAATAACTAAATGAACAATAAATAGCTGTATGCTGTGTTAAACTTGTATTTTGATGCTTGAAAACCTCTTTTCAGCTTTAGACCATATATACAGTGAGTTTATAGGCTGTATGGATGCTACATTGTCAATGCTGCTATCTCAGTACAGTGGCAATAATTAAGTTACTTGGAAGGATTCTCTGTGAGTGACTGTGGAGCTTATGTAAATCAGAGACCACCACATTGAGACATCTTGCACGCTGGTCACATTTCCACATGAATATCTTGTTTGGCCTGCGACCAGAATCTCCATTTTGAGGATCAAATTGGGAGGGAGGAAGAAATGCGGCGTGGCACAGTGGAAAATAAATGAACCTCGCACGCCAGCTAATGACCTTGCAATGCTTTTACTCAGGAGCATATTTCACCGCTGGCTTAGTATCCAACACCCCCAAAAGCCATTTCAATAAAGCCTGTATTTACAGTGAACAATACGTGATGGCAAATGTCATTTGAGTCTGGCAGGCTGATTCCTCTTCTAGCACATGATTCACAGAGGTCTTTGTACTTGTTTTGTGCATATGCACTATTGTGGGTACAGAGCTTGACTTCTGAGAGCACAAAGCAATGCTGTGATACCGGAGTGAATGTGATTATGTGCACCCAGATTGAAATGACGGTTTAGTGTCTTTAATCACAGAAAAGAGCTTTTTATTGAAATGGGAATTTGGACTTTCAGCTGCACAGTGATGAAATGTGTCTGGGTAAAATGATCCCCATTAAATCATAACCCTAAATCGATTTTGTAGCTTTTATTAAGCATCAATCACTCAATCAAATAATCAATCACAGTCAGGCGTCAATTAGTCATTAGCTTTGTAGACATATTGGATTCACATATAAAAAAAAAACACATAGTATTTTGGGAAGGTGACTAATACATCCCATCAAAAGTGCCATTCATTTGTCATATAAGAGGGCTAATTCCCCAAAGAAGAACATATTTTAATGGATTACACAGCTCTCTCTCTATCTCTCTCTCTCTTAGTTCTTCATATTTCCCAAAGGTTTCTCAGCTAGAGGGCTTCTATAATCATGCAGCATGACAGAATGTATGATTAAGTATTATAACTCTATGAATAATAAACAAAACACCGCACCGTAGCCCAGGCAATGGGCACAAACTACCAGCTCAGCACCACGTTTTTAGGTAACATGATTTCAATGGTACCACAATTATTTGAATACTTAAATGATTCTTAAAAAGACATTAAATGTGCATTAGAAGCAAAATAGCATACATTACATTTATGTTTAATGTATATGGTGCAAACATTGAAATATTGATGTTATGAGAACACATTATGAGCTAAAAAAAACTAGAATGTTAAAACTGTATACAGTTAGATCTATGAATATATGTGTGGAAATTATTAATACACCAATACATAGTTCAATTATGTGATTTTAGTGTCTGGATTTTAAACATGTCTCTTGGAGGCAAGAGAGCCTCTCTTGCCTCTTCGAAATAAAACAAATATAATGAAACATTAAACTAAAATAACCTGAAAAAGAGATCAAATGGAATGTAATCCACAATTTGGTTACACTTTATCTTGTGTCTTTGTTACAGTGTAATACATTTAAGTACTGAGGAATACTAAGTAACAACATGCACTTACTATATGGCTAGGCTTTAGTTTCATTGTTAGCTTATGCTTTATTGTTATAATAATAACAATAAGCACGTGCAACGTGTAACAAGGACACCTTAAAATAAAGTGTTACACCACATTTTTTTTTCTAAAGTAACAAAGTATACTGCAAGATACAGGAGAAATGTAAAGTGAGAGGAGGAAGTGCCTCCATGTCACTGTGAATGGCTGATTGCTGAGTGTAATAGTTCCCACATATAATGTTTGTAACTCCGAAAAAATTGGCTTGAATTGGTCAGTCTGGTAAAAAAAATATAAAATAATTAAAAAGCAACACGTTAGAATTAAAAATAACTTGTAAAGACTTAATACACAGAATGACCTATGAGCAAGCTGGTTTTAGCAAGCACTCAGCTCGCTATAAGTTAAATTGAAGTGTGTCTGCAACCTTCACTGCATTTACGGTGTTTACGGAGGATTTGTTGACTAATTATCTGAAAAGAAGGTGAATATTAATAATAACAGCTGAATAAAATTATGCTATGCGAATAAATACAGATATATAAACATATTGTTTTCACTGTACAGCTTGAAGCAATGTAAAAATGCAAATAAACTTGATGGACTTTAATGTGATAAGGCTTTTATGTGACTTTTCTTAAACAGGTTTAATATATTTATTTATTACCAAACACCCTAGTTGTTTGGAATTTGCTTGGTGAGCTCATCAACAATGATAACATATATTAAACACATACATGAATCCAGCTATACATATATGTCCTCATTTAAATTATAAGGAGTGAAATGCAGATGCATAGATACCAGAGGAATTAAGAGCATGAACAATTCTACAATAAGTACTGTTCAGAAAACTTGTAGACTTTTTAATTGCTCTAAGGCATTTGCCTGAAGGAAGAGGCGTAAAGAGATGTCTGGCTGGATGTAAGGGGTCTTTCAGGATTGTTAAACCTTGTGGTGTACATGTGGTGTATGTGATGTACACTGACAAATATGGGGTTTGAATTTGGTAATATAAACTAAAATTTAAATGTTCACATTACCCAAGTGCTTAGTTATTTGAACACTACAGCAATATTTGCAAAAAATCAAACATAACTTTTTATGACCATAACACTTTATGAGAAACATTCCATCTTTAATTGAAAGTGGAACAACATATCTACATCTTTAAAGCATAATAAAATACGAATTAAATAAAATTGTTAAATCTTCTGAAGTAAAGCAATAAAATGACTGATGTTCTCAGTTATATGCACTCATAGCGATATTTGTACAAATTTGAACTGTTTTGAGAATATAAGCATATGAGCAACATCCCATCCTGAAATAAAAGTGGACTAATGCAAATGTAACCAAGATCAGAGGGCCTAGAAAATCCACAGCACATAAGCCATCGTTATGCTGCTTTGACATCCTGTCTAGACACATCAAAATGCGATTTGCCAACCTCATTTCACCCCTAATGAACAGCCCTAATGAATATTTTAGGAAGAGAAAACTGGATAGTCTTAAGCGTGTCTGTAGTCACGTCTGTAGTGTGGCACTCTGGTGTTTTTTGCTCTGTTCTCTGTCGCTATGCAGCAGCTGTGTTCTGTGTGGCGGCCCACCAGCTCATCTCCCTCATCCTTTCCACCGCGAACCTGTTCTGAATCCTAAAAAGCCCATTGCTATCACAACACATTCAACTTTAATCACTTGGGATGTTCCATCCTCTGGTGTAGCTGTTTGTTTTCACAATTGTACATGCTTCAGCACAAGTCTTGATGTGTAGGGTGCTGAGAGGATTGTGAACAGGTTTACAGTATCTTGTAGGAACAGATCAATTCTCTACACTCTGTTGATCACAGTATCCAGAGCTGTCACTCAGAACATACTGTAGGAGGGCAAGTGTGTTGCGTTGAACTCCTTTACAGCAGGAGAAATGTCTTTTGTGCAGAGAAAGGAAATTACGAAATAATCAGAGGAAAAAATTATGAAACTGTAAAAGAGAGACCAGTGTTTTTCAAACTTTTAGTCATATAGACCCTCACAACCACATACATACGGCTCAAGTACCCCCTCAGCCACAGCATTGACATCTTTAAAGTGGCCAACATTTACTTAATTTGTATTTATTTTTTAAACAAAGAAAGAAAACTATCAATATTGTGTGTAAAGAACAGTTTCTTATTCATAATTTGCAATATTTTATGATGGAATTTAAGTATAATCGAAGTGAAGTGATTAAATTTTACCTACAGTGAAATAAAGTGACATTTGTTAATGAAACATATACTGTAAAAAAAGGCATTTACAGTCAAATAAAAACAGCAACTGTTACAGTAAAAACAGCAACAGTACATTTTGAATATTAAACTTAAATTAATGAATAAATGTGAGCTGTCCTATTGAAAAGAAAATTGTGGTAATGGCAATTTAGGATTTTTCAGATGAAGATTTAGTATTTAATAGTATTTTAAAATGACATGGAATCTCCCATTAGATATATTGCAGTTTTTATAAAGAAACTGTTAACTGGTTTTAAAGTGTAGCCTTTTTATAAGTCTTTTTCTGTTCAAATTATGATCATTTTTGTTTCCCGCAAGACATTTTGACACTTAAACATGACACAAAGCCCCGTTTTCAATATAAAGAGTTTGTGGTTTGTGGCAAGGCCACAGATGGGCATTTCTACATTATTTTTCAACAGCGTAGGTACATAATTGAAAAGCCTGGTCCCTTCATTGTCAGCCCTCTGAATCATAGTTTCACATTGAGATCTAGGACACCTTCCCTAACAATCAATAACAATAGAGCGCTGCCTTTTCATTCAAAAGGGCTTGTTGTTGGATAGATGACTGAGAGAGGCTTCTCTTTTATTCGTCACCTTGCCTCGGCACGCTACAGATTTAAGAGATGAGGGCGCTGGTGTCAGCATCCACTCATTTGTAATGTTTTGTTCATCTCGAGCTGTCAGATGCTCAGAGCAGGAGATTCTGCCGTCTCTCACTGGCAGATTGCAATGAGAGGTGCTTCCTCCAAAGTACCAGCCAAAAGTCTTGCAAATGCTTTTTATTTATCACTTTTGTCAATTTTAAAAAGGTAATGTATTTCATTGTATAACTAATTAGTAATACATCATACTTACATAGCCGCTCAAAAATTTGGTATAGTAAGATTTTTTATGTTTTTTTAAAGAAGTTTCTGTAACTTTAAATAATCGTGTATCTACTATTTGATAACAAATACAGGAAAAAAACTGTTATTTTGTGAAATATTATTACAATTTAAAATAACAGATTTCTATTTTAATATACTTTAAAATATTATGTATTGACTGACTGTGGCTGACTTTTTTTTGGATACTCTGATTAAAAAATAAATGTTGTGTTACAATATACAATGCTATTAAAAAGTTTGGGGTCAACTCAGTACATTTTTTCTTTCTTTTTTTTAAAGAAATTGATACTTTTATTCAAGAGGGATTTGTTCAATGAATAAAAAGGTCATAAAGACTTATATTGTTGGAAAATATTTATATTTTGAACAAATGCTGCTCTTTTTAACTTTGTATTCATCAAAGAATCAAAGAAAAAAGTATCACAAGTTCCAAAATACAATATGTTTCAACACGCATAATAAATCAGTATTTTAGAATGATTTCTGAAGGATCATGTGACACTAAAGACTGGAGTAATGATGCTGAAAATTCAGCACTGCGTCACAGAAATACATAATATTTTAAAGTATATTAAAATAGAAATCTGTTATTTTAAATTGCAATAATATTTCACAATATCAATGTTTTATCTGTATTCTTGATCAAATAAATACAGCCTTGATGAGCAGAAGAGACTCTGTTAAAAAACATAAAGAATCGTACTGATCCCAAACTTTTAGCCGGCAGTGTACGTATGTTTCTATACGAACATACATAATTAGACATATAATATGCATATATTTTTTTTATATGTAAATTATGTAAGTTCAAGACTTGTTCAAACATTTATTCTAATACTTACATAGCTATTTCCACTGTAACTTAATAGCTATGAGTTGTATTATTATAGATATGTTTATAGTTATTTTGTAGAAACATTTTAATGAGCCTGCTGCTTAGGAGAGTCTCATTATCATGACATAATTACACTACAGGCTGAAGAAACATTTGCATCAAATTCTGATAATCTATTCAACCATAAATTAATTCACAACAGACATTACTCAATATGTTAAATATCCTGAATACTATCAACACAATCAGCACAAAATAACATGCTAATGTCTCTAGACTAATCGACTGTAATGCAAGAAAAAAATCATCAATACAAACAATATAGGGGACAATAAAGGCTGGATTTGTTTTATCCCACAAGCACACACACACACACACACACACACACGTGTGCACATACGCACGCACACACACACCAACACCCAGGGCCTAAAACTAACTTTTCGCCATCCTACCAATGGCCAGTGACCTGATAAAATTTACTGTAAATTAAATTAATATAGAAACAACATAAAGATAGTATATTTAAATATGTTTTTAATGGCATCTTTTTACAAAGTAGCCTATTAATGAAGCATTAATACCAATACTGCTACTGGTGTGTCTGTTAAATGCATTTTCCATGAATTTTACGTATTAATTTGAGCCATTCAACATTACATTTTAAATTTAAATGCATTATTTGTTTAACATTTAATAGGCTCTTAAATATTAAGTGATTTTTCACATAAACTGTACATTTTATATGCATAAACTATAAAGATTAATCTTTATTCAGCTACAAAAGTTAATCAGCGACTAGAGTAGTCGAGTGATTTCTCTTTTTATTTTGTTCTTTGATTTACATCAATAACAGACTTCAGCAGGATTCAATTTAAAATCAGCGCTGTCTCTTTAAAACCTGATGCGCATGACGCGGATCTGACACATATCCTATTTTCTCCAAAACTCTTTGCAGTCATTTAAGACTTTATAGCTTATTTAAGACTAAGTTTACTTGCCAAAACCGCTATTTTGAAATAATTGTGTGTGTTTGTCCATTGAAGCGCTATATTGGTGCGCTGTCTGAAGCCGCTCGGCCGAACACGCAGCCTTTCAAACTATACTTCACTGCACCATTTAGGGGGCAAAACCCTGGCCGGGTATGTGTCGCCGCATTCTCGGGTTATAAAGAATAAAGCAGTAACATTTTCTCAGGCAAAAGTTATTAGAACATTGTCTAGGGACAAGCTAGCCATCACACTGCTCTGACCTTATCAGTCCGTTTGTATCCTATTATTTGATTCGCTCTTGTCGCTTATGACAGAACAGCATCACGATGATCTTGTCTTTGGAAAATATTATTTTATTCGCTTACATCAGAAACAGTGAATCTCTTTAAAAACTGGCTGTTATTCTCACTACATTGCATTGTTATATTTCATAAAAGTTTTACACTGTGACACTGTTACATGTACTCACCAACGCTGATTTTTACTCTCATTTGGCGCTTGGCGAGTGTTAATTTAGGCCCTGCCTACACCTAAATAGGTTGCAAATCTCTATGAATATTTTCTGATTTGTGATATTACTGTATTTAGGGCTGTGACAGTGGCATATTTTTACCACCGTGATGGTAATGGACCAACTACTGCCACATAATGTTACAATAATACAAGAATGAACTTGTAATAAACTACGTTTTCAAAATGTTGCAGGCTTGTGCAGCTAATGATGAGCAACTAATGTAAGCAAATATGTGAATAATGTGACAAATAGCTACAAAGGCCCTTATATATAAAGGCTCGTCTGGTCGATGCTACAGAGCTCTGAGCAACAGAGCGGCCAGACACAGAAACAGTTTCTTCCCTCAGGCAACCCATCCCATGAACACTTGACAATAATTATGGTACACAACACTATTTATACCAGGGTCTCCAACCTTATTTCATTTGGGAGCTACTTTTAAAAATGAAAGCGGCTGAGAGCTACCCATATTATTCCCATACTTAAATCTCTTAAATAATGTATCAGTCCAACCTGTTATACACGCCATTGTTAAAAGTTAAAAGTGAGAAATATTAAAAAAGTACACTGAAATAATTTTAGCATCATTTGATGACAAAAGTCAACAAATAAAATTAGCAGTACTATGTACTTTTTCTTCGCATAAACAGTGAAATAACAACATTTAAAAAATGATGGCCGGATTTTTTACTTAAAAAATGAATAACATGTAGGCTACTACATGTTCAAATAAAGTTTTGACAATTTTGTAAATAAAATAACAGTTCAGCATTTAAATCTTTTTTTTATATATAATGAGTCAGAACACAGAACAGAACACAGAATCTCAACACTTCTGATAACAAAGTAGCCTATTTTCCATTGACCGTTAAGATTTACAATAAAAAATTTGGTCCGATTTTTGCATTGGTCTGAACCAGGGTCGGTAACCCTATGGCACTGCGTACAACAAGTGGATGTGCAAGCTTTATTCTTAGGCATGGTCAAAAACACAGGCAAGGTCAACAACTGGCAAACAGGACAACTGGCAAACAGGGTATATTGAGGGCAAGGCAGATGAGTACTCCAGTAAACGGGCGTGGTCTTTGATCGGTGAACAATATCCAGAGGGCTTGACAAGAGGGGTAATCCATGCACGAGGCAGGAGATCAGGAACCAGACAACAAGCCAACACGAAAAGACTAAACTAAATGAGACACGGAAATGGACACTCAAGGTCTGTGAAAGCAGCTAACAACACTTGGAGAGTGAACACAAACAAACACGGAAAGGCTTGTTACGTAGCTAACATTAGAGAATGCTAAATGCTAAACAATACTCGGCAGAGAGGAAGAGGAAGTCCATGGGATCAGTGCAATCAGCTGTGTGTTCAGTGCTTGTATCACAGTGCAATGGTGATGGGAATTGTAGTCTGAGGTGGAGTGCAACAGTGAATGTAGTGCAAGAGTCCATGTGGTGAGCGAGTGACCTCTGGTGGTGAGTTAAGGGAAGCCCATGAACCGGATTCGCGGACAATGATATAGGCCTTATAATATAATATTTTCAAAAACATGAATGTGAATTTTTATATAGCTATCTAAACATTCCTATTAAGCTTAGTTTGCACAATACACCTGTGTGATTACAAGTTCTGTTACAGTTCTGTGCCCATCCTCCGCTATATTAAGCACTTAATCAAGCCACTATTCTTTAATACGCGAGTAAGTTTTATTTCACATGTCATTGCAACCAATGAAGTATTCGGTTTCTACGGCGACTGCTTGGCGACAATCATTTGCTTTCAGTTTTTCCATGAAACTTGCATTCACCGTTCGAACTCTATAGCGACATCAACTATATAGTGGGTTGTCTTATTGCGTAATTTTTAGTTTTTACAACTTTTACAATTCAATCAAATGGCTTCCCAACTAATTTTTATGGCGGTGCGCTGCACATTATTTCTCTGCGTGGCAGAAGAAGTGCATGGCCGCAGGCGCCCTGCTTAGAGGAACAGTGGTCTTTTTTTCTCAGAATTGCGTGATATAAACTCAGAATTATTCGAATGCTAGAAAACCGCTGATTTTCCAAGTAAAACCTGGCAATTTGTTTTTACGTGTAGTTAATACTGCGTTATGGGTCAGTCCACGTAATATTCCAGAGCGGGAGATGGGATTACCTCGGTATCCGTGCATCCCTGCATCTGCATCAACCGAATGATTTTTTTTTTTGTGAATAGGAGTTAAAACACCCAACCAGATGACAATAATTGTTGCAAAACAACAATAATCACAGAAGGATTCTTTTTAACTGTTAGTTTACAAAGTATCGTAAAACACAAACGTATTGTTTCCCATTTTTTTCCTGATGTTTGTAATTATTTCAAATTTTATATACATTTTATAAACTTTTTTGTATTATTTTCTAGAAAGCGTGTTGACAATAACGTTCAACATTGTCTATGATCAGATATGTTTTTAATGGACTTTCAAAATTTGCTTTGTTTGAAAGCATGAAAATACAGAGTTAAGGTGTTTTTCATATGATTTTTGTCGAGTTGATTTTGCATCAAACACAATGTCATTTTGTGTCGAGATCTTACAGCAACAGCACATTTTTTCCGCCAGCGCGATCGCGATATTTACTCCTCACAGATGAAATCTCACACGCAGCCGCAGCAACTTGCATAATGCGCTTACAACCCCCAGGACAGGCGAGGCACAAAGGAGAACCACACGCGTGAAGCCTCCATCTCTGAGAAAGAAGATATATAAATACCACCCACTGTAACACTTGGCCACACCATATTAGATAATCAGCTTATATGGAATGAATCTATATATATATATATATATAACAAAATAAATATTACTACAGATATAAATTTAAAGAATAATATAAAAAGAATAGTAATAATCTTCCAGTGAGGTGCATCATTTATGATTTTAAAGCAAATATGGAACCTGAAACCCCGATAACCACCATATGAATTGTTCAGTTGTTACTATTCAGTGTTTTCAGTAGACCACAAAACAATTGCTACTCCACAAAAAGCCTATGACCAAAAATCTAGAATAGCCTTTTTATATATAATATAAATATAAATGACATCAGATGTCTGAAACCATCTGGGAGAGCATGATTAAAATGCAAACCATATGACCTACCAGAATCACATCATACCACTACTTTGTCTAGAATTGAGTGAATGAAACTTTATTAGTGAAATCAGACCAGATCTACAACGTGATGCCTCAACCTGAGACGATGAAGACAACAGATCTTCATTTACTATTGACAAACCGTTAAGAATTGTGTCCATCGCTGAACGCTTTTTAAGGGCCTTTTCCACTGTCCCATGAAACCCACCAGCCCACACACAGAAACTAGAGACTGTTAAACTGCATCCTGAACCGAGTTCTCTCATTTAAAGTCAGCCATCTGAGCCTATCTCACTGAGTTTCAACCATAGACACTGAGATGTCAAAGATATATTACACAAGAAGTGAAATAGAAACAATGAATGTTGAAAAAACAAAAACATGAAGTCTTTAAGATCACAACAGATGCCGTCATATAAGTAATGATTTTGAAGAAGAAATAGCTTGTTGCCATCCATGACTAGTAAATGACTGTCTTCTATAATTTGCAAATTACATAATCAGATTTGTTCAACTGATGATAATCAGTTTGTCACCAATCAGCGATCAAATTGATATTGAAGGACTTTATTAGACATTTCCTGTTTTCACCCTCACCACAAACCATCAAAACTTTCCACTTAGGCATCCCCAGCCACCAGATCTCGTTCACTGATGAACACCAGATGTTCAGTCGAAGAGACCAAATGAGTTCGCGAAGATATATCCTGGTCCCAGATCTACTGCATCAAAATATCAGCAACCCAATGAGCCCTGGGTCAGCACAATGATTAAAACCAGACTAGTGAAGCTGACTATAGGCATTTAATGACAAAACAGAGGTAACCAACGATATATCCTGAGACTGAGCATGCAGCATGATAATTGGCACAAAAAATCACCAGGAAATGAGATTACTGCTGCTGATACAAAGAGCAAGATGAATAAACAAGTAAATTTTATTTTAAAGTTATACTTGATACTGACCATGTTTAGTTTATGTTCGATATTTTACAGTACCAACATTGAAATGACCAAAATTAACTATTATTAGAATAATAATGATTGCAACCAATAATTTATACATTAAGGATCATTTTGTTTTGAACGCAGAAGGAAGGTCAAGAAATGCAAGAGGAATGTTTTCTGTATTGTTAACAGCTTGCAAATCCAGGATTAATTGGTATTTAGCCAGGTAGACACATTGCATCTGATATAATTGAGGTCTGACCGCCAGAATGAAACCAGTCTATATTAGGCTTTTGTTATCGGGTTCATTTTCTATAAAGCACCACCCAGTAGCTGAGCATAAAAATAATTTCGTATAAAATATATGGATTTAAAGAAAATGTATTGCTGTTTATTGAGGAGAATGTGAAGAGACTGCAGAAAGAATGCCGACATTAGAAATGTCAGAATCACCTGATAATGGCGATCAGACTTTGTGTTGATTTTCAAACTTCGTTTCATTCATTTCATCATGCTTCATTATTGTATCATAATCAATACTCAATAATATAATATAAATAAATTGCGCATAGTAATAGCAATATTTTTCTTTTGTTTTCGATTGGTTACGTTAATTGCAAGAAATGGAATCAAGATGATATACATTTGATATTTATTTTATTGTTTACGCCTGGCCAGTAATCCGATTGCCATAGGGCTTACCTCTATGGCCTCAACCCGTATTCCGCCGTTTTAATCCGGAATGTTACAGTTCCCAATAAAATTGGTAACGAGTTTTATACCACAAACAGTTTTGTTATGTAGCTGGGCAGTAATAGGTTTTTGTTGCACTTAAATGATGAGCAAGCGCGGATTTTGTGAATAACGATCATGGCACTATTATTTCAGCGTGGTAAAGAACCATTATTTATTTGATTTATACCAGGCGACGGCAGATAACAGCAATTGTCGCCACAATTTTGACAGCAGCACGATTTCGAGCAGAATTGAACTAAAGAGGAATATATTGAACAAATAAACTGGCTGTATTGATGACGATGGTTTATTTCATACCGGCGAGTCGTGGGCAGTGCGTCGAGAACCACCTGCCGGTACTGCCTGCACAGAAATTTACAGCGCAGCGAAGGCACAGACACAGAGAGATGCCCGGGCCACCATTTTATGTCAGGAAACTGATAAAAGACAAAACACTTGAGGATGAAACCACTTTGAGGAAGCAAGGCACCAAGCCCGATCAGCAATGAGCTGGGGCCAAACCGTTAAACAGGACTAAACCGCTCCCATGCCAGGATTATAAACATGCAGAACCAGTTTAATTATGATCTAATGTGATGTTCAGTTCGAAATAACAAAATGCCAATCTGTAGGCGTTGATTTCTGACACGATCAACTCTGAAATCATTCCAGCACTTTCAAAAGCGTGACACTGATACTCCAGCCGACTTTAACAGTGAGAGCAACTGTTGACTAACAGCGAAGTCAGATTGCCCCTAGTGGGTGGCTGAAGGTTTGCTAGCTCGTATTCATAAATTCTCAAGGCAATGTCTCTGAATTAATTGATTCTCGCGCCCCCTTGACACGTGCTGGCGCGCTTCACAGTTTGAAAACCCTGCTATAGACTGATGGAAAAATGTTTCAGCCATTGAAGAAGTAATCATAAGAGTTGAGAAATATGTGCCATATGTTTTTGGGGCTAATTTTGTAAAAAAAATTGTTACAAAATGTCATTGCTATGCTTCTAGTTAACAAATCCATTATCAAAATGAAACAATTACAAGACCATCTCGAAAGTAAGTGTTATATCCATAAATCCATTGTCTGACGTCACTGTGTGGATGCATTTGAATGTGTTTCAATTGTGTTTAGAGATTATTGCCAGTAAGAAAACTATGTTGCGAGAACCCCAGACGAATGATGATCTATTACACCGTACATCGTACACCTGAAGAGCGCGCAAGAAAAAGCCTGTCTAGCAGCGCCTGATAACTCAACTGTTATCTTTTGCGCTAATACTGTCAAAACACACAAGGTTTATGTATAGATTATGTATAGAGGTTAAACCTCAAATGAAAGTAAACAGCCGAGACAAACGGATGCGTGCCAGTATATTAGGTGCGTGCAGCTCGTAAATGGACAGTAGGCCTACTAAGCATGCAGCCGACTGTAATTAAACGGATAGTTCACCCTAACATTAGTCATTATTTACTCACTCACATGTTGTCCCAAACATGCATTCATTTATTTCTTGTGCTGAACACAAAAGAAGATATTTTGAAGAATGTGGACTAAACAGTTGCTGGTCCACTGACTTTGATAAAAGGAAAACAAATACAAATACATTGGAAGATGTACCAGAAATTTTTTGGTTTTCCACCTTCTTCAAAATAGCATTTATGTTCAGCAGAAGAAAGAAACTCATTCAGGTTTAAAACTAAACTTGAATGAGTAAATGATGTATAAATATAAAACACTATGACAGAATCTACAGACAGATGACATAATTTTTATTCTTTAATGTTAAAACAACAAAACACAAAGATAAAAAAATAACTTAAAACAAGTTAGGGATCAGTATTTCACCTCCTAGATTATTGTATAATTCTCTTAAGTTAGTGTTGCCATCTATAATAATAATTATAGATAGACGTTTTTGGTCTTTCATTAGAGCAGTGCAGCAAGTGTGAAATGCGTAACCTTATGCTTTATATGCCAAGATCTATTTATTTCCTAAAGGTCACAGAGCCATGTCAGGAGGTCAGGATAACCTCCCATCTACGGAGCAACATTATCTGAGACTTACGTGTGTGTTTAAATAGATATTAAAGAACCCAAATTTATTCTGTACTTCTACTCTCTAAATTGATGACTGCAACGAACCATACTGATAATATTCTAGCTAGGGCTAGGCGGCCTTGATAAGAGCTCTGTGTGTATGTCTGCTGGTAGCTCTCTCTTCTGTTAGAAGACTGTCCTGATCAAGAATAGGTGTCTGCAAGACAAGTATGATCCGTGATTGCTGACATCTACCCAATCAGTTGGCGATATGCCTGAAGTGTTTACGTCCATATGTGGAAACTGTCTAAGTTTATCTGGTTGTAGAACCAATCAGAATGTGCTGACTTATGCATTGATTTTGATTTTGAATTGTAAGCGGCGGCCTCACGAATTTCCTCACAGTGTTGAAGCTGACTTCTGCAGATGAAACTGCAAACTATTTTCTTCAGTAAATTGATTTATTTAAGAGCGATCTGACTCCTGGTCTTTGTTCATCATACCTGGTCCATGGGTTTTAACTGTAATTCCCCTACAGATGTGAAGCACGATTAACAATACCATGAATGCCATGGCAGGAAATGTTTAAACATTTAATAGTTTAGTAGAATAGAAGCCATTACTGAATCTTGTAATGAAATATGTGTAAAATACATAGT